>WEKY01023776.1:0-43839 GCA_013390045.1 Picathartes gymnocephalus
TAATTTGATGTTTACTTTGATGATAATGAAAGACCAGATTATGTACAAAGGATATTATTCCCATATTTAGTTTCAACATGTTGCTATCAGAACAGGCATCATTAATTTATACAAAAGTAGTGTTTGGCTCCAAAAACCCTGACCACTACTGAGATTTCCAGACATTAAATAGGCAAATGGTTTCTGTTCATAGGATGAAAAATGCAACTTTTTTTGCCTGGTTGATGACTTCTCTTTTGCCTCCACACTTACATGAGCATTTTCATCATGTGTAGTTTTATTTTTTTCTCTGTATAGCATATGCTTAGAATTCAGAAAAAAAAGAAATAAGAATTTTAAAGGGAACACAATCACAGAATAGCTGGGGTTGGAAGGGACCTGTGGAGATCATCCAGTCCAACTCCCCTGCCAAGGCAGCGTCACCTGGAGCAGGTGGCACCGGAATGTGCCCAGGTGGGTTTGGAATATTTCCAGAGGGGGAGAATCCATGAACTCCCTGGGCAGCTGTTCTAGAGCTCTGTCACCATCATTGTAAGGAGTTCTTCCTCTTGCTGAGACCATGCTTCTTGTGTTTTATTTTAGGGTTATTGCTTCTCCTTCTGTCACTGGGCATCACTGAAAAGAGTCTGGCACCAACTTCTTGGCACCCACCTTGGAGATATTTATATGCATCGATGAAATTCCCTCTCAGGCTCCTCTTCTGCAGACTAAAGAAACCCAGCTCACCCAGTCTCTCCTCATAAGACAGATACTTCAGGCAGCAATGAGATTATTAATTTCTTTTAATCAAGTACAAAGCTTATGATATTACGGAAACTGTTGCCATTTTTTCAAAGCTGAATTCTCACAGAAAAGCCTATTTTTATCAAAACTCAAACTTTCCATGGAATAAAACCATTTTAGACCTCCTTTATCCTTGTGTTCCAAAATGACAGTTCAAAATTATTTCCATCTTGATACATCAAAATGAAATAAAAATGTCATTGGATTTGAAAGTGTATAATTTTGTTTCTTGTGGAAAAAATATTATATTTTGATATTTTAAATTTGTATCCTGAAGGGAACAATGAAAACGCAGCTACCTGGAAGAAATTCATAAGAAAAGGTTTCCAAGGGAATTTGAAGGAGCTATGCAAGTGGCTCCACATGAAGCTAGGATTTGGAAGCCCTGGGGCTGGCACCTTCCAAAGAGGTTGGGTCTAGAAGGAAATCAGGAAGCTTGAAGTTCCTTTCTTAAACGGCATTAATTCAAATACAGGAACAGATACTTCAAACTAATTTCATAGGGCTCTGTCAAGGAGAGCTACTTTCAGACAGATTAATTTGGGCACCTAATAGCACCAGAAAACACTGTTGGTAAATCAATGATGATGGCAATTACGCTGTCTTGACTCTTGCTACTGTTCACTGCCTTTTGTACAACTGCAATATGTCAGTCTCCTCACTAGAACAATTTTCACTGTTCTGTTCCTTATTGGCCGGAATTGTACTAAATATGGGGCAAAAACAGTGTCCAAGCAGAAGCAAACAAGAGGCTGTGGAGAAACTCCAAACTGTGTTTTTATTAAACAAATGACTTTATCACGTGGAGTAAGAACATTGCAATAGCTTTTGTTTCTCAGGATTAAGCTATGTGAAAGCTTGTTACTATGCTGATATTATGTATCTACAGGATTTAAAACAAATGCAGCCTTGCAGGATGGCCACTGAAATCTCTTGTTCCATCCTCTCACTGCAGGATGCAAAACATTGTCTACTCAGTTACAGAAATATATCTTACATACCCAACCGGATCCCAACATGGGTACAAAATGGTCTTTCCTGTTTTGTTTATAATGTTCTTTGTTTCATTTTCAGTACTAAGAGTCCAATTTCAAGTATACATACTGTTCTTAACACCAGCAAATGTCTGCAACAGCAGGCAGAATTATAGAAATGTATTAAGGGAAGTGTTTTTCAGAGGCAAATTCACTGCTTCTTAAAAATGTCTGGTGGCTGGATCAAGGTTCTATTGAATGAATCTCTCCTCGGTGTTCAATTTGGGGACAGCGTAACCTATGAAAATAATGATAAATTATAGTTTACCCATTAATGGCATAAAGATTAACTAACCAGAAAGGAATTTCCAGGTTGCTAATTTATTCCTAAGTAAGAGCTGGCAGTTCCAGGACAGCTGAAGCCATGGCACGTTCTATGCTGTTCCACAGGCCTGATGCCTGTAAATAACCACAACAACACGTCGGATGTGCACAAGGAGGGGTGCAATCTTCTGCATCACACTCAGCTGCCCACATTCTCCTAAAACCAGGGACATTTGGTCTCAAACATCTGAAAATGGCATATGTCTACTCGACAGGCTATGGTAGAGTGAAAAGGTACCCAAAGATACAAATGGGCTGCTCCAAAACCGCCCGCAGCCCGGCTGCAGCGCTCAGTATATCGCTGTAACTGGAGTTATCCTTTTTGTTTCCAGATATTTCCCCTGAAAGCTCATAGAAAATCAAAGAGTCTTGGAGACATTTGCTTCAAAACAAACTGTTTCCTCACACAAAGATCAATATAACATAAAGGAAGGAATGAAAACTTGTTTATAGGTACCAAGGATTGAATGCGTATTTCTGCCTTTGCTGTATTTAAGGCACTCATGTCAAGTTCTGAAAATAAGTTGCCTTCATTACTGGTTTAGGACTAAGGCCTAATCAGTGCAGTTTTTGTACTTCTAGCTGGCAGAATCCTCTCTAGGTCCAGAGATTTTATTGTTCCAGTTCATCAAAGTGTGAAAGCCTTTGAATATAATTTAAAAAAAAAAATATTCAACGTGATAGTTGTACTACTGGGTTTTTTTGTATTTACTTTTCTTACAGTTTGAAAGACCAAACAACATTTGAGGTTTTCCATATTAACAAATTCAACATATTTGGCCTGGATAACAAGGAGCACAAAATAAGGTAACACTGATTATGGCCTAACAGATGAAAATACAGTAAGCTGCATTCAGCTGGAATAGTAAGTGGTTGAATAGCCCAAGGCTCCGTTAAAAAAATGACCAGCAAAACCTGTCAGCACAACTAGGTTGACTTTCATTTTCAAATAACTGAGCGTAGCAAAATAAAAATCACTGGGCAGGTATACAACATTGTTTTCTCAATATCTTCAAAAGACACAATAAGAAAGGATTGAAGAGAAGGAAGAAGAAACAACGCACACTCTGCAGAAACATTCAGTAGCAAAACCAAAATTTTGGGAAAAGAGTGAAAGCGAGAGTGAAAAGTGGATTTTGTCCATATGTCAGTCTTGTGTTAAGAGAAAATATAATAACAACTGTGCAAACTTCAGTTTATTTTTAACTTCAAGTCTGTGAAGGGGGAAGAAGATCACACTGTGAGATAAAATTGTTAGCTAGGAAAAAGTTAACAATCAATCTGCAATAATAGTTTTCATGGGCTACAACTGACAAACCGCCATCCCATTTGCAGCAGGTTCTTAAAAAAAATCTCATTATGTCCTTCAGACAGAAGTACTGAACTTAAAACCCAAGACTGAACTCTTACAGCATATTAAAAAAAAATGTGCAGAAAGGGAAGTAGCATAAAAATGGATGGATGAACAGATATACATCTTTCCTTTTGGTCCTTCATGTGTATCCTTCTATGTCAAGTACATACTTTCAAGCCAAATGGGATTTCAGTCTTCTTTCTATCCAGTACATAGTTCATCAGTTGCTGGTTTTGTTTTAAGGGAGAGTGAACAAATCAGCAGCCACAGAGCATAATTATGAATTTTTATTCACTGAGGATAGTTGGTCAGCTTAGGATAAGTAATTGTGCATGAGAAATATCTTGTGTTGCTCTGTGCATCTTAATGCTCCAAGACTGTGAAACACACGAAGGGATATACAGCCTTGCTTCTTTCATGTTGAATTACCTGTCTGAATGGGGAAAACCACTTATTACAGATTTTGTTTCCTTGTGTGGAACCCAGGAAATGTTTTTAAGAGAACCTTACTGAGGGCAACATATAATTTGTATCATAATACTAATAATAGAGAAATAGAAAAAGCAACTAGAAATTAAATATAAAGTAAAATAATTCTTTTAAGTGGGCATTATTCCATTGAAAGCCTATGATGGTGTTTCCAGGTGTGTTCATGTCTTATTAAAGAAAGTGTTTAAAACATCTAATAAAAAAATATGTTAAGCTTCCTTCAAAATCTCACCAGCTTTTATACTGACTTTTTTTTTTGACTATCTACATTTCAGTGTTTATGCCTCTCAGGGGTGATGGCTCAAGGTCAAAGTAGTGCAAATTCATACTCACTTCACCACCAGTTTTGCTCTTCCAAGCAGTTCAGAGTAAGCTCCAATTCTATTTCCAATTTGTCACCCGTGGGAAGGATGTTGAGTGTCATTTTTTTTCTCAGCACTGTGATGTGAAGTAGATGTGTGCTGTCATGCTTCTGAGAGGTTTGAGGAAAGGAAGCAACTGATTTCTAAATCGGACTTGCACATTTACTACCCATCAACATGAAAGTCACAGGGAAAAAAAATGCGAAATTGCAAGATATTACTGTCCTTCAAAAATGCTGAAAATTCAACACACTCATCACAAGAATTTTTTGGTTTCCACCCAGTTAGTTGGTGTTTTATGAATTCCTTACTTTTTTAATTTAATAGTTACTTGGGGCACGTACTCTTTTGCTTATTTGTGTGTGAAGGGGGTTGTTTGCATTGGGCTTTTTAAGAACTATTTCTCAGAGAGCTGTTCATTTATTAGATGTTTAAATGTTGGAACTATCTGCAGCCATATGCATAAGGGTGATGGGTACTTTCCCTTTTGCTTTTAACTTCCCTTCTTTCTCCAATACGTATTCTTTTAGGCATTTTGCTCTTAAATGACCTCTGTCTGTCTTTCTCCAGGAGTCAGCACAAACAGGATTTCCTAATAAATGGAAAACTCATTGAAATTATGTGAATGTGGCCCAACAATTCATTCAGTCCAACAGGTAGGAAAATCATCATTCTCCAGGGTAATAAAAAGCTGTCTTTTGTCTTCTGTGTAAGATAATGAAATGACTCCAAAAAAATCAGTGTCAGGAAGGAATCTCATGGGATGTTCAGGAATACTGATTTCAGTGTTCTTTTTTTTTACTGATTCCTTTTCACATCGAAGCCTTATGCTCCTTTAACTGTTTTGGACAGAATTTATGCCTAAAAAAGGATAGACAAAGGGACTTTAGGGTATTGGTAGGCAGCAAGCTCAACGTGAGCCAGCAGCGTGCCCTGGCAGCCGAAAAGGCCTCCAGCACCCTAAGCAGCATTAACAGGAACACAGCCAGCAGAGCACTGCCTGAAAAAATCCCAAGCATTTATTACTTTTGGGGGAAGGAGAAGGGTTTGGCAATAGCACAAGACAGTACATTCTACCAGCAATTTGCTTTCTCAAAAAGCCTCCTGGATGTAAATTCCTGTTGTCATGCAAGACACATCCCATGGATCATGTCCTGCCTGGTGCTCTGCTTTGCTGTTTCATCTGGTGCAATCTCTGTAGCTGTTGATGGCATTTTAGTTCAAGCGTTAAATAACAAGTCACATTTGCATGGCCATTCTCATACATGTCCTTTACCAACTGAGCAGCAAGAGCCATTATGACACAAAATGTAGTCACTTCTGCTGTTAGCATATACAGACAACAAAGAAGTTCAGAGAATTGGACCTTACTGGCTTTTTTTTATTTAACTAGATTAGCTTGGATACAATGGGAAGAGAAATTTGAATAGGTAGAAGGTATAGCAATTGTAATATTTATATCTATTTTTCAAAAATATTTAAACTTATTTCTCATAAGTACAGTATTACATAAAAATAGTATGAGCTGATAACAGACAGAAAAGCTTTATCCTAGAACAAGAGATTCAGAGAGAAATATCATCTTCCTCTGGTTTCCCACACTGGCTTTTCCAGATGGGATGCATGACTGTGGCCCAAAAGGGGCCCAGAAGTATCAGCACAGGCCAATGGTGAGCTCAAAAGCCATAGCCTAACCTCTTAAAGAGATGTTAAAGTATACCAGTAATAATTCCTACCTAAAAAATAGGTTACAGCTTCCATTAAATTCAACATATTACCTCCAAGGACTGAACTGGGACAACTCTTCAACCCTCACTGGTAGCCATTTCTGGTCATCTGGCTAATTATGATGATAGTACAGAAAGCCCCTGTCTTTTTAATCAAGTATAAAACTCTCAGTACTTTGCAGACATAATTTTCTGTACAGAAAAGGAAGCACAGTCAGCAGTGACTGCTGTTCAAATTAAAGGCGAAATACGGCAGGAAATATTCTGCCCATTACAAAACATCTTGGCAACAAAGATATCTGAAAATTGTCATAAATTCAGGCATGCAATTAAATATATATTTGTGATAAACACAGTGAAAAAATTACAATTTTCCATTTTAGAAATGTCACTATAACTTATTTCTTCTTTTCTGCATTGTCAGATTACAAAGTTCATCTTCTCAAACTACTACTTTGCAGCCTGGTTTTGGAGTTAAATCAGAATACAGTCACAGTGGCAATCTCACCACAAAAAAATTTTAAAGTCCATTTTAGCAAAGGATATTAAGCAAATGTTTAGCATGAGAAAATATTGAAATCATCCTTCTTTCCAAGAATCTGTATACTGGAAAACAGTTTTAAGGAATATATCCTTGCAGACTGACTTCTGCCTCCTAAAGAAGATATGCACATATGGAATGATGTCTTATATAAATACCAGATTTGTGTGCACAGATGCAGCCCTGTGCGTGTCTGCAAGCTCAGATCAGTCTTCTGTTTTCAAAAAATTGGCATTGGAACTTGAGCACCTGATTGAACCTTTCCTACTTCCATGCAGTGCTTCATTTCAGAAGTGTTTTTTCTAGACCACTGTTCCTCAAACAGGTGTAGTGGTGACATAAGTGCCTCTTTGCTCAGGTACATTTCTTTCTTAGGAATAATTTCATGGATGCAATGTCTAGTTTGCCCATTTGAGTCGCTGGTGCTATGAACCAGTGCCTTGTTCTGAGAAATTGTGGAATGGAATATTGTTTCTGGAACAGCTGTCAGCAACCCAGAGCCCAGAGGACTTGAAAGACTCTGAAAAGATGACCAACAAGCTATAGTTTTTATACCAGTATAAGATCACTTCCAGTTCAGACCATTGCATTATCCCAGTGATTCTTGGCCTCTTCCTTGTCAGGTCAGCTGTTGTGATTGAATCCTCATAGGATAGAGGGTTGGCTTGTCCATACCCTTATAGATAGAAGAAAAAAATGATTCCATGGGTTACACCTGCATGGCAGGAATGGTTTTAAGGTAGTCCCTGCACAAGCAGGCAAAGAAGTTTCTTATTCCCCTATATCCCTTTGAGCAGATGATCAAGACAAATCCATTTTATTTAACTTTATAGAAAAGAAATTTATTAGAAACCTTGGCTAGAAAAACCATAAATTTGTCTATTATTTTCCACAGTTTTCCCATTTGGCTTTACCCTTGCACTTCTGTTACTTTTGACTTTCCTAAATACTAAACCCCATACCATAATACAAAAGAAGCTACAAATGTTCATACACACGTGATCAGGTGGTGTCTTTCGAAGCTAAAAAAAAGTGATGCTACTAAATACTAATAGAAAGTTGTATTACAACAGTTGCAGACAAGTAAAAACATGAGCATTAAGGAAATTCAGTGGACAGGGATTGAACCTTGCAGCTGGATGAGCAGGAAAAATGATAACAAGGTTTAGTGAGAGCAAGACTAAACAACAGCCTTCACCAAGGAAAAAAATGTTCTGAATGTTGTATGTCAGCAATGCACAAAGTCACAGAGCAGATTATCCAGGAGTATAACAACAATAAAATTAGCATTAGAATCCCCAGAGCTTTACAAACAACATTATAATAAAAAAAGAAATCACAGATAAGGTATTTCTGCCTGCATATAAACAAGCAATATTATACTACTCCTTTCTTAATTTAGAAGTTATGATTTATTTGTAAAATAAAGATAGAATCCATATTCATGAAAGTAGAAAGACTACTACGTATATTATGAGAGAGAAGTTGTTTATTTAAATGGTGAAAGAAAACAATCGAAGCTTATGCATGTAAGACATAAATGTACACTGATAACTACTCAATATACCTCACACACCCAAAACACCTGAACCATACAGAATAGTCTTTGCTGGTCAAAGCATCCTTCCTTGTGGAAAGATATTTTTTAGTATCAGATCCTGTTGATTCTCACTATAATGGTATTTCAGTTAAACTAACTCAAAATTAAACCACAACAACGTCAATCTGTACGATCTTCTAATGTTTCTTTTGTGGCCTAGGTCAAATCTTTGTTGTTATAAAAACATATATAAAAACCAAAATCTATGACCAACTTGCGTTTTCATTGATGAAGCCAAAGACTGTCGGGCAGTTTATCTTTAGTCACACAGTAGTTTGCCATCAAAAGCAAAGTACAGGTGGATTAAAACTTGTACAAAACCCCCCTTAATTCTCGAGATATAGGTAATTACTCCAGAGCAGACCTGAGATTCACCAGTAGAACAGTGTACAAAGAAACCCCAAAATGTCATTACTTGAGTTCAGTGTACTAATTAAAGAGAGAACCATGCTTTCCACAGCAGTTAGTCCAGTGCCTTTCAATAGAACATTCAGCTCAGGTCTTGTAGAGAGAAATACCTACCTTCACAAAATATGGTACTTAATTTCAGAAAAAAAATTATTCAAATATAAAGAAAAAAATTAACTGTCCATTTGTATGATTATTACCCCAGCCCTTCAATGACAATAAACCAAGATTATGTGCAGAAACTTGACTCTAGCATTGAACACCTTTTTTTAACAGTAATCAGATAAAATTTCCAATTTTCCCATACTTTAATTTGAAATCTGATTTCTTAGCTATGAGGTAGCATTTAAAATTTTTCCTTTCACCTAAGTCATTAATGTTAGTAGGTATGAAGTGTTTCAAACTAAAAGAATGATTGTCACTGGAAAATGGGGTTTTTTTGCATAGTCATTGTCCTTCTTATTTGCTAGACAATCTCATTTTGTCGTGATTACATGCTCTCTTCGAACTTTTCAGCTGACACAAGATCATGTTTGTAAATGTTTTCCATTCCAATGTTGTAAAACCAAGTCAGAGAAGATACAGGGATAAAGAATATGTGGAAGCATAATAAAACTCTCAAGACACTAAACAACAGCAGAATAAGAGATCTTAGAATATTAATTATTTTTCTTCAATGCAGCAGTTATATCAATATTTTTAAAAGTACTTGTGTTCTAAAAACCTTCATCTTGAGAGATTTTCTGATTTAATTTGTAGTCTTTCTTTTTTTTCACAAAGGCTTTTATTAAAAAAAAAAAAAAAAAATTCTAGGACACAAAAGAGAATTGAGGACTAGAAACTGAGTTATTTATCTGCAGAAGTCCTGCATTACTTTTCCAGAAAACCTGCTTTCTAGGAGTTTTTCGCTCACCTCATTACATGCATGGAAAGAGGCATCTTTGCTCTGAATTTCATTCTTATTTGAAAACGTCCTTCATACATTTCTAGGAAAATACCCTTTCCCCATCAAACAAAGAGTCATAGTTGACATTACTTGTAGTTCCCCAGTTATTTGCCTAAAATAAAAATTTGAAAATTATTACAGGTGGGTCATAGCTGAAGATGTGTCCACAGAAGCCAGAAAAAAGTGCAAAAGCAGAAAGTTGAGCAAATCAAAATTAAGTAGAGTAAACAGGTCACAGTCAGAGTGAGTCTTTCAGTTCTAGGCTGAAAAATAAGTATTAATATTAACATGGATATTGATGGAAAATTACAGGCAATTTCATTTTTCCTTCACATGAAAGTGGAGATTCGAACGAATCAAAGAGTAGATACAATCAAAAAAGCAGGTTTACAGTTACTGCTGGTTTCCTCTCATAAGTTAAAGAAATCATTTGATGTGAAAATATTATGGTGAAAATGACAGAGTTCAAGTGTAATGGAAGAGAAAATGTAATCTTCAAAGAACTTTGGAATGCAAGTTCTGAAAAGTAGTGCTGTTTAAATGTTTCACCACTAGTTTTCATTCCCACTACTACAAAATTATATCTAGAAATGTCCTTTATAATTTTATGTCACATAGTGCTATTAATACATTCACTGTACTTTCTTCTATATACTTTAAAAAGTAGAAGAAGGAAACATCTTGTTAATGGAAAAAATAAATTTCAGTAAATTTTTAAGAATTTTTCACACACATACAAGAAATCTTATTTATTAAAATATGTTTGTTTTTTAAAAGGAAAAAAAAAATAAAACATGGATTTGAATCTGACAGGCAAGAAATCATACACAATTGTCAGGACTTAAAATGTTATCCAGCCTGGGGGATGTAAAGAGATCTTCATCCCCCTTCTGAGGTGATCCACGTCACAAAGCCTGGAGTCATCTGGGCATCCGTGGATGGAGTCTAAACTCTCACAGAAAGCCCCTGAGGAACATTCACCCTGTTTAGGAAAAGTCTTGTGCAGTGGGATGTTCTCCAAGAAAGAGGCTCCATTTGGGATTTTTGTCCCTTTGGGATAAAAATTACGTCTTTTTTATAACACAAGAGGGTGTGGGGTGTATCACTCCGAGCAGTCAATAGATGCTGATGATTTTGATATTTCACCTGTAATAGCCAACAGATGATGATATTTTCTGTTATTTCAGAGCAGTTTGATTTTTTCAGACTATTTACCAATTGCTCAGACGAGAAATTGTAGTTGCTGTTCCTTGTGTATGCACCTCTTGGTGGTATCTCAGGGTGCCTCTGGATTCTAGATTCCCACAGCTGTCATTCACATAATTTCCAGATGTACTTTTTAAGGAAGTTTGTGATTCACAGAGCTTCTTCCAGGCTCCAACTTCCAAGCTGAGAGGCCTCCCTCTGCCACTGTTTTTCAGGAGACTTTTTTCTTTTCCCCAGTAATTTTACATATTTAACCAGGCCATCACATCGCTGCTCACATCAGCATGCTCTGGAGGGCTTAAGGGTTATCTTTGAAGCATTTTCTGCTGTCATCACTCCTTGTGCAGCCCTAGCAAGGTTTGATCACCTAAGACAAACCAGAAAGACTAAGGGGATGGGAGGGAAAACAGAAAATATTTTAAATTCAAGGTGCACAGGTTAAGTAAAAGAAAGTCCTTCACACATTGATTAAGCCCTTATTAGAGAGTTACAAGTGTTTCTTTTTCTTTAGTAAAGACTTCAACCCTCAGCACTAGATACTGAATTTTCATAAATTTGGAAATCCCACTGAACCAGGGAATGGCCTATCAGATAAAATCTGTGTCAGCAGGTTTGAAGAATGAAACTTTTTTTCTTTCTATAATCATCTCAGACAGAACAGATGCATGTTTTATGATTTGCAGTCAGAATAAAAGACTAAGGAAATGGAGAAACAATTGGTCTAACCATGCAGTCATTTACCCAAGCAAGCTATTTCCATTTAAATCAAAAAGCATTGCTTACCTGAGCAAGTATTTCCCACCTACATAACAACTTGCAAAAATGGAATCGAAGTCATCCCAGTAAAGTATTACTTCTGAGCAAAGGGAAAACAGATGAATAATCTTTCAATGAGATAAGCAAAATTTTAACCAAATTTCATATTTGACAGTATATTAAATGTATCACAGAGCAATCCTCCTGAGGAATCAACATTTGAAATAATCTCTAGGCAACAGAGCATTTTCTCCCTGCTGTAGTTATTGTAATGTCTGGGTTTTGAGTTGCAGTTTGTTTGTTTGGACAACTTAATTAAAGAGCTGAGTTTGAAACAAACTTTTCTCCACTGTGAATTCTGTCTAGGATACGATTCTATCTAGTTCCCTTGCCTTGAAAAATCTATTTAGGAACATAGCTGGAATAAACATTTATATACCTTTTCAATTTTATCTAAGCATATAGATGTTCACCTACTGTAGAATCTCTAACACTGCATGAAAACCATTTGTGTTCAAACAGGTCACTATTTAGGTAAGGAGGAACGTAATTGTGGATTTTGGCAAGAATGGTGTTTCTTATTTAATAGAATTCCCACAACACTCACCTAATTAAGAGCTGGCTTGAGACAAAAGAGACTAATATTGAAAATACAGAACTTCAGGAGTTTCAGGCACAGGAACATTATGATATACTAGCATCAAGGGATGAAAGTATATCCTTTTCCCTATCTTATTTTCAGGAGGTTCAGAAAACCTGAAGGCTGCTTCTGGCAATTCACCTGGATGCCCTTTTTCCCTTTTATCAGTTTCATTGTGTTTTACAGAACGTACAATGGCCTGTGGTGGCATAAGATCACCCACAGAGCCTAAATCTGAGTCCAGCAGTGCACAGAATACACATATGCAAGGCATCAGTCTCAGGCAGGATAGAAAATAACTTCTTCAGAATTGGAAGTAGAAAGGCAGATTGTGACATCGGCCTGCACTGGAGGGGGCATGGAACGGTGTTTGCTTGTGGGAAAACACTCTAAGCCTTCCTGATTTCCATAGGAGTGCCCAGTTCTTTTTAGATGGTGTGCTTATACCATCACGCCCTGGTATTTCAGTCAGCTCTTCCCTGTATGTCAAACCAACCATAACATCAAAGGGAAACAAGAACAAAGAACAGCCTGAAGTGGTGTCACGCACACAGGTGGCAACAGATCCCTTTTTGCCTTCTTCCTTCCTGTGGGTATTCATCAGGGCCAGGAACAATCTGTTGTTTCTCAGGTTCAGCTACACAGCTTTTTTTTTTCAAAAAAAAAAAGAAACCAACTCAAACCCTACCTACTTAGAAATAAACCGCAGCAAACTAAGCCACCATGAACTTTTTACATCTGTTTGATACATAATAATGAAGTGCAGGCTCATGGAATTCCCTTAATTTGCCAAGTCATTAGTTACATTGGCAAAGATGATTTCAGGGAAAGGCAATGGCGTTGGACTGAAAATGATGCTTACCCTCTAGTTCTGTTGCAGTGTTTTATTATTACCAAAGTAAGTTCTAAGCCTCAGATTTCTGGTGCCAGAAAATGTACATGGACAAGTGGGATGGAGGAGTGTCTGTTGTTCCTTGGGAAAAGTGGGGTCTTGCTTCCACTGCAGAAAGAAAGTGTTGGGAGGAAAATAAGACAAATATGTAACACCATGGAACTTCATGTTAGCAAATTCAAGAGGTTTAAAAGTAAGCCAGCGACATGTAGGCACCTTAAACAACTGGTGAAAGTACTTGACTTCACTAATGGTGCTTCCCACGCAGCAAATCAGTAATTTGTCATTTTGTGGTAAAAAAAAAGTCATCCATTTTCACTCAGAACACCAAAGACACAAAACAAATGAACAAAAAAAACACCAGATAAGAAAGCACATGCAAAGCAAAGTGCAGAACAAGGAAACCATGCAGCTAGTTGTAGCTGCTACCGTCTTATTCAGAAAAGTAATAGGTGGAATCCATTGAAAGACACCTCTGAAGAACAGAGGAGCTCAAAAAACTGGCAGATCTTTAGAGACAATATCCTCCAAGGAATAGTCCTTTCAGATTGACAATAAAAATAGTAGGCATTATGAGTTGTCATTTGACCTCTAAAATAGTTCAGATCCAGAATGGATCTTATTTACCTTTGCATTATGTAAATGACCAATCTAACCAAGGGGATGATAGAAATATGGAAAAGAAAAATTAAATCTCTAAATCAAACGAAAGAACAACTACTCCCGTTCTACAAGGCAAGACGTGGTCTTTGGATAATATTACACCCTGGTTCTTTTCTCTAGCATATTCCCCAAAGAAACAGAGCCAAACTCTCCCAACAGTAACTTTCCACCTTTTTTCCCCAAAGTTCACTCTCACTGCTGTGTTCTCCACCACCCCCATGCCCACACCTGAGCTTCTCCATGCTTCCTGTGCTGTTGCTGTGGCCGTGGGTGCCCTCCCAGCTGTTTGTCCTGCCCCAGCATCCTTGCTGTCCCTTGGCCATCCCTTCACAGCGTTACACTGGCATGCTTGCAGGTGAAGTGTGTCTCCTTATTCCAGCACCCATCCTGTACCCACCACTGTCTTCCTAAGAAGTTGCATCAAACAGGTTCTTTGCACCTTCAAACCAACTAAAATTGACTGTGTGCTCTTTCCAATCTGCTGAAATAACTTGGAGCGAGTCTTTGATTCTCTCTACAATCTCCTAGACATGTTTTCATTTTTCAAATGCCTTCCAAAATGTGTGGGGTTTTTGGGCTTAGATTCATTGACTTTTTAGGTGTCTGGTTTAACACTGAAAACTGAGACAAATTTTCTTTAGCACTGGACCTGAGAAAGTCCAGGAGTTGTAAAAGACCTGCTGATAATAGATTCTTTAATGAATTTGGTCATTTACATTATTTTGCTATAGGATCTTACAAAAGCAGACTTAAATGGGCACAAGATAAAAACTACTTATATGATGGCAATTACAGTATTATTAATAAAATAACATATTGCTATGTTTAAGTCCCAGAAAGAGCCCTTTCCTCCCCACATATATTCTATAGATATATATAAAATACAAGTTTAGATTAAATATATTTTATATTTCTATAGTTTCAGAATTAAAATATGTCCTCCTTCTGAGGAAATTTACTCTAAAGGCATTTATCAGTCAAAATAAAAAGCCACACAAGAAGCCAGCCACAGCAGAACCGATACCCTATTTGGAGCTGTTGTCTTTAGATAACAGTAACTTACATGGATTAAGATTTAGAGTTTGATTTTTAACCAAAAAAAAAATCTCAGAAGCAACAGTTTGAACTATTTTAGAAATAATTTCCTATCATGGAACTCAGTAGGAAAATCAGCACAGAAATTTTATAAGATGGTTTACACTGGGAAGGGGCTAAGAATTTAGACAGAAGAATAAAGTTCTGTGACTTAGAGACTTTTTCCTCCAAAACCCATGTGTTTGATTCATTCAGATGCCTCTTTTCCAGGGAGAAGATAATGGTTCCACACTGTGCCAGCACTATGTGACCAATTCCATTGTCATAACCAAGCTATGGAGGCAGGTGATGGCAGCAGGAGCAGGAAGGGAACAGCACTGTACATAAGTCACACAAGACTAGCAGAGAAAAACAATCTACAGAGGGATTTGTTGCAAATCCTGTGCACTGACTTCTCTCCCAGTAAGGAAAGGATGAAAGCCGGGATCTTGGAACAGGTTCTGATATTAACAGAAAGGCCAAGAGAGAGAGTTACAAGGCAAGAAACAAGGTGCTGCAGAAGTTCCATCAATGGAGGACATAAGCTTCAAGGAGTAGCAATAAACAAAAAAGCTATAAGAAGAAATTAAACTGTTCTATGTATAGCATGATAGCTAGAGAGTTTAACAAAGTGTTGGAAGAATAAATGTTTTTCCCTAAAGCAGAAATGTCAGTGTATCCTCACTAGACCTAGCTGTGTGCCAAGAGCTTCAGCAGTTCCAAGAAAGTGCATGACAGTACACAGTCTATCATTTTAAATATAAGAAGGGATTTTCAATCACAGAGACCCAATATTATAACATGAAGGTCAAAAGATTAAAAAAAAAAACCCCAAAACCATACACTTCTGCAGGTAAGATGTCTGAAAAGGAAACACAGGGAGTGCAGAGAGAAAGGAACAGCACTATATTTATTGTTATTAATTTTCAGTATGAAAATACCAGTAAAAAATCAGCAAATTTATCTTGAGAAATGCTCTGTGATAAAAGTACTCTACAAGGCAGCAAATAGAAGGAAGGTGTATTTGTTGTGAAAAAAGTTTACAGCCTAAATATTAACATTGTGTTGTGTCAAAAGCAAACATTGTACAAGTTATATGAGTTAACAGGAAAGACCACAGATAATTAATTTACTCTGGATATTAATAAAAGACTAAATATTCATGTAGGCAAATGATTAATACTTTAAAACATGTTATTACCTGCTTAATTATCATAGATTAATCAATGATATTTAACAAGTGATCAATCAATGGATCTCTACAGAATTGAAAGAAAACAAGTTCCTACCTGAAAACAAGAACGTAGGTAAGCAAACACTTCAGAAACAACTGAATGTACAGAGACGGTGTTTGGCAAGAAATGTAATTCAGCCCCAATCCACAGGCAAGTGTGAATATTGACATCCTTCCAGACACCTGTAGAGTGGAGAGGGCATGGCAGAGGCACTGCCAGAGCAGCAGGCAGGGCTGAGATGGCACAGAATTACAGTAATGGGTAGGTGAGACCAGGACAGGGGAGACTCTTACATCAACCTAAGCTTAGTGCATTTAAATGTGAAACTCAAACTGCAGCGCCCAAATGGATGCCAACAGCGTGCTCAGTGGCACAGTTCAATGGTGACTGCGACTCATTTCTCAAAAAAGGCACGAAGTGATCAATTTCCAGATGAATTTCTATTTAAAAGAAAAAAAAAAGGTATTCAGATTATGCCATAATATCTGCTGAAGCAGCAAAATGGTTTCAGATATTCAAAATAGGTGCAGGTGCACAATTCAACAGCTTTCCTTTGAGGTGATACAGATGGCGCTTGGCAAAAATGTCTGGCGCGGTAGGCCAGGGGTCGGGCGAGGCCAGCTGTGAGCACACAGCAGCCCCAGGATGCAGGGGACACGTGCATCCTGAAAACCCCAGCAGGCAGCGAAAGCGCTGAGCGTTGGAAGGGACAGCAGCTGACCAAAGTTGTAATTGCTCTGGGGGAAGCACACGGTCCTTGGGGGGCCACACCAGAGAAATTTGCAGCTGTGACGAGGGCACAGAGGACCCCAGGGGTCACTGCCAAATCGGCGGCAGCCAGCTCACACTGCGGCCCCTCCTTCTGACCTAAAGGAGCAAATAAAAAAGTGTTTCCTATGCAAAATACAAATCAGGAGGAGAAACCTGAGTGGGTCAAAATCAATCGGTGATGGCCATAGTGAAAAAAATACAGAAAAGAAACCATATGTCAAAGTGTTTTAATAATAAACTGTTTTAGAAACACTACAGCCACCACTAAGGGCCGCGTGATATGACATTCAAGTTGCTGTTCAGTGCCTAAGACGAGCAGGGGATGCACTGGCAAATGAAGCTGGATTAGAGATGTGGCCTGCTAACCTGCGGCACATCATTTGGCAGCTGCTGATTCTTCTAAACACCCTTTGCATCTCATCTGCAGAAGAGGGGGATTTTCTTCTTGCTTTTCCAGCAGGAAGCACATGAGATGTTTAAGGGACTGCACAGAGTGAAAGTCATAAGTGAGAAAATTCCCAAGTATAAATTCACAAGTAAGTAATACAAAAAAAAATTATAGTACTGCCTAAAAATATTGTATTTGCTACATACAACTGAATCTGCAATAATAAAAAAAGCAAGAGGGAATCATACTCTTCAAAAATGTTTTTGGAAAGTGAGATCAGAGATGAAGCAAGATGAAGGGAAAAATAAACAGCAGATTTCCCTACACATCTTTAATTTTTCAAATATTTTGGGAGAGAGTAAAAATGCCCAGTGACATGAATTTGCCATGTAAAACTTGATATTTGCCATAGCATCAATGTTCAATTAATGAAAATGACTAGAACTTGAGCAGTTTGTATATCCTGTGGCCTGATGAACCTCCTTCTCTCTCCAGGTGTGTGCTCCTTATTTTTTGTTACTGCTATTCTACACATGGTATACTTTGGGGTAAGAGGAAATCCCAGAACAAGTTAGCTTTGTTAGGCTCCTCCTGCAGAAGAGACTGTGACAACTCTGTTTTCCAAATGTATAGAAGCTTAAAATATTTCAAAAGTCAGGAAATTTACAGAATTTGGATTCTGCTGTCACATAATTAGTTTTCAGTCTTCATCTCTACTGTATTTTAAATTTAACCTCTATCCTTCCCAGATTAAAGAAAATAGATTAATATGTCAGCCCTAAAGAAGATTTTTGAGCTTGTAAAATCCCATTAAATTAAACAATCTTTTCCAATGCATATCACAGTTATTAGTAACTACAAAAAGAAATATTAGTTGCTATGCAATAGATTTTAAATCATTTCAGAGGCAGTAAAGATTAGCATAATCTTTCACTACAGAGCAAATCCATCATTGAGGGTAGGCTTAAAAACATATCGTTGTGAATAAAAACTGGGAAAATAGGGGTTGTTCGGTCCAAAAATAAAGAGAAGATTTTCAGGAGAATTTGCACTCAGCTAAAGGAACGTCATGGATTTATAATCAACATTTTCCAGGAAGATGGAAAAGATCAGCAAGGAAGAATTTTTACTTATAGCAAAGACATAGGTAGGACATCAGGAGAAATATTTTCTAACAATAAACATTCAAATACAAAAGCAAGTCCATAGCTTGGAAAAAACTCCACAGAGATAGCTTAGATAAGTTTTTGTCATTAAATTGACTAAGATAACTTCTCGAAGCAATTTTGAATCCTATGTTACTGTAATTTCCAGAAGAAATTCTGGGTTTGCTACACTTCCTTTCATTTAATAAGCCATCTTTTAATAAGGCATTTCTCTTTATATATTTGGGGATTTTTCTCTGCTACTGATTAATTTACCCCCTTTTTAGCTATATATTGAAATGGAGATTGTATTAGGACTAAAAATACATATTTTGTGTCTTTTCAGGTTTTTTAATGGCCAAATCACTAATAAGTAATGCTACTTCTAGGTTTGTGACATTTCTTTCTGAGTAGGCCTTGTATTTCTGAACAAAGTTTGCAAATCTATCCACTCCTTATGACCTTTTACCTCCAAAGGCATTATTTATTACTGCCTAAATATATTTTCCATAAATCAGTAACACACACCTCAGTTTTTGGTTTCAATTTTTGACAGTTTAAATTATCACTTTTTTGCTGGGATAGAAAGAAGTACTGATTTAATTGTCAGCCTAATCTTAATCTACTGCTGCACCTTTGTTAAACTGTGTAATAATCTGTGTACAGATTACATCTACTCATCTTCGAGTGCTTCTCAATTTCAGTATGCCAGCCATTCATTCAGAGTGTAAATTTATTTCAATGAATTTATTTTAATAATACAAATGCATATCTGGTCATAGAACCTTGCTGCTGCTGATCTTTGTTGATCATGCCACAGTACTTTGCAGAGAACTGACACAGAAGGGAAACTTACTGAGGCAATTTTGTCTTCTTTATTTTCTTTTCATACGTTAAACTAGTAGAGACAGAGCAATCTCACTTGCATTAAATTTCTGGATAGGATGCTATATCCACAAAATAAAAACTTTTTTGGAGTGTTATAAGTAAGGCCTTGCCTTGAGAGGAAAACAGAGTGCAAACACATCCTTGTGCAGAGAAGGATGACACTCAAACAACCAATTCAGCAAGAACAGCTGTTATCCAGAGCGAACAGCAGAGTCAACACACAGTCTAAACCCAAAAGAAACAAAATGTTAAAAGAAACAAAAGTGTTTGCAGACCCAAGGCTGTTTTTCAAGACTGTGAAAGAAAAGAACTGGATTAATAGTAGTTTTACTACAAATCATACTTAATACTTTATTCTTCCCTAAATAGAAGGTTCTCTGGAATATGATGATCACGCAATTGAGTGAAGGATTATGTTATCTGTATATTATGTTGAAAGTCGAATTTAATGTTCTATAAATGTATAAGATTCTTACCGATAGAATATATTGCATGCTCAGAGCAAGTACAACCAGTGCTGGGACAGGAACAGCTTCTGTGCTTGTCACAAGGGTTGGAGTAGCCACAAACAGTTGCCAAACCCCAAATAACATCTGAACCACCTTCAAAAACATGCTGTTTCCCAGCAATAGGGCCATGCTGGTCTCAACAGCCCAAGGATACCCAAATTTTACAAATTTTCAAACGCTATTGTAATTACCCTGGAGAAGAACGGGGACATAAAAAGAAACATTTCGTGTAATACCTATAATTATGATAACTTCAAACAATGTGTTACAGAATGGCAAATCCTTCAAGATTTAAGCCTGATGAAATCAAAGATACATAGGCTTAAAACCACTATTCACATTCACTCAGCCATACTATTAACTTAGTTGGATATTTTTCATGTCGAATGGATTCTACTCATGAATGTCACCACAGGGATATTTGTTCACCAGAACGAATGTTAGCAATTTCAAACCTTTGAGCAAAGGTCCCCTGTTGTGGCACTTCTGCTGTGATCAGGATGTCAGGGGGTTTTGGGATTGCAGCTAAAATCCTGGGTGGAGGTGAAGACTCATTTACCAGTTTTTAATAACTCAGAGAGACAGACAGAAAGGAAGGAAGAAAGGACAGACTGACAGAAAGAAAGAGCAACTAGCTTTCTGCATCCAGCTTAAACCAGTAGACACATCTCAGCAGTAAATATCAAAGTCCTTTACCTCAAGCACCTTCCATTTTGAATCCCAATGACCTGGATATCCCAACATAAATAAGAATTGTCATTCAATTAATAATAGACATAAAGAAGCATAAGATTGTATAACAGTTACCACAATGCCTGATTTGTCTGATTTATTCTTGCTGTTTCCTAGTCAGTGTGGAATGATGAATGCTTTCTTTTCAATATTGTCTGCTTGAAGTTATGCTTCTAATTTTCTCTCTCGACAGAAGGTGAGAATTCATGTTTGGGACAATTGAATTATCAAAAAAAAAAAATCAAACATGATTTTTAACTATGGATGAATGTATTATTCGTCTTTATTCCTACATTCTTCCCTCCTGTGAATCCTTGCCAGCCCTTCTCCTACAGTGACAGCACCTTCTTTGCATGAGAAAAATACAATAGAATGAGTTACAGTCTTTTTTTATTTAGGGGCATTTCTAGTTACAGAAGCACTTAAAACAGCTATATTAGATTTAGGTTTTCATCTACTGTGAAGTTTATGCATTAAAAATTTTAACATGAAATAAAAGGGTGATATTTGGTCTTTTGGTCTATCTTTTCTGGTGATTTCACTGGATTATAAATTCTCTCAAAAAGATGATATTTTTTATTCAAGTGACCCAGTAATTTGAAAATTGTCTGGTCTTACAAATAGTTTTACTACCTGCCTATGTGTGATTTCACAGGGCAGGCTTCATGCAAATTAGGTCAGTGCAAAATCAGTTTCCAAATTCTTCAAGTCAGCCTAACTAATGATTTCAGTCTTGATCTTTTACTGAACTTCATGCAATGAATTCTCTGCATATACCAAGCCCCAGTGGTATTAGCACTGGCTTTGGGGCTGTACTTGTTCTTCAAATCATTGTGCACTACTTCCAATTAAATTCACTGGACTGAAATCAAGATGGCATTTCAGGAAGTAGGTATGGCTTTCCGTGCTTCAGAAACCAAGTGAGAAATTCTGAGAAGAAAATGAGAAGGGAAAACAAATGAATAGAATGCAGTGTGAGCAGCAACAGTATTCATGATCTCCACCTTCAGGTTTTCTCTTGGTGTTTCTACAGCGTGTCCAAACTCCCACATAATCCCTCTTTGACTTCAACTTTTCTGCCAACTCTCCCTGACCATGACATCTTTTATTTTATCAGCTCAGTCTCCAATTTTTGAAACAGATTACGGTACTGGAGACGTAGTTTCAGTTTTAGAGGAAACAATAGGAAATGATTCCTGCCTTCCCAAGACAACCTCTGTTACCCCTTTAAAAGAAAGCAGAACTGGGATTTGTCTGCATAACGTTAGGGTGGCTTTAGTTCTGCTGAAAGCTGCTTACAGAGGAGGTAACATTCTGTGACTGTGTCTCTCGACGAGGCTGCCAGCTTTGCAGGAGAGGTTGCCAGGGCTGGCTTGCAATAAAGCTGGAGGAAAGAAGCACATAGATGTCAAAAGTTTAGGGGACATTTCCACTACAACTTCTTGAAAGGGAATCTTTCAGGCTTTTTCTTGATTTTTCTGCTACAGTATTAAAATTCTTGAACCCCTCTCTCAAAACCAGCACAGAAGGGCTGGAAGTCCCCCATACATTTCCTAAGTTGCCCCATATACAAATACACTGATGACACCATGTAGCCAATTATACTGTCTGCCTCAAACATATACGTATAATTTAAAAGTAGAAAATGTGTATTTATTCCTAATTAAAAAATATGTAGCAACAATTCATTGTGTCTTTCTAATCTCCATGTCCATCCCAGCTGTTTTGCAATTACCCGTGTCCACCACAATCTTTCTTAGTCTCATTTGCTCAGTCATAGGCACAGTATTACAGCATGAGTTACTCTTCCTTTCTGCTTGTAGGACAGATAGCTACTGCCTTTTGATCTGCCTTTACCCATTTCTTCTAGTTCCCTTTTTGGAACTGTAACAGAAGTTAAAGCTTCCACCTTTGGGAAGATTTAAACCTCTGTGTAACTGCTGTGACTGCACTAAGACCTGTGTGACTGCCCCTGCTATTCCCTAGCTGTTGTCCAGGACTATCATCTCTCCTCCAGAGAGGGACCCCAAAACACATGCTGCTGACAAGGGGGCCTTATTTAACCATTTATGTATTAATTACACATCTTACAGGAGGCGCAAATACAAACAGCACTAGGACTTGTAGAAAAATGGATCTCAAGAAATTTCTTATTCTTTCAGTGAAAGAAGTCTGGTTTGGGTTATAATGGCCAGGTGCATGGTTAAGAAACCAGAAGCAGCCGTATAAATGGATGGCAGCCACCTTGTTGGTATCTGTGATGTCCCACACTTAAGGAGAACGGAGCACTCAAGGGTCAGAGATGCTTAGGGTTGAAAAGAAGAAGTCAGAGGGTCACAAAGTTTTATTAGCAAATTACACACTTGGCATGGAAATTGGTAGGTTAGTCCCTGACGTGCTATATGAGGGGTTTAGATAAAGGAGTAGGGTAAAAGGGAAGAGAGTAAGAAAGAAAGGAAGGGTTTTGGGGGTTTTGGTGGTCTTTTTCCCCCCCTACAGTTCATGCCTGCTTCTTGATCTCATTCCTGTGCCTGTGCTGTACTGTGCTGTGCTTATCTGTAGGAACTAGAAAAAGGTTGTTTGACCCAGAAAAGTGCTGCCCTACCTCCCCATGGCCCCCTTCTCCGGCCACATCCTGCTCTCTCTCACTGTGCTGTTACCAACAATCCTTGGCTGTTGGTGCCAACAATTCTTGTTTGGTTTCACAGCCATCCAGGGGTTGCTGTTCGAGACATACACCAAATTCCGTTACCTTCTGGGCTTCTACAGCATCTGAACAAGATACACTGGTATTGAATACCAACGAGAGTGATGATGCTACCACGAGAATTTTCAATCCTGACTTTTCATATGATGTATCTTCCAGGCAGGTAATGTGTTTACATACACACTCCCACATAATGAGCACACCATGCATTTACTGCAATCCTGGAATATAACAGGGGTTATATGCCAGCTTTTTAGCAATGCACAGTATCACGATGAAAGCCATCTGTTAAAACCGTGGTAAGATTATAGGCAGTTAAACTGCTAAATGTTATTCGTCCGTCTTTTTTAGTCCCCTTCTGTTCACCGAGACTCACTGGAGCGTGTGCAGGTTCTGCAACTCCCTGAAATAGGAGGTACTGAAATCAGACTAGTCTTCTATCAGGGAAACATTATCACTGTGTCATTTCTCCTAAGAATTTTCTTAAAGTCTCAAAAAGATTGACAATGATGCTACCTGGAGGTTTTTTGACTCTCCAGCAATGGCCAGCTCAGAATTTGAGAACTTACATGGCGTTACTCATTCCAAATCTATGCTTCCTCTGGGGTATGAAGAAAGAGCTTAGATGTACTGGCTAAGGACAAGTCTGAATTGCTGGATATCAATTCCACTCATCTCATCAACATTTTATTCATAAGGGAGTTCTCTAGAAAGACTGAAGCCATCCCCTTCAAGGAGCTAGGTGACCCTCTGCTAATTAATCAAGATAGCTCAACGAAACCAAACCAAGTTGGAGAGAAAGCAGCATTTCAAGAGGAAAAGAATGCAATTCAAAACCAGCACACTGTTTATGAGTTTTGTTCCCTGTATTTCAAAGGAAAACTCTAAAAATTAGAGAAGTGGTAGCTTTAAGACGAAATTGAGTGATAGCCCTAAAAACCAAGGACATTGCTTCACCCCTCTCACCTAAGAAACTTTAGGGAGTTTTATTTGTTCCCCAAATAAATCATACTTGCAAGAAGTCATCACTCTTCAATATCCATATTTCTATTTGAATTCCTCTACCAGCTGTGTGAAACACTTAAAAACCTGAAACCTCGTTCTCTTTCAAGATATCAGCCAACCAAACTATGAGACCTAACGGAGAATCTCATAGTTCGTGGGTAAGATATCAAATGTTACATTAACAAGACAGGTTGTAAAATATAAACCCCCATATTTTGTGTGTTATAATTAAAGTAAGCACTTTTAGCATGACTAGCAAGCTTTTTTCTTTTTTCCATAAACTCAGTATTCATGACATCTAGAACTGAAGGTTAATGCAAGTCTGCAAAAAACGCATTGAAAGCTTAGATTTTAATACAGATTTTTAAAAAAAAAAGTTACATTCTCACATTCATCTTCCTTTTAACTATGGAAAGAAAACAAGAACTAATATGAAATAAAAACATGGCTTCTTAAGCTAATTTCAGATTGCTGTAGCTACCTCTTCAGGCACTGCAAACACCAGTTTTGCTTCAAATGTAGTCTGCAGACTACTTTTTAAAATCAGGTCTTCAAACTGTTTGAAGACACTTCCACTAGAAACAAACCAAAAAAAAAAGGAGGTTATATCTACATTCTATTTGAGTCTTGTAGTAAAGAGACGCCTATAAAAGTGAGTCACCAAAACAAAAGAGCATTTTCCATCAAGGTCACAGGATTTTCTCACAGAATTTACCAGTTGCAACAAACCCAAGGCCCTAATCCCTCAAATCTTAACACATAGTCTGAATTTTACTGTTCTGCATCCCATTGAAGTGAGTAACACTTTTTCAAGTGGGAAGTATATACATGAATACTTACAGGACTGTTGACTCACTCTGCAGAGGATAACTTGCTAGATAAGGAGAGAAGGAAACAAGCACCCTTGTACTCACATCTAGGCACAGAAAGTGGTGACATATTCCAGTAAACTCCTGAGAAATATAGTTTATATATAAAGTGACACATCCAGATTTTATAGAATCCTTAATAAAACACCAGACCTGCTTTCTGACAACACAGATAATAGGCTTAATATTTGCCTGGAAAGGACATCTATGGAACCTGAACGTAAGCACTAGGATTGAACAAATTGCATATGTAGAGGGATTGGTAGGGTCTGTCTGTCCACTAAACTCCATGGAAGATACAGCAGAAGACACAGCTTTCCTGACTTTGTATGAAGGTATTTCTTTATGTAGGATGGGTCAGATGAATTCCAATTGTTTCAATGTGAAATTAAATTCTTATATATCCTACAGTTTTTGGATAAGAAAGTAGTTCAGAAATGCTGGACAACTTTAATGATTAATGTTTGTGATGCCTATACATGCACCTCTCAAGGGCAAATTTTCTGCGTGGCTCATTATTAATGGAAATTGCATGCCTAACTCCCTGTACACCATGCAGAAAATGTACTTCTTTACAACTGTACTGATACAAAAAGTAAGAAAATATTTATTTTCCTATTTTAAAATTATATTCAAAGTATCTCTGATAAGAAGCTAATAAATATGCAAAACAGTTGGAGAGAAAAATAAGCAAAATTGGAAAGAGGTTCTAGCAACAATTTCTTCTCGACACAATAAAGTGATTTCCAATATCTTAATGTAAATAAAAGCATTCGTTAAGGTTATATCTTCTTATATCTGCACAAGACAGAGTATATTTTCTTTGTTTCTCCCTTAGTAATTATAGGAGATTATATAATGCATTTCATGTACTTAAAATTACTATTATATAAGCAAAGAAAAAAAAATCACAATCTTTTTTAAATGTTACTGAAAAGTGACAGAGCCTTTCTAGACAAAGAAAGGTGTAGAACCTCAGTAGTTTATTAAATCTCAGTGTGAAGGAATGCCCCATTTTAAAAATATTGACTCTTGGATTGGACAGGTTCCCCTTGAAAATAGTGGTAAATAATTTAAATGTTCTGTTTCTCAATAACATTGCTGAAGTTCATACCAAACCTTCTCACTGCTTTACATGAAACTTCAGTCAAAGAAACCCCATAGAATCACAGAATATCTCAGGTTGGAAGGGACTTGTAAGGACCATGAAGTCCAACTCCTTGTCCCTTACAGGACCCCCTAAAACTAAACCATAAAATACAAGTGTCATCCAGATGGTTCTTGAACTCTGGCAGCTTAGTACTGTGATGGCTTCCCTGTGGAGCCTGGAGTAAAATAAATGTGAGGTAAGTGCTATGAGGTAAAAGAATATGTAATTTAACTGACAGAAACTGCAATATCTCAGAAGAGCTATCACAATATTAAGCAGAACATCAAGCATACGGCCTGGGAAAAGAGTTGTTTTTTGGAAATGAATAAAATATTGTTTACAAGAGGAAATACGTACAAATACACCATGAAAAAAGTCAGAAAAACGACAGTAGAGGACAGAAAATAATCCCCCCAAAAATAATATTGTAGCAGAAACAAAGACTCAGAAAGTGGGATACTCCAGGACTAACTGAAAGCAAAACGTGGTTTTGATTTTCTCATGGAGGATGGGATGGGGGAATGATGTTACAAAGCCCTTTTTGTTTCAAAACAGCCCTAAGAGGCAAAGCTAGAACAGATTCCTGACAGTTACTGCAAACCTATTACCTGCCTGATTCCCAGGCTACTTCCAGACCTTTTTAGTATCACTGCTCAGAGGGTGATTCTTGAAGCTGCTAAGGGTGATTCTGTTAGATGTTGTTAAAGAACCTCTGTGCCATCTTAACACTCTCCTCTGAAGTGTCCAGCTTTCACTCGACCAGGATAAAACCAGATGTTTTAGCAAAATGAGGGAGGAAAAGGAAAAGGAAAATAACTTGCAGCTCTCATTAGGGTTTTGTCTAACAAAATCAAGTAGAAAGCAGTAAAATGTATAGAAGTCATTGATCCGTTCTAAAACAGAACGAATCAGTAACCATGTCTTGTAATTAGCCAAGTTTCTTGATGGTCGGTGGATGTTATGTTGTATAAACTATGCAATCCTGAAAAACCCAAACAAATTCTTGGCTGGCTTTGTTTTCTCCCTCTTCTGGTTATGCAATGCAAATGAGAACGTTTGGTCATAAATTACTCTAGTTTGGAACTCGGCACACAGACCATCTTTATTTCCACATGAAGACAAAATTAATTTAAATAGTTTATTTTGAGTAAACCCATATAGCCACTTTTCATCAGCTAGTTTTTTGGGGTATTTTTTACAGAATTAAAATTCTGTTTGAGACAATCCCTATGAAAGTACTAGGCAGGATGAAATTAAACAGCAGCTGTAACACTTGTGCAAAATTTAATCTACAAAACATTGAAGCATCTGATTTTTCCATTTCAATTTCTATCCCAAAAACTAAGCAAAGTGGTTGAATGATGAAGTAATCTGACTTTTGTGCTTTGATAGGGAAAAGGCAAACATTTTTCCCTATTTCTCTTGAGTGTTCCATATAACTAGTTGGGAAAGTAGGAAAAAAGTTAATGAGAATTTACTATTTTATCTAATTTTCTCTCTACTACCCTTTGTCAGAACCTTGTTTGAATGAGTTAGAAGTGTGATCTCTCTGTTACACTAATTTATTTTTCTGAATTAGGAGTTTTTATTGACTGAGAGATAATGTAAATATTTGTATCAGATTCCCTGCACAACCACTGGTTATCTAGAGCCTCCATTCAGATCAACACAGGGTACACACTGGATTTCAGGCTGTAAAAAGTTTAACATATCAATATTTAAAACATTCCACAGCCAGTCCACACTTGTAGCATTTTCTTTTTCTGACTGAATTTCCCATGTACATCCCCATCAACATCAGGACTTAGATGTTTTTTAAATCCACATGCCAATTCTGACCTCTGCTTGATCTTTACCTGGAGCAAAGGAAAACACTCCTCTGAGGTGCAAGATGGACGAGTAGCAGCAATCGCAGCACCCAAATTTTCCTGGCTCTGCTTTCCCTCTCCCCCAGTAAATTCCAGTACCAGCCTGGGGATTTGGGTTGGTGCCTTTTACCCAGCCCCTGGCCCACAGTTCATATCCAGGGCTGCTCCTCTCACAAGCTGCTCCAGGTTTCTTGGGAGAAAACATTATTTTTATGCCATTTTTCAGAAATACATCACCTGGCACCTGCACCCCAAGGGCTTCCTCAGGGTCATCCATGAGGTAAAGGGCTTGAACTCCACCTAAGTGGGATGAGGATGAAGACTCCAAACACCCACAGCTACAGAAATCAGCATTCCTTCTTTTTTCCTGCCACTTAGGACCCTGGAAGCTCAGCTCTTCTGCAAAATGTTTGTCTCAGCATCAGCCCCAGCCTCACCCTGAGCCCAGGGACATCACTCAGAGCAGGTCCCAGGACTAACCCACGCACACAGCTGTTAAATCCCTTTCAGAATACTATTGTATGAGTGAAAAAAAGTACTGAATCATGGACTACATCCATGGATGCATCACAGATAATGCAGAGGAAATTGCTCTGCAATTATATTATAACAAAACCGTACTTGAATATTTTGTATAGCCCTTGTCCCTTTCACTAGAACTAAGAAATTGTGAAGGAAATCACTGGGATGCAGGGAATCAAAAGTGTTTTCCATTCAAACAGGTAAGAAAATTTAAATCTTACTTAGGAAAGAAACCTAAAAATCAAGAAAACAATTTAAAGTATCAGCTAGTGTAGTAGCAAACCAGATGAATTTCCTTTTAATAATCTCCTTTCTGCCATGTACCACTGTATGACACTGGCTCTAATTTTTAGGCAATGCTTACTAATGAGGGGCCCCTTCATACTTGTAGGGCTCCTAATTAAGAAACACTGCACATACCTGGTTTAGAAATGCATCATTTGCCCCAGTTTTTGTTTTACATTTAGGAAAGTAGTATCAGTACCAAAACCAACAGGAACTTTTATCACTGACCACCGTAAAGATTAGTTTCCTGACACAGAATTTTTAGGCTACCATACTACTGTGCATCATTTTTAGGGCTGGAACTTTTAACACAACCCGTTCCTTCCACATGCTGAGATACTCCGATGGGGAGCACAGAAATTCTCAAGAAACACAAAAGAGCAGCTTCATAGGAAAAAAGTAATTAAATACTCAAAACCAGATGGGAGAGAAGTTGGTGAATCGAAATGACAGCTTGATCATGGACAAATGTATACCAAAAGAGGAGAGCTTAGCAATTTCAGAGACATTTCAGACTGTTTAAGCGTGAACCTCAATGAAGTCGTGTGGAAGGTGCATGATGCATCCGTGCATGGCTGACTCTGTATTGCTAAGCCTTTTTCAAGTGGGACAGACAGCAAATGTCAGTTGTATTATGCAACAGCCACATTCAGGACATGCTTTAACAACACTCCTCCGTAACAAAAGGTCACGGAGACATCACTTCAAAAGGGACGCTCTTCTTAAAACGTTGTAGAGAAAAATCTACTCTGACAACACAATAGGCAAACAATGGAGTTGCACAGTCCAGTGTGAAATAATGGTGTCTTATGCACCTAAGAATGCAAATGGTAAACATTTAAATCCAGAACTACATTTCCATAGCAATTATTTCCTTAAAAAAAACAAAATGTCCCAGCATTAACTTACATAAACTGGGAGTATCGGCAGGGAAGTACAGAACAATTCAATTGCTCAGTCATGGACTATTTATTGTATCCTATTCAAGAAATGTTCCTCACTATTATTTTTTACTGAATTAAAATATCTCAAATGTAATTTTATTACTAAGGAGAGTTTACCAGTCTTAACTTCTCAGTAGAAATGACACACTGCACTGAGGTCAATATATTTCAAGACAGTGGATTTACTTCATTTCGCTCTATGGGAATTTTCATGTCAAAATTCATGATTTCAGAAATTTGAAAAGTAGTAGAAACAGAACTATATGTACATTGAAAAGCTAGATTTTCTTCAAGAAAAATCTGTATTTTCCACAAAAAAGGGGAAAAGCATTCCACATCTTGATTTACTACAGTTATTCTTAAAATTGCAATCCAAGATTTTTTTCTATTGCTGATTTAATGAGGTTTGGTTGGATTTGATAGAAAAGACTTATGGGCATATCAGCTGGTCCACTAAGTGGACACAAGTGTGTAGTGATATCTTGGGTATCTGAGAAAGAGAAAATAATTTAGAAGCAGAGAGAGAATGTGTACCCTAACGAGTATTTTATAAATTCCTCAGTGGAGTGGCAGTCAAACCCTGCTGTGAGGACTGTCACAATTTCTGCAGCAGTGAGAGAGAGAGAGAGAGATGAGAGACACAGATGGAGAAATGATCACCACCTGAGGTACAGATCCAGTTGGACACTGTTTTCAGGAAATAAATGAGATTCCAAGCCAGAGGATCATAAGATTCTCAGTGTAAATGAAAGGAGGCTTTTATCCATTCAAAGTTAAACTAAAGAAAAAATGTTTTGCCTAAACTTCTCAGTGCCACAACATCAGTGCTTCCACCCCACAACAATCAGCCAGGGTCATCCCGTTCCCTGTGGGAAGAGGCCAAGGTGGAAGACAGCATCAAGTAATGTGTATTTTTCTTAGAAATATTCAACATGTTCATTTTAACCTTAAATTCTTCCTCTACGGAGATATTATGGCCATACATCTATTATTTGTTTACTCCAAATGATAGTTATGAAAATTCTGCATACTAGTCTTAATACTCTTTGCCAGTTTGCAGGATTTAAATCAGCTTTCCAAGATGCTCTGCTTCTGGTCAAGTGCTAGTTTTCTCCAAACAGGGTCCCAAGTAGAACTTAGTCACAACTTGGTCATGAAAAAAAAGAGATCTTTCCAGGTTGTGATGACCCAAGCAGGGCAGTGTGAACAGGGGAAAAGCTTAGGCTAATTTCACTAGGTGAAGTAGCAAAATATTTTCCTACTGAGACTGAAATGAATTTAAGCTGCTACACAGAAAATCCAGGATCAGACAGTTCTTGGTGTTCCTGTGCTGAAAATAAGGAGGAATTTAACTCATTTACAAAGTCCCATGGTTTGTGAAAAATAATAAACCAAGGAAAACCAGGTTTTGAATAGAAATCAATTTAGTGTGAGTAACCTTCTGAAGGAAAAGTTCAATTCACAATAAAGAAAGAAAATTTCCTACTAGGTCCCACAAAAATCTTTGCAAATCTAATGCCTTTTTTGTTCTCCCCTGAATTTCTAAAAAGCACCAAAAGAATTTATGTTTTCAACTATGAAATTGATACAATTCAATTCATTTGAAGAAATCCTTGTATGTAAGCATAGGCATATGCCACCAAGCAAGAAAACACAATAAGAATGACTCTGCAGAAGAAAACCATTCATTCTGAAAATGTTATAAGCACATGGGTGGATCCTTAGTCTAACTACAGTCTAGTTTTGTGTATTAAAAAACCCATGAGGTGGTGAAGTGTGTAAACTGCATTCTATAGCTTGCATTGTGATTTAGTTTCATAAAGAAGAAACACATCTTTTATACTTCCAAGACCACCCCCTGACACGGCACAGAGCACAGTAACAGTGGATGATCTGGAGATTCACTGTGACAGCACTCAAGAGCAAAAATAAAAAAAAAAAACAAAAACAAAACCAAGGTAACCACACCATAAAGTTTCCAGACAGTCAGAATTTAGAAAAGGGTCTGTATAGTTTTAAGTACAAGAATGGTTTCAGTGGTCTTAGAGCTCAGCTAAGTTTATGTACCTTGTCATCTGTATGCTTTGTTAAAATGCAGTCCAGAATCAGTCAATTAAAATGGTTTTTACATTGCAAGCCCATGTAGAATTTCCACCTAAATTATATCTTTTGTAATTCAGAAACATCCTGCCCTTTATTAATATTTCTGTAGGTCAGTCATTTGCCCAGCTATTTGTTTCCCTTACAGTTCAGAAGTGCTTTCAGGACAGAGGTCTTAATAAAAACGAGTATGACAACATCCTCTCATCTTCTCTCAAAACTGTTAAAGCACAAAACATCAAAATATTTCAATTTCAAAAACTCAGGGAGTGAGATAAGTTTCTTTTACTTCTCATTTTTATCATCATCTGTAGACTAGTGAGGGCTAGCATGGACATCAGGGAGGATAGTCGGGTAATTCATCCTGTGCAATTAGTTTTAAAATGGTAACATTCTGCTGATGAATGGCTGTAGGCACAGAATACTGGTCCTCAGCTTTGCTACACCAATAAAAAAGTGTTACTTTACACTGCTGATCCGTAAAGCCAGACAATGAGGCTATGAAAACACTACAAAATGAAAAAGAAGACTGAGAGAGAGCCATTTCATGGTCACACTTGGTCTTTGAAGACAACACACTGTTATTGGCACAATTCAAAGTGTCAGACACTTGATTTCCATACGATATGACACAATAAAAATTGTAAATCTTCTCTGCCTTACTCATGATTGCAACCAACAGTGAGTGACTAATGGTAACACATTAACACCACAATTTCAACTGAACTGACTTTACATGATAATTTATGTAGTTCAGACAAATGCGTTGCCTAAATGTAAATCAATTGTTGCATGGCATTAGTCAAAGACCAAATGCTCACTGGAACTTGCAAAGTTTTGTCTGGGTTTCTTATCAGAATACTGTCAAAAGGACTGTCATGAATACCTTACATATTTTTATCAAATTAGCCAGTCTAACGTCTCAAAGAAGTGGCGGAGTTCAACAGTCACAGGATAGAGAGGTTAAAGAGATTCCTTAAACAGTATGAACTGCAAAACCTCACGCAGCAAACATTTCCCTAAAATCCCTGGAGGAAACCAAGCCAAACTACACTAGTGAGCACAGCTCTCATAAGGTCAAACCCCTGGAAACTCCTTTGCCTTTCTGATTTTGTTACTGTTCTCAGTGTAAAAGATTAATGAATGATGTACTTAAACTATCTGAAACTGCTGGATGCGATAACCTACACAAAAAACTTAGACCAAAAGTTATGCTTTTGTAAATATTCTGCTGTGAAGGCTGGGCAATTCATGAACATGCTTAAGCTTGGAGAGAAAACTGGACCTAGCAGCTGCAGGAAAATATGTTTGCTTAGCAGCTGCCCCAGACTGTTCTGGTGCCTTCGCTTACAAAGTCTTTAGGGTCATCTTGAAACAACAGAGATTTTGGTCTTGGCCTGTTAACTGTATTTTTTTAACATCCTCAGAGTATGCTTGCAAGTAGGAGTCACAAAAAGAATGTATCTCATCTTCCCACATGCTGATGCGTCGTTTAGTAAACTTCATTCCCATTCACAATCCACCACCACTCTTGGAAATGTCGCGTGTGAAACAATTATGAAAAACAAAGAGAATCCCTACTCTGTCAGTTTAATCTTCATTAAATATCTGAAATAATAATAATTTTTTTTAAATATAAGCATGTGTTTCATAATGTTATAGTGATAATTAGTTTTGATCTGATGAAGTTTTCATAGATCAAGCTATACTTGGAGTATGAATATTGGAAAAGTATCCAGTCTTACCTTCTATTTTCCACATATAACAGATGCCTTCACAGAACACAAGAACTGAACATAAAGTTTCTTATTTTTCTTCTTCAACTTACCTTTTATATAGTAAATAGTTATTGTATACTGTTAAAGTGAAATATTGAAATTATTTAATTAACCTTTTTTGACCTCTGTAAAATGCAAAAGCTATAAATATGGAGCAAATCAAATTGAGTTCTGCTGGAGGCAAGAAACCAGCCTCCAGTGGATTGCCTGCTGCTCAGATAGCATTTGCTAATTTCAGTCTTTATACTTGCACAGGAAAAATTGATGGTTCACACGCAGTATAGATATGTTTAGTGATTTTCTATAGTTTGGTGTAATAAAAATCATTCTGATCTTAAAAAATGAGACATAGCTTAATCCAATTAATTCAGGCACAGTTAAATCTCTGTTGTAAGTGAAAAATTTCAGACAACTAAAATCCAGAAAAAGAATTTTTTTAAATGACATTTTGTATGTGTCCCTACTTGCCACTATTTCCATACACAGCCTCTAGCAAGGGCTAATTTTCAGCTCGTTCTAATCTTATCATCTGTCACATAAAAAAATTACTGACAATAGGCTATAACACAGTCCTGATATAAATAACAAAACTCAGGACACATAATTTAGAGACATAAGAATCAAAAATCTTACTTTATATGTTATTGTTTTAAATTTAGTACCATCTTCTGACAACTGAATTATTAATGACAACCGAATGCACTTGCCAAAAACCGATTTTGTGATTATCAGAGTACTTAGATTTGCTTTAACAAGTACAAGCACCTTGAAAACCTTTTAACGGTTTCTTCTGCTTCTCTGTCGTAAATATTTTCCTTTATAACTTTTGTATCTCACTACTACAGAAACGTGAATTTGGGATACTAATCCATGAAATCTTCTGTAGTACAGTTTTTTTATGGCTGCACGTAGTGCAACATGTACTTTTAAAAAAATTCTTAATTCTATTTTCCACCTAGGAGCAAACTGCCTGATTTGATTGAGCTGTATCACAATGGGAAATGATATAGTGAAACATTTTACTGCATTGTTATGCTTTAAAAGCATTAAAAACTATGCTGTGTTCACTTCCTAATATCCCACGTTCATTAAACAAAATGTTGAGGTCTAGAACCACACTTCATAAAACAAATCTAGCAAACATATAAATGTTTTTATTCCATAGACTTCTGTGATTCACATGCATTTCAGTGTGATCACAAATAACAATGTTCTGCTTTAAAAAAAAATAGGTTTATTTACATGCAAAAATTATGTAGTAAATACAGTAACAAATACCTCTCACCTACTCTGAAAAAACAGTTTAACAGACTGACATATTGTTGTATTTTGTTTGTATTTTGCACAATTCCTTCCAGTTTACTCCTTTTCCAGTAGATTTCCACTATTTTTCTTCTAAATTTGCTTGAAGTCAGTTCCATATTTTAAGCCAGTAAAAATTTGCAATGTAAGTCATTATTTATCTCACTAGTCATAATGTCTGTGTTCAGTTGTGATTTATTGGCTTAATGCAAGAGATTCACACTCTTCAGAATAAAAAAAAATCCTGAAACTTTCACTGACTTAACTCATGATGATTACGCATCTGAGATATAACAGATTTAAAGTGTTAGGCAAATATTTCAGAAGAGTAACTACATCAAAGCAAGTAAGCTAATTAAAAAAAAAAAAAAAAGTAAATAACTGAATCCTAATAAATGACCAAATAGGTATACAAAGCCATACTAACATCACTAAAATTGAAAAATCAAAGACTTAAGAAATACCAGGATTCAGAATTGCCTGTGCAACCTTAATTTGTCCTCATTCTGCAGATACATTATAATGAAGTATTTAATTAAGATTAATGTCAAAGGTAACCACTAATTCCAAGTGGCCAATTTTCATTACGCAGCTCTGCGTGTTCTTAGTCCAGTTCACACCGGCTTTAGGATGTCTGCAGTACTTCACATTTCTGCAGATAAGACTCTTTGCTATGAAGTTGGGAACTGAGAAAATGAACATTAATATCAATTTATTAGCACTGTAAAAACATTTGGTCTGAGTGACTTACCTAACATCAGAGAGGAACTCTGAGGCACAGTGAAACATAATCCAATTCTCAAAGGCCTCATTTAGTTACTCAGAGACTGCCTTTTCCTCTTCTTTCAGACCTCTGCCATACTGAATACATATTTTCCATTTTTTCTTCAGTTAATGAATTAGAGATTCTATCTATCAGTGTCTTTCTTCTCCCCAAACCCATGGATCATCCCCAGAGCTTCTTCTTGTCCTGACTGAGCCCAAGGCTTTGTGTTATGTGGAGGAGGGGTAGAACAGGACAACAGATGGACAAGGCATGGAAGAAAACAGAAGAGCTATCAGGCAGTTTTAGTTCGTCATATAAAAATGCAAAAGCAACATAAAGATTGTATAACTAACAAGTTCGTTTCTTTCATTATGACCATCTCCTAACTGTAAGATCCTTACGTAAAGTAAATGTCTGTATTTCCCTAAAATTTATGGAAGTGAACGAGGGAGAAAAATTTGTTGTCACATTGATATCCATGCACATCACCAGAAGAGTTAGAGTTTTTAAATCCACCTGATATCTTTTCATTTGAGCTCATCAGTTAGAGAGTGGTATAAAAAAACTATTGTTTCCTAGAGGAGACAGTAACTTCATAAATACTTTATCATGAATCTCAGATATTTACTAAAAGCAGATGCATTATGACAGTGAGATACAAATGAGTTTTGGGCTCTGCAAAGCAGTTTGGGTACCAGCATTTCTTCCTTTTGTTTGAAGCCTGAAGTTTGGTTATTCTGCTAGTTTATCTCATCGACCAGTAGCTACTTTTATCATTCCCTATCCGTTCCTCTGGCTTCTCAACTCATGCTGCGTAAGTTGTACTACTTAAATCTTGATTTTCTCTTTCTATGGTTTGTGTCTTCTTTTTCCAGCTCTCATCTTTTTTACTGTTGGGCTTTATTTTCTGTTTTTTTTATCACCCCACATTTTCCCTTTCTACCTGTTTTCTGGTCTTGACTCATGCTCCGCATCCTGTGGCTCCTTGGTCCAGTTTCTGGACTCAAGGATTCTAAGTTCCTCTTTGAAGCTTTACTCTGTCTTCAGATTTATCTTATCCTTCTTATTTTCCAAGTAATTGGCTGGTCCTAAAGTCCTCACCCAGATGACCACAAATATTCTGGGGTCTCAACATGTTCTCATTGCTTTGGTTTTCCTTACTAACAATTTATCTTCCCTCAGATTTTAACCTCAGTCTTATGCCAACCTTTTTCATCCATTCAATCTATAGTCCTAATTTTACCCTGACCTTCCATCACACACTTGTGCTTTTTCTAGGGCTAGTCTCCCAAAATAATTTGTCTGAATATATTTTACCTTTTTCCCTTGTGGATTTTTCCTCTGTTCCCTTTTTTTTTTTTTTTGGTACCACATGACATCCTTTTGATTCTGCCTAGCGTCAGCAGATCAAAAGACAGCACAAATCTCTGCAACCAAAGACCTGGATCTATTTCCTGCTCCTCAGGAACTGTGGTCTCTCAGACTGCATCTGCTGGGAATTAACAAGAGCAGGCCTGCTTCCTAAGGAGAGGTGAGCCAGGAACACAGGGATGCCCAGCCCAAGAGGACAGAGGCCTCGCCACCCCCAGCCCAGCCCCGCGGTGCTGAGCAAGGACAGACCCAGAGGTCATAGCGAAGTCCAGCCAGCAGTCCCGAGCCCAAGGCAATGTCACAGTACTGGAGCAGGGCAGAGATCACACTGTGAAGGCCAAGGGCAGGATCAGTGGTCACAGGATCAAGCAATCGATTGAAATCCGGCTCAAAGTGTTCCATGACCGGACAGGAGTAGGACTAAGCTAGAGACAAGCACTCTCCTAACACAGCTCAGCTTAAACAGAGCTCCTGAGCCCATGGGTGTGGGTGGAGAGCGCAGGGGAACAGGATCATTAGGGGTTATTAATGCCCTCAGCATCCTGGCTGAAGAGAGGAGCAAACACTGGAGCACACAATAGCTCATCTTCCCTGGTTTCTTTGGTGTGCAAGGCAGGACACAATTAAACAGGTTGTCAATAAGGCCAATTGTGGCATCAGAACTGGTTAGACATAGGTCAAGCAGAGCCTGCTCTTTCTGCTCCTAATTGTGGTATCTAATACCACCCATCTGACAGAACTACAATCTCATTCCCATTGCTGGAAAGAGCACTGGTAATCCAGTCTAGCTGTATTTCACTGCTAGATCATCTAATGCTTAGGAGACTGTGGAGCAGAGACAGAATACGTAGAAATAATAAAGGTTATAATCTTTAAAGTCAGTTGTGTGCATTTTTTTACCTCCCTGAGGCTTATGCCGTGGGCCAATTTTCATAGAGACAGCAAAAGAAACACACTTTTCAGAAAGGCCCTATGAATTCTTAGAGCCTTGTTTTAAAAAACGTGGATGTGCTTGAACAAATATTTTAGGAGTCTTTAGTATGGGCAAACTGATGTATTTGTCCAATTCTATGAGTCTTACTCTGGATCAGTTAAAATACTTTGACTTGTATTTGAAAACATTTTCAATATAGGAGGCACTAATGTGAAAATCTTAGTGTGAAAAACCCCAAATGTTGGATCTAAATGTCTAGAGCCTCCTTTACATAACCAGAACATGTGAGAAAATCATTGTACTGGTGTCAGTAATCGAAGCTTCTTTTAAGAAAGTAAAATAGATTACATGATGTTCTACAGAAGGAACAACTCCCTTCTTACTGAGTTTTTGAATACTTTTGTTACTTCAGCTGAGTGCAAGAGAAGTTTTGTGCAACACATCACATAATCTCTGCATAAGTAATAAAAGGCAAAGCAATTAAAAATTAGAAAACATTACAAATAATAATAATTTGAAAAATAGATAGTTGGATAAATACATATTCCAAAGACGTTAGCTAGGCTTTATTCTAAACTATACGTAAATCTGTTCAAGCACATTTCAAACACAATTACTGTCTATTTAATTCCATGCATTAATATGTTTTTATGGCCAATTGTAACATGCATTTCATAGAATCATAAAATATCCTGTATTGGGAGGGCGCCATGAGGATCGTAGACTCAGAGAATCAGAGAATATCCTGATCTGGAGGGCTGCCATCAGGATCATTGAGTCCAACTCCTGACCCTGCACAGGGCACCCCAAGAATCACAGGATGTGCCTGAGAGAGTTGTCCAAATGCCCCTTGAGCTCTGTCAGGCTTGGTGCTGTGACCAATTCCCTGAGATTCCAGTGCCCATGGCTGGAACCTTCTTTAAAATCGTAAGGAAATAATGTTACAAGAGCTGTTAAAGTTATATAACTCCCCAGTTCTGTCGTTTTGGGTAGGGAACTAACATTTCTTCAGGTAGTTGCTTCTTGGTTGAGGGTTAGAAGGCGTAGGAAAGCACACACTTCTGCTAATTATCGAACACTCTAGGAAGTGGGAGACCTAACTAGAATATATGGAGAATCATGTTAGCAGCACCATTTTTTCTGTGTCTTCTTTCCACAAATTATATGGATGAGAGGTCAGGTAATGAATAAGATAATTCTGCTTCCACTCATCATTGGTAATTCTCTTCTGCAATTATATTCACCAACTCAAAATGTAGATTAGGTATTTTTCAATGAGAATGATACCAGTGAGGTTTGACCTTGGTTTACTTTGCATTGGCATTGCATTGGCAGGGTTGTTTTATAGACTTTTTTCTTCTCGAAAAGTCTGTGAAATATCTCACATTTATAATTGCTTTATAAATGGGACTTCATCCCACACATATTTTATATGTAGTATTCACAGCATGCAATTCCTTTTACTTGCTTCATCTTACTAACTAACACAGAACAAAATTTCACTGAATTTATAATATTGCTCTGGAACTGATACATTCTGTATATTTACACACCAATATGTTTTATGGAAATGAACACATTTCTTCTCTGGAGCATATTTTCAAACTTCAATTGCTCTTTACTGAAGCCAATTTTTTTTTTTCTTCAAACAAAAAAAAGTGCAATGTGTTTCGTGTCTATATATTTTTATTCACGCCAATATATTTTCACAGTTGGATAGATTTAACTAAATTAGTAGTTACAGTATTTGTTCAAACCATTGCATTTTTGCTGGCATCTGGTAAGTAAACGTTATCTGTGTTTTTCTTTTTTTCAGTAATCAGCTTCCACCAAACCCAAACGATTAAAAGCATCAGCGACTCACCTCCGCCACTCAGAATTTCTCATCACGTTTGTTTCAAAGCAAACAAAACCCCAACTCTTCTGCTGCAGCTGCTGAAGTAAAAGGGAAATGCACAGAGTTCTAGTGATGCATTCTGGTGCTCTGATTTCCACACAGGCCAGGAATGGTGCACTGGGCAGGGAAATGCACTTTTTGTGGTCCCTTCTGGGTCTAGGGACCTTCCACGTGAGGGAAGCCGTGCTGCCACTTTCAGGTCTGGTAGGGCAAACAGAAGCATTAAGGACTTTTTAAGGACTACTGCAAGAGGCTGTTACCCAGCCAGAGATTTCTTCAAGGCCAGGGGAGCTGCAGTGGGGTTTTCTCGCATGATTTTTTTTTTACTGAGCCATGTAAATAAATCTCATTTTCCAAACTGCTGTTTTAAATGTGACTGTGTGAGTGTTTATCAGTTTTGAAACTCAGGATAGATCTAATTTCTGTCACTAGCAGCTTGCCTTCTCCTTATTTTCTGTGGGGCTTTTTTTTGTTGGTTTTGGTACTCTGCAACCATATTTTGACTACTTCTTCACTACCCTCCAGATTATACTAAATTTATTTTAAAATACCTATTATAGGACATAGCACAGAACAACTGTTTCTAGAGCTATGTTTTCCAGCTTGTAACACTGGGAGTTTCTCTCTCCATGAATTATCTATACATCTTCCACCATTTGCTGAATTCCATATTCTGCCAAATATATGTTTTCCTTGGGTTTCCCCTCCCTAATCACTGACCACTGATGCTATGAAGGGGTATTGTTAAAAAACATGATTATCCCTTCAGATTTTGATTGTCTTTCAAGGCAAACTCTAGGGGCACTCTAACCCTACATAACACAGATGGCTCCTTCTAGAAGAGGTGGAGTTTAGCTTTTCAGAGAGAAGCCCAGAGTCTTGCTGATCAGGAGAAAAAGTGCAAGAAAATGAATCAGGTCATGTAGCAGAGCCAGACATGATCTGTCTGTGATCTGATCTGTCTGTTGTGACTGCATGCAGTTCCACCAACCCATCACCCACACCTGTGACATCTTGCCACCTACAAAAGGAGGGACAGGAGACAATGGAGAGGAAATAACTAAGAAAGCCTGGCTGCTCTGCTAGAGGAAGGGTTTGTCTATTCTTTTTTTGAGCAAAAACCAACAAGAAAAAAATCAGGAAGTAAGAGAATAAAATGTAAGATCTATGCTAAAAGCGTACGGGAAGTTGGGTAACTTGTTATTTACCAATCCAGTGAGAGGAAATATTTGAGGACTCTTTCTGAATCATGCTTGGGGATTATTTTGCTTTGTTTAGCATTAGAAATATTTATACACAGGAATATTTGTACCCTTTATTATAATAAATATTATAAGGTGACATAATATTATGACGAACAACTTGATGTTGTTCAACAACCTTGATGAACAACAGGATAATGCAGAAGAACATTTTCCTGGTTCTGATAAAATGCTTGCCTTCTGCATCTGACTTTCAGTGTTATCTCTTGTTGATGTCTTAGGGTATTACTCTTTAATCTGTTCTGAAGGGTGCTTCCTGAAGAATCCCTATTACCCTTTTGGTCTGGAAGCAATGAAGTTTCTGGTCATGCTGCTCATGAGTTTCAGCTCCACAGACCAATTGCAAAGTTCTGTCTGTGTTTGGTTTAGATGTCAGCTGCCAATGGATGTCATAAGATGTGCTACTATGCCTCCTACAGAAACAGTCAAATTAACACAGCTGAGTTAATCAGGAGAAGTATGACATCATGTCTGGCAGTTGTAGTGATTTTAATTATACACTTTTTTCAGATATATAGTTAGGAAAAAAACCCAGGGACTATTGTTAGGAATTTATTTTTTCTCTATCAACACATCACTAGCTCATTTCAGACCCACCTGAGCCAGACAAAAATGGCAAGAACGGGTATTTCTGATTATGCTCCTGACGTGGGGCATCATGTGATGTCCACGTTACTGAATTCTGTGAAGAAAAGGTCAGCTGGTGTTTCTAAACACTCGCATCAACTTTTCCAAGTGTACTAATATGGCAAAGGCTTGAAAACCCCATGATGTGCAGACAGGCACTTCATTCCTACACCTGCCAGAGGACCCCTTTATACAGCTTTTAATCACTAAGCCAGAAAGACTCTTGTATCTTTCCTATAACGTTTCCTGGAACAAGACTACAACCAAAAGTATGTCTTGTTAAAAGTACAGAGCTATCAGCTGTCATAATTAATGCAAAAGCACTTCAGGATGGATTATAGACCTGCCTTAGTGGAGGATTTCCATTGCTGATTTTGTGGGAATTGGTTTTTTCATTTCCTCCACCACCAAAAAAAAAACCCACCAAACAAAAAAAAAGCCCAAAACAACAAAAAAAACTCCAAAACAACAAAAAAACTCCCAAAACAAAGAAAACCCAAACAAAACACAAACAGATGAACACCATCCCAACCCCCCCCCCACCCCCCCCCGATCAGCCACATATACACCTCACNNNAACCCCACCCCCCCCCCCCCCCCCCCCGCATTTGTTGACATTTCTAAGGCTGCCTTAAAAATCTTGATCTTTTTTGTAAGTCTTCTAAAATATTCTGGCAATCATTCCCCATTCATTACTGCTGCACCTGCACTGAACCCTAAGAGAACAGTTGTAAAATCTGCTTGTTGCACCTTTTTTCCACTAAGAAAAAAACCAAGTAAAGCAAATAGCTACTCATCCATTAGAGACAGACTACAAATGCTTCCCTGTCCTAGGGGACATTCCAGTGCAACATCCTCTAAAGTGTTAACATAACCCTCCAAAGGCATGGAGATGGACGTCATGGTCCTTTGCTACAAAGTCGTACAAATGCTAGAACTTTAAAAGGTAATTCTGTAATTTGATTCTGTATTTTGTGTGAACATCTTTTGGAGATAGGGGAAACTCAGTACAAATCCTGATACAGCCTCAACTGCTGCCAGGCATAATTATCACTTGCTAATGAACAAAGTGGAAGATGTGACTACTGAATACATAACTTCCCTGATCCCACTCCAGTGCAAGCTCTTCAAGGTGAAGTTGACAACTGATTGCACTTCCTTGACGATCTGAGACCCCATCAGAGAATTAAGCTTTTAAAGAGCTTCCCTCTCCTCTACGTAAGACTATTTCACCACTTATCTCTGCAAAGCTCTTTGCTGTCAAAGACATCAAGGTGGAAATTCAGAGAGGTACTGTGGGAAACATACTGTGTGGGAGAGAAAACCTCAACAGGAGAAGGATGTAACCAGAACTGGAGAAATACCTGGTCATTACAGGCATTTGGGTGCAGGGGAATCCTGCTTTCTACCGGCAACACAATTCCTCCACAGGGTGTTTACAGACAGATCCAGCAACTTAAAACCCAGGCATTCTGATTTCACTGAGAGTCTCGGGCAAAAGGTGGCCCGTGCTGTGCTAAACACCGAACACACAAAGGAGAGGTGGCTGCCTGCCCGCTTGGATTTCTCATGCTTATCTTTCGGAACATAAGCAATTCCGGACCACCAGCTGAATGCCACCAACCCTCCCAAGAAACCCTTCAAAGAAAAAACTTTCTCCACGCCTCGCAGAGTCCGGACAACACCGCGAATAGTCCAGGAAGCTCTTTATTTCCATTGTTCGGGGGCCGATCTCACCGCCGCCGCGGTGAAGGCGCCTGCACGGGGTTCCTTCCCACAAGCAAGGAGACGCAGCCAGCCCTTCTTTCATTCGCTGTTCTCGGGGAGGAAAAGCAGAGGGAGGAGAAGGGGCTCTAGGCAAGGGCCGACCCAGGGGCCGCGTCCCTCGCACAGCCCCGGGCCCGCGTCCCGCGGCGCTCCCGGGCCGGCGCTGCCTCCTCTTCAGCACCGGCCCCGGACAGCGCCCGCTCGCGCCCCGCCCCGCC
>WEKY01023776.1:46015-68317 GCA_013390045.1 Picathartes gymnocephalus
TTTTTTTTTTTCCCGCTCGCCTCCGTCATGCCATTTCACGTCAAGTTTAATATATTTCGCTTTTCACATGGCTGCGTCATGTGTCGGGCGATCTCTCCGAAGGGAGCCGCGGCTGGCAGCCCGGAGCGGGGGCACGGGCAGCCGGCCGGGTTCCCGAAACACGGGAGCCTCACCCCGCGACACCCCTATCGTCCAGACCCCCCCGAGTGCCCCCGCTCCACCCCGCGGGGAAGTTCCCGGCCGAGGACGCGGCAAGGAATGGGAGGGGAAGGGAGTGCGCTGGGCAACTGCGAGGGACGGGTCCGTCGGGCGGATTATTTGTATTCTTTCCCGATGTTTATGGGTTGCCCGGTACGTCACCGCACAAGGAGCTGCTGTGTTGGTGCTATACAGGATTATTTATTGGGGCATGTGCGGCGCGCTGCACCTGGGGGCTGGCTCCTCTCTGCTTTTTACATTTCCCTGTGAATTGTCAATTCATTGCCCTGCAACGGAGCTGGGGGTGGGAAGGCTCTGGACTGACTTTCTGTCACCAATAAAATCGGGGCTGCTGCTGGAGGAGGAGGATTTGATCTCTCCTAAGATGCAATCAGCCGCATTCAGCGCGGCGCAAATTTGAGAGTAAACCAGTGATTAAAAACAGTGATGTCTTTCACTGCAGTTTAGGGAGCGTGCCAGGCAGAATGTAACTCTGTGAACTGCATCAGGTAAAAAATGTGTTGCAAGAAATTGGGTGTAATACAAATCTGAGTGTGACTCTGTGAAAATAACCAGATTGGGCCTGTCCTTGCTGATGGGGAAAAGCGATGCTTAGCATGTTACCCAGCTTGCCCTCTGCGTGTATAAAACAACTCCCCTCTCTTCAGTCTCTCACACAATTATTTTTTCAGCTCCCGATTAAAACCTCAATCAGGAATACTTAGGCTCTCTGTGTACTACACTTCAGTACAGTGCTCTTTCAAGGGGATATAAAGAACCTGTAACACTCAGGCAGAAGTGAGAGGAAGTAATTTCTGCTACCCTTGTCTTCTAAGGTAAAGGAGAATGGAGGAGATGAGTAAATACATTCCATAAGACTGTCCTCAGTGGCAACTGTATCCAACAGAATATCAAATTCTTTCAGTCCACCCTAAAGTGCAACTTGGTAAATGTTGCTTTCTTAGTTTCTGCCATTTATTTTGACAGAAGTAGCAGACACAGTTACCATTAGACACGTTTCTTGTTGATAGCTTGACAGCTGCATTTAAAAGTAGTTTTTCCTATTGGCTAGATTTACTTCCCCAAACTGTATCGTGAAGTGGCTCAATGGATTTATTAGATGCCTCCAATTTTCTGTTTGTGGGCCGTGGGACATGCAGGTTTTTCTGTCAGCTGTGATGGGAATAACATCGTTGTCCTGAGGACTTGAAGCACTTCTGAACTGTAATTACCGATGGTTTCTGTTGGTGAAACTGAAGCTAATTAAAGACAAGGTGACAGTCAAGCTGACATATGTCCTGTATGGAAGTGTCCCTTTCTGGCAAGATATGCGGAGAGTCTTGCTTGAGGAATCTGTCCTCAGTATTGATGAAGCATCAGCTGAGGGAAGAGGACATAGAATAATGCTTCTCAGCTTGTGCATGGAATAGCATTAGCAGCAAGCAGTCCCTTCAGAGAGGAGGCAAACAAGAAGTGAAAGAGCCCAGTGTCAACCGCTTGCTGTGAAAGGGGAGCGATGGAGGTGGGAGAGGGAGTAATAACATGTGCAGCTTGGAAGCAGTTTGTCAGCTGAGTTCGGGGACAGAATTCGTCAGCTCTGCCCTCTCCAGCGTTTGCTGTGAAAATAGTGGGATCTCTGGCTGCTGCTGTTCTTAACTTGTGCGCTGTAATGAGCCTGGAGTACTTAAATGATGTCCCAGGGGGTTAACCTATTATTTATGTTTACACTGTTTACAGCCAGCCTTTTTTTTTTTTTTTCCCATTCTGATTGTCTTTTGACTTCATGAATGTAGTCTTAGACAAAATTTAACCGTTGTAGGGGGGCATGTTTTTAGAATAACTCAAGTGCTTCATCTGAGCTATTTTTATGCAACCTGGAGAGTGAGCTCGTTATTGTCAAGAGTCACCACGTGAGAAACTGTAACAATAAAAACAGTTCTGCTGGATTCATAGGATGCAGGTAGAGGTTAGGATTATCCTGGAATTGTAGCTGCTGTAGCCCCCTGCTGTGTGATAATGCAAATGGCATCTAATGCCGTAATGTGCTCGGCTCCGAGAAGGCACTGGAGAGTGCCATGTGTGGGAGCAAACGATCCGCTTCCGAGATTTTGCCAACACTGGGCAAATCTCCTCAGTGCGGTTGCTTCAGACATTTCAAATGCTTGCAAACTGTCTACTAATGAAAATAATGTAGGGACTCTTTAATTTGTCAGAAACTGTGGTCACCGATGCAAGAAATCAGCCAAGACAGTTTGCGGGTGAGACTCTTTTCATTAGCCCGGATCTGTTACAAGCAGAACAAATGAAAACTGCAAACAAACCTGGACAAACATGGGTATGACTACTTATGAGATCACCTAAGTTGATTTAAGATGAAGTTGTTACCACATTACTCAATATCTTGTGTATCTAGACTTTGTTTTGAATTTTCAGTTGGATTTCTGTTAGCAAAACCTTGGCAACCCAATGCTGCCTGCACAGGGGTTGTCTTGGCAGCTACGTGTTCATATGCTAATGCAGTGTACAGCGAGTCAAATGCATGTAGTTTTAATTCTGTAAGTCCTGTGAGGGCATACACAATTACATAATAAAAGACAGTAGTTTTAAAACAGTCTCTACGTGGAATATTTTAGACACAAGTTGAAACATAAAATTTTTCACTCTACTTCATGGTGTCTGTCTTTATATGGCTTCCATCAATCTAACCAAGGCTTGGTAGGCTTATTAGCTGCTTAGTTCTCAGTCTAGTTCATATTTTATTAATTATTTTGCTCAATTTCTTCATGATTTTTTATTGATAGTCATCCTATATCGGTTCAGGTTTAGAACATGAAGTAACTAAACAATCCAGATTCCTATTGATGATGTCCCACAACTTCCCTGTGGAGTACATGAATAGGGAAAACTCACTCAAATATTTATCACTCTTGCACTCAAAGTATTTATCAAGTTTCTACCATCAAATCAACAGTAAGCAGTTTGGAAGTTTGTCACCGAGGAAGTAACTCCATGGAAATGCTGATCAACAGAAGCACCTCTGTGGAAGCAAATACATTTTTCTTGTCTATTTTGCTGTTAGTTTTTTTATCTCTTCTTCTTTTTTTTAAATTTTATTTCAGAAATGTAGAACAGTGAATCTCCCTCTGCTTTTAAATTTACTTGTCAGTTGCAATTCCATAATAATGTACTGTAAATGTCTTTAAGTTTTAGTTTACTGTTATAGAAGCCTTAGTTCTCATAATTAGCTTTCTCATCCCTCTGGCCAGATGTTACTATTTACAAAATATGTTGAATGAGACCACCCTTACTCTTTCCAACAAAGATTTATTCTCTCAATAGAAGTTATTCTTTTAATATTGCTATGAAGCATGGATTTTGAGTTGGTTTTTTTTTTTTCCTTTTTCTCTCTTGTGCATTACAAATGTTGATTGAGTAACTGGTAAGAGGAGTTATGTATGGCATGGACCTGGACATCAGGTGCTTGCCAAAAGAACAGTGGTATAACCAACCAGAGTGTGGTTGACTGAGCTAGAGCAGTGACTCCCTCTCCATCTAACACTTTGAAACGTAGAAATAGGAGATGTTGTCATTGTCCTCTCAATGGCTGCTCCAAGGGAAAGAAGGATTACTTCAATTTTGTTTTAATTGAGTTGAACAGCAGGCAGAGACTCAAAAGTTAGGCCCTCTCAAAACAGTGTAGGGTCTTCTGCAGAAAGAATGCCACTGACATGCTTTTTAAAATACACATCCTAAAACAAATGTAGAATGCTAAAACTATTGGACACAGTTTAGTATGAGCATCCTCTGGGATTGCATCAATATTAAATATGATCTTAATGAGCATATCCCTTCTTCCCAAGGAGTTTTTGAGGTGTGTTTGAAAGGAAGAAAGGCAAATATCACATTCCAGTGGCAAGGAATAAATTGTAAAATCATGATTTCTCTCAGGAATTTGCCCTTGAACAATTATCTTTCTACATAATGAAAACATTTTGGAAAGACCTGAGTTATTTTCAAAAATGAATGTGGGTGTCTTTGCAAGGGTTCTTAATGTTGTGGATTTTTTCCTCTTCTTTTTTTTTTTTTTTTTTTTTCCCCTCTGAACCTATTTTAGGGTCTTTCCCCTTCATTTTACTCTGGGGGCTGTGTAGCTGTTCTTCCAGTGCTCTCCTTTAATGCTGGAGCTTGGTGTGTAGGACATTTTAGCATGTGGAACTTGGAACAGGCACAGAGGGTTTAGTGAACAATGTAGGTGGTTAATTTGGTTTTGTTTCCTTCCACAGTGTCTGCCTGCCTGTTGTCCCATCTCCTTTCCCTTTAATATGTGCAAATGTGAAAAATAAAATCATACTTGCATCCTTTGCTATCCTTTTATTTGCAAAATAGAGATGTTGGGACCTGTGTAAGTGTTATTTAAGAGTGCATTTGCAGTCTTGACAAGTTTGGGATTTTTGAGGGAAAGGCAATTTCTTCCCAACAGTGAGCTGAGTTGTGTTTACTGCTTTCTAGTTTAATCAAATGGCTCTTGGAGAGTGTGAGTGCTTTTACATTTTAAGTACATTTTACATTAACTTTCACACTTTAAGTAGCAGCAAATCAATTGTAATATAGTTTTACAGTACTATAAATTCATGCATTTATCTTCTTTTTCTGTTTTGTAATACTCGGTTTAGATCTATCCTTTTTTTCTTACATAGCTGATAAAGACTATTAACTGTCCATAAGCAGCTGCTCTTCAGTTTCAGAAAAAATAATTACAGTTTATGTTCATCAATTCAAACCCCTAAAGTTCTCTCAGAGCTGAAAATTTTGCTGTATAAGTTTTGTTCATGTGGAGATACATTCCTGAACTACTCTATAGCTTTTTCTTTGCTCTCTGAATGGAGTTGTCAAGGTTTAGGTTTTTTGTAAAATGGTGTGTCTCATCTCATATCCAGTATAGTGGTTTTTTAAATAGCTTTGATATTCCCTCCATCATAATCTTTGTGTAAACAGTTTATTGGAAAGGATAGTGCAGGAGAGACTGTTTTCTTATGTTAGAGGCAAAAATACCCCAGTGATATTTTAAACCTCTTATGTGCCACGGTATTAATCAAACAATGGTTCTAATCGTGGTAATTCAATTACTTAACCTTGGATGAAGGAACAAGAGTATGCTGTTAATGCAAAAATAGTCTGTGACCACTTATGAAGATGCAGTTACACCTTTATCATCAATATATGATGCACTGCATTATTGCTGCTTCTTCTGGCAGGAGCTGAATAGACAGCACAGCTGTACAGACCCATTAGAGTCTTAAAACTCTGTTTTTTCCTAAGTTCAGCACTGGAGATTCAAGAACTGCCACTGACTGACAGCTCTGAAGAGAGTAAGACCAAATTACTTCACAGCAGCAGTTGTAGTAGGCACGGGCACTGTGGTATTTTGTGTCTGTTCCGATATTTATCCCAAACTGACCTACATCTGCTGGATTAACAGTGTAACTTGACCTGCTTTTATTCCTGCTATGCTATAAGGCAGGAAGGCTGTTCTGGTTAGTCCCTAACCAGGGGAAAAGCTGTACTAGCTGAAGCAGAAGCAATCAAATTTCTTTTAATTAAAAGACTGTAAAAATTATGTTCTCACATCAAGCTCATTTTATATTTATCCCTTTTAAAGACTTTTTTTTTTTTTCCTTCCCTGAGTGTTAATATGTTTTTATATGTGAGGTTTAAATCTTGACATGTTAGTTGGTGCTTTATTGTGGTGCACTGGAGAACAGTGAAGAATTCTCCATTGATTTGCACAGTTTATACAGAGAAAGTGAGACTTCATTCGACAAATGAAAACACTTATTTTCACTCCAGAATTTCTTTCAACTGAATGAGATTTTTTATGTCTTCAAATACACAAAAATGTTTAACTGCAGCCATTTGCAAATTGGAGAATAAATGCAGTGACTAGAAATATCGCTCACTAAACTGATTACTAATCAAGGATTAACAAAGTATCCCAAATTTGTGACAGGTCATCAAATGGTATAATATACTGAAGTATTCCATTTATATGAATTCCTTTTGTTAACAACTAAGATAATAGTAGTGAGAATGAAAGAACTTCTTGTCTTTGGAGGAAACCTTAAACTAACATGCGAATTCTTAAATGGCATGTGAAGTATCCTCAGTTTTCTCTTAAATCTACAATTTTTTAACTTTTCCATTGCAGGTTTCTGATAATGCTATTGATGTCTTCATGTACCCTTGTAGCACTATGAAAAATAGGTGAGATTTGGACTGATATGGAGGAAGGTAGAAGTGCCATCTTGTTCAGTGATGACTGTGCTTAATGACAGATTATATCTGTGCAGTCCAAAAAATGATGTCTGTGCAGTTGAAAGATTAAATCTGTGCAGTAAAATTTCAATGGTAAATGAAAACCAATTGCTGCAAAGTTGGCAACACCAAATATTGAGGAGCTTTTCAGAACAAATATCAAGTCAGACAATTAACAGACATTGTATGTTAGAAAAGTGTGTCTCATCTTTTTGGTATAAAACCAAATTAGCAGTGAATTAGCTTTGTAGACTGTGTTTTCTCTAAAGGCTGGAGTCCTCAGTCTAACATGTCTTAGGGCATATCTTGACTGCTGCTTATATAAACACAGTCAAGATGGTGTGGTTTGGAACAGAGGCAGAGTCTAAGTAATTTAAGAATGTGTTAGAACCTTGACTATTTTCCCATCTTCTTCAGAACTATTTGCCATTCTTCTTATTATATGGATTTTTTTGTCAAGTACGTGGCATATCTCTCCTCAGTAAATGTGAAGTTTGTGATTTACGAACTTCTGGTTAATGTTTCTTTTTTGGCATGTAAAATGCAAAATTCATACCATTCTTAGACTGAATAAATCTCATTCATTCCTTAAAGAATGGTCCAAAGTTCAAATAATTTCAGTACTTTCCCCATAAAAATAAGTCTGAGTTTTAGAATTGGACCGGACAAAAATTAAAATGTTTTCAGCTTCCTAACTCATCTTTGTTCTGCAAATTATAAATCATTACTGCTTTGCTGCATTCTGAATGGTGAATTTGAGAGCCACTGGGAAAGCTTATAATCAATGGAAATATATGGGCCATTTGTTTTTATTTATGATAGATAAAAAACCTTACTGGCTTGTGGACTTATTTATGGGAGTTTCATATATGCTTAACATATAAGATTAATGTAATTTCAAAATACCTTGGAATATAACATTGGTTTAAGTGACTAGGCTTGTATATATTTTGTGGAAGCAATATCTGGGGGTAGGGGAAGGAGAAGTGTTTTTGAAAACAGTGGGATTGCAGAATTTCCCAAGCTGTCTTTGGATTTTGAGAAAAAGATTTATATCAGATTTTGTACAGATCTGATTTTGTCTGTTAGAGAAAGAAGTGATACTTCTGTTCTACCAAAGGACAATTTCTTCCTGATACAATGCAAAATGGAATAACAGGAAATCTGGATAAAGAAGGCAGTTGTACATGTGCTATAAAGGATATTCTTCATTTACTGTGATATCATGGGATTTGGAAGTGCAGATGCACTTAATGTTCATTAGACTATGTCTGTGGCAAAATGAAACATACCATAAATCCAAACGGGAAAACAGAATCCAGTAGTCTTTATCATTTCAAGTAAACAAATGAAAAGTTTTTGTTTAATGAATTAATATCATAGGCTTTTAAAAATTCTTTTAATTGGTCATTAAAAACTCTTATCATTTGAACTTTTTTTTTCCAGAAAGTAAATATCTTCAGAAATAAATTTCAAAATAGGTGACTGACTGGTCACAGATAAATGCAGAGTAATCTCCCTCTAGGCCTTGTCTGCCCAGGATAGCTATCAAGAAAAACAAACTTATTTTTTTTCCCTTCTGCTTGCTGCTTCAAGGCTTATGGTGGGGAAACAGCAGTAGGTCTGCTCTGTGTGCATGCCTCAAATTTGGATCCTGTCTAATCCGTTTACGTTGATGTGTCAATTCTGCAAGGGGTGAGCAGTGCCAGGACAGCGCCTGCACGGATGATACGTGGGGATGTGGATGGATGGAGGATGGGCCATGTGGACAACTCATTTTTTCTAGGAGTAAAACATCCCTTCTGGAGTTACTACAGGAGCCTTTGCTGTGGAAGACCAGTTCACCTGTGAAGAGCAGGCTGGAACACAGCCCTGTATGGCTGCAGGTTTGCAGGATGCAGTGGGAACTTTTCACCTGTCTCCTGCTCTGGCTTTCCACCTCTTCCTCTCCTCAGGAAATGGAATGAAACAAGTCAAGATTTTAGGGGAAGTGCATTCTGTAGAAGCTGTGAGAGGACATCCTTCTTCCTACTTGGAGGAGAAAATACCCGAGATGGATGTGATAGCAGGCTTAGAATTATTTTTCCCCTTTTATTTTGAGGGAGGGGGGCAGGGTTGGTTTTGCTTTATTTTAAATTATTTGTGTTTTCTTCTCACTACTCCTCTGCCTTCCTCAAATGTGCACTGGCAGAGGTGGGGAGGAGAGCCAGTGGGAGTCAGTCCCCAGCACTGGAGCCTGCCTCCTGGCAGGGACACCATTTTGACATGCTTTTTACAGGGGTAGTCATAAAGCTCCACTCTCTTTTGTCCATTCACCTGATTTTTTTTTTTTGCGTCAGTAAAGCATGGAAAACTTCCTACATTTGAGAGCTGAAAATACTTCAAAAGTATTTTGAAATATATGAAAACCAGGAATTGAAATGAATTTCTGCAGATTGGTACAAATGTACTGCGTGAGAGCATTTCAGCATAGCTCCATTTCATTTTCCTCATTCTGAGTTAAGAGAAATCAATTGTTTGATTTGAACATTTCATTCAAATGCAGCTAAAGCACTTTGTAGGTGCAGTTAACTCCCATTTTCTCTGTAATGTTAAAAGACAGGCCATCTCACTGTAAAATGCAGTACTACCCAGAATACTCAAAGTATCAATGTCTCTTGTGCTCTGTTTCAATTAAGAGGCTTACAGAAAAGATCCAGTGAAATGTATATTAGTATGAGGAATTGGAGCTGACTTATGAATACCAGTGTCAAAACCGAAGATGTCTTCAGAAATACAGTTCCACTGCTATTATGTCCTCTTGATGTGAGTGAGAACTTAGGAAACCTGGCATGTCTAGAAAAATTGAATAACTGCTCTGCATGTGTAGCAATGAGCCTATAAAATTTAAGCACCGGCAGCCACCCTACTACAGCTTGGGTGAGATGTTTGCATGGTAGGAGTGGGCAACTGCTTAGGTGCTGCTCTTGCCTCCTGGTAAACTTCTGGATTGGCCCAATGCACGCCACTCATTCTCTAGAAGGGGAATTCTCGTGAAAGCTTCCAGTCCAGCTAACACCTGAAATATCTGCCCCATTTCTGAAAGGCTTCTGCTGCTTGAAGAATAGAGAAGTTACTGTGAAACAACTGGCAACAAGTTTTTTAAACACCTTACTGAGGCTTTGGGGATGCCTGTATCACGAATATATTTTTTGTATCTGGACCATGTGTACACACTGTAAAGTGTCAGGCTATTCTACAGGGGAATCAATACAAATACAGTGTTTTGGCTAAATTAGGGAAATCGTCCCAAGAGTAGCATTAAGAAAGGATGAGCAATCCATCCAGTGTTTCTGGTGCTTCAGAGAAAGATTTGGATTATTGCGAGTCTGCCATTCTTGCATGTGCAAGTTGTTTTGTTTTGGTTTGGGTTTTGTTTTTTTTTTCACAGTATACACTTGTAAAGCATCTACATCAGATGCTTTAATAACTCCTGACAAACTTGTTAGTATTGTTTCCTGTGGCAGTGTGACAGATTTTATTGCAGAATACACACGCATATGTGAATTTAGATTACAAAAATAAATCAATGGATGATGATATTTGAAAACTTTTAAATAGAGAACTAGGTGGTGCTGTTCTTTCATCTTTGTTGCTTAGCTGAATTCTTAAGTATGGATTGAGAACACCAGGCTACTACTTTTCAAAATTGAATTTAGCTGTCTTAAATGTTAGAAGAAGTTATTGTTTCAGATTTCATTGAGAATGCTACTTTAACAGCTAATAATTGCACAATACAACACTTCATACTTTATGAAAAAGAACTTTTGCATTGAACAAATGGTGTAGTTTTATTCAGCATGGTGCTATAGTTCCTTTTATTTTCAGTTTGAATGACTCAGAGTTAATTCAAATAATTTTTTAGACTCTATGCTTGCTGTTACATTTAGAATTATTTGGTCTGATCAGTTTATCTCGTTTAGATGTGTGGACCTTTTTAATCCTTTTCCATTGTTGGTTTCTTAAACACTTTGGGACTAATTTGCTAACAGCACACTGAGATCATCAATAATAGCTGGAAGAAATTTGTTGCAATTCTGTAGTAGCAGTATATAAACCACAATTAGTTAAACAAGAAAACCAATTTATTAAGTTTTATTCCATTTACAAAAAATATAAATTTTTAATCACTGTCTTGTCTCAATTCCATTAATGCTGTGATAGGAAATAGTGAAGCTAGATTATAATGAACTGCCTAGCATCTAGACAGATTTGTTTTATTAGTGCTCAATGTTGCAGCAGAATAATAAATGTCTAATTAGAATCCAACTCCAGTATGTAGCACTTCTGTAGAGAGTGCCTCTCATTGACCACTGCTTAAACTAAAATGTTGAAAGAACAGATGGAAAATAAAGAAATAAGGGGAAAATGTACTTCTGCACTGAAAAAGAAATGAAAATGTGCTCTGGCTAGGTCAGAGTTATAAATGTGTTTGCTCTAAGTATGTAATTACTTATGCAAAAAATAAGCTGCAGCTGTTAATGGAGGAATGTGAAAACACTTTTTCATGGAATTTATTTCCCCTATTCCTTCTGAAGTGCTGCAATATAGAGTGGAATCTGAAACAGAGAGTTGGGGTTGTACTTTATGCTTAATAATGAACAATCAAAAAATGCTTTTACTTGACCCGAATTAGAGATTTAGTTAAATATCCAAATAATACCCATACAATTGCAAATTCATATCTACTAATGTTAAAAGCAGTAATTCATTTTATGTTGATTTTTGTGAGATTTCAGTGTCACGGGTGTAGTTATTCTAATGTTTGAAGAGTACTAAAAGATGCTTTGATTTATTTTTGGAAACTGGAAAGAAACCCAAAACAATTCCAGCTCAAAAATAATTTTAAAAAAAAATCCCTTTTCATTCCTGACAAGTAAATAGTCTTAGCTCTGAAGCAGGAGTCACATTTTATTATGCTCTGTGTGGTAATCGACTTTGTACAGTTTTTGGTTTGTACCATTAAAAACTATTAATAAAAACGCACTGCCAGAGTTACTTCAGTGCTTAGCACTTGCTTATTGCAGAATTGCATCTCAGAGGTAGTGGTTCAGTTTGCATGGGTTAGCAGACTCTTTACTTTTAAAAAGGGTATGTTAATAGATTAAATGTTCCTAACTGTAATGGGGTACAAGCGTGCAGAAGATTTCTGAGTGCATGTTATAAATTGAGAATTATCAAACCAGCTACCTTCAGAAATTTCTGCTTTCTCCCACAGCCCATAGTTTGGCCTGTGGATTAGCACATACTCATAATTACTGAATGTACTGAATTTTTGCAGTATTTTCCCTCTTTTTCTCAGGAAGTGTTGGCCCCCCGAATCAAGTCCTTCTATGTGCACGTGTCCTCCTAAAGAAATATTTTAGTGGAAAGAGAGAGAATTCATTACAAGTTGTTACTTCTTTTCAAGTCTTGTGATTCAAAACCGCTAAAATTGATCATTTGTGTACTGTGTTGGAGGTGGGCTGTCAATAAATAAATGAAGGAACGCTTACAAGCCTTTCTGCACCAGCCCACTCCTCTCAAAGCAGCTAAGCACGAACATGTGAAGGAGCAGAGCCAGAACTGCTGTTCTTTTACTGACTTCCCTAAGTTACAGATGCTATTTAAGAATCTAATTTAAACCCGTTGCACTGAAAATGTCCTGTGATTTCTACAACATTCTGCTACGCTCCAAAATAATTTTTTAGAAAATGGATGCTGCTTGATCCTCAGATCTGAGGAAGAGAGAGGGTTATTATTATTTCAAAACAGAGGAAATATGATAAAAACGATCTTTATTTCTTTTGTTCTGCTTAGGTTCTGGGAAATACAATGATTCCAAAAGCATGAAAGGTGTCCTTGCCCATGGCAGGGAGGTTGGAAAGAGATGATCTTTCAAGTTCCTCCCAACCCAGGCCGTTCTGTGCTTCTGTTATTCTGTCATCACTGATGCTCAGATTTGCTTCCTTAGTGCATTAAAATAATACTAAATTCTTTTTTTTGTTTTTCCCTCCTCCTGAGTATTACCAGTATGGGAGGAGATCTGAATAAGGTACTGAGTTTTAGGTAACTTCTCTTTGAAATCATTTAGATTGGCACTGTAGGTTTTTTCCCTTGGCTTACATGGTGATAAATAATTTATACATGAAATGCAAGATGACACCATATATAGGGTTACTTTTCTAATCCAGGAAAATGCCACAATGTAAAGGAGCCATAAAATACTTGGCATTTTTATTTGTGAGAAAATAATATTTTTTTTCCCTAACATTCTTTGATTTGGGTTTTGTATTCCACTTTCAGGTTTTATTCTCTTTTAATCTACAACTTCATCTATTCTTTCTCCATTGTCTAGGTTTTTTACTTTTTTTGTTTTGTTTTGTATTGTTCTTATGTCAGTGTGCTGGCATATAACTTTATATTTTATATTTATTAAACCAACTGAAGAATAATTTTGAACAAACATGGAATTGTTGTCTGTTTTGGGCCAAAAACAGGAGGAACCCATTTTCACCTGAAACTTCAGTGGTTTTGTGGTTTGTTTCTTTTTTTTTCTTTTTTTCTTCCCCCCCCCCGCCCCCTTTTGTTTGTGTTTGAGTAAGGATAATGGGAATAACACTAAACATTAATATCTGATTTAGTAAAAAAGACAACTACACCGAACTTAACTTCCATGGTACCTATGGAAGGGTTGTGAGAAGGGGGCAATAGAGAACAACCCTGTTTTTCTTAACAATATCTCAGCTTTTGCTGCTGCTGACCCACTTTAAGTTCTTAAGTTTCTTTTGATATTTACAAATAATTAATCATTTCCCCTTTGTTTTCATCATTTTTCTGTTACAGTAACTGTTTATTTTTAAATATTGTCGAAGCAAGACTCTTCAGTATAACTTCAGTGTAGGGTGTGACTTTGGTTAATTTCTTCAGCACAGCTTTAGACAGCGCACACTTTAGAGCTCAGATGAGAACTAAATGACGTGTACATAGAGAGAATTTAACCTGAAGTCTTTCTTCCAAATATGGAATTTAAAGGAAATAATTAATATTTAGAGTAAACAGTTCTTACTCCTCTTTTCCCCCGATAAGGGGATCTCAGCACCTTTGGATTTATCTTTCTAAAGTTAAGACTAACTAAACTGAGCTCTAAGGCTACTCAGGCTCATGACAGTGATACGATTTTTTTTTTTTTTTTGAGAGTTGTTTCACAGTGTTTGTCATGATTAATTCATCTTGAAAACCCCTGTCTGTCCAAAACATTGCAAACAGCAGAATTACTTGGAAATTATGAGATAGGCAAAGAATTGTTGGTGTATATCCGTCTATATCAATACTGAAAATAAATTATCAAGGAGATAGGGCAATTATCACATGATATTTGATGAACCTCATTCAATTAATTAGCTGACTCTGCAAATATTCCAAGTACCCAGGAAAGAAGTTTTTGGTTGGTTTTTTGTTTTGTTTTGTTTTGTTTTGTTTTGTTTTTGCCAGCCACCCTTCTGTCTCCCCATCTCCCTGAAGAATTTGAAGTGTGCATGAAAATTTGCTGGCAACATTTAAAAATGCACATGAAATTCAAGCCCAGGTCTTCTGCCATGAAACCAGTTATTTAAGCTTAATCGAAGATGATTATGTTTTTTCATCTTTGTGAGACTGTGTTGCTTGGAATTCTGCTTATTTTCATTGTGAAACTCATAAGTAATTGGTATCAATGCTCAAATAATACCAAGGTGATTTTGTTACTGTAACTTGTGTGATGTCTATGATGTTTTGCAGCTGAAATTGTTGGCATGACCATGTGTCTGCTCTGTGAAAGCTCTGCTTGTGGAAATTCAAAGGTGCAGTCACATTATGTGAAAAGTCATTCAATTCCCACAGGACTGTTGGCATTTTTCTCAACCTGCTGGGTGCATAAGTTGTAAATTTTAAGTAATTGCCATTGTAGAAACCTCATACATATAACAGGACCATTTTACCTATGCTTATTTGTCAGCGGCTGCATCCCAGAATGGATTTGTTAAATAAGGACCACTGTTCCGCAGTCTGCACTTGCACGTGCTTTTAAGTTGTCTGATGATCTCAGCAAATAAAAAGCTCTTCCCCCACCCCACCAAATAGTCTTCTGAGATTGTGGAAGTACTAAAATTTATTCAGAAAAATGATATAATAAGTAAGGCTTTCAGCCACTTAAAGTGTTGGCTGAACTTTTGACTGCTGATTCATTAAATCTTTAGTCTTGTTGCTGGGTCTGCTGGCCAGTCTCTTTCAACATTTTCATTTCTGAGGCTTTCTCATCACAAAATGCCGTGACAGACAAAGTATGAAGTAGAGTTGAGCTCTTCATTCTGCACTAACCCTTTGAGTTGAGCCTGTCTTATTCTATGTAAAATGCATCTTCTGAGCAGTTACAGTTCACCAGCTTGTAGCAAGGTCAGGGGGCTGAAAGTGGAGTTCTCCAAACGAGTCCCTCAGCTGGAAACATCACAGGGCTGTGGCTGAGCTAATTAGCCCTGTGTAATTCGTCTTCAATGCACTTGGTTTTCCTTACTCTTCTCTTTGCAAACACAACCGTTTAACTTTTTGTTAACACGTGTCCCATTCTTCTCAGTGAGAGTTTTTAGTGTCACCTCATCCTAGCGCTGTGCTGAAGCAGATCTAGTCATTAGTCTTGGAGCAGAATGCTAAAAATGCATGTTGAAATTCAGAATTTTGAGTGAGCTGTAGTCCAGCTTAAAAGTGCAACATCCTCTGTGGTCAGTAGAAATTCATATGCAAAAGTTTGTAAAGAAGTCAGGTTGCATTTTGTATTATTTAAGAAAAAATACGTGGTATAGAGGTTGCATTTATCGAATGTGTTTTAACTATATTTATATATAAACTTTTAAACTAAGTTTAACTCTGCATACACACATATATATTTTTCATCACTTGATTTTTTCTCTTCAGTTTTGATTTGCACTGCATTCAAAGCTAATAAATTAAATGTCCATGCATGAGTTGGCTTCTGGCAAGAAAGTTGCCAAAACTAAAGACAATTTAACTGCAATAACTGAAGTGTTCTGAAATTGAAATGTGAAAACATCCCCCAAAAATGTGTATTTTTGCTCTCTGTAAATAGAAATCACATCAAAAATGTGTGCTTTTTTTTTTTTTTTTTTTTAAGTGTTGATGTCAGTGCAGCTGAGTTATGGAAAACCTGGTACTGGCTGGTTCAACAGAGTCAGAATTATGCTGTTCCAGGTCACCGTGGGTCATCTGGTTAATGCTGGATGTGAAAGGCTGTGCTACATTCCAGCCTTTGTCCTACTTTCATGAAACAGATGCTCTTCTCTGAGGAGACATAATTAATTTCTGTGAAATGGGTGTGTGCCTCCTTGCCATTCCTTGAGTAGAACCTTTTCAGTTAGCTTTTGGTTAAATTCTTTGTTGTTTGTAGCTGCGGAAGCTCATATTTTGAGGGTATGAATTCCTTAGCCTCCAAGACAAGCTGAACAAATGGAAACACAAATATCTAATATAAATACTTCCAGTGCTTTTAAGTTTTTGCTTACTTTGCAAGCTTTTGAGCTTATTAACCCTAAAAAATATAGTCTGAAATGGTAACAAGTATAAGTGTTAATGCAACCTCCTCTTTTCACAAAAAGAACCTGAAATTTGCAACACCAGGTCACTCAGAAGACCTCTAGTTTCTCATTGAATATGGTTTAATGAACATTTTCTTTCTTTCTTTGAGGGTTTTTTGTTAGGGAGTAATTCTCCTGTAGAAGATGTGGCTGTTTAGTAGCAAGACTAAAAGGTAAAACATCTAAAAAACACGACAGCATGAATTTCGTGATGCATGTGAAGCTCACCCACTAAATTTTCCGTGGCGGATGTGTTGCGTTTATTATTGGCTCCCATAGGCTGCCAAACCTGATCTTCTGTAGGCAGCACCTTGCTGATCCTGGAGATCCAAGGCTGCTCTTGGTCACCTGGGAGTGCGCTTCTAGGTGGGGGAAGCACCTGGGGAGGGCTCGTGAGGCTGAGAGGCAGCAGAGCTGTCGTGTGGAAGAGGCTTCAGACGGAACCCGGGCTTGGGTGGTTTTCTCCCTCCCGGGCAGCACGCAGCTGTGTTCACCTGGCAGTGTAAGGCACTTTGGTGAGCAAAGACATTGGGAAATGCGGAGAGTTCTGAGATGCTGGATGGAAGGGAGGGGGATAGGACTGTTCTCCAGAGGGGAGAGAAACGGGGTATGTGATTTGAGGCATGAAGAGAGGAGTGTCTGCTGCAAGGTGCAGGAAAATGGCATAATTTCAGATGGAAAAGTTATACAAAGATCCCTGCCGCGTGTAGCTGGTTCAGCCTCACTCCACAGCCTAGTCCTAATCGAATTGCAACTTAAAATGTGTTCTAAGTTCTTCATTAGAATTAAGAAATTACTTGTTTTGAACATGTTTCAGCTTCACATACTTTCTGTAATAAAAGAATAAAATACTTCTTAGGGTGAAACATTAAATGCCAATGTATGATTATAAAGTGATTTTCCTTAGAAAACATTGTGCAAATTTATATTACCTCATTTCTCCACCTTCTTTTTTTTTTTTTTTCCCTCTGTGGAATCTCTTTAATGTTGATTTACTTGTTTCTGAGGTTGGTTCTTCCTGTGCTTGATTTCAGAACAGCTTGAGGGACTTCCTCAATTCAGTTTTTATATAGTGACAAGTATCTCATGCTTCTCTTCCAAATGCTGTGTGCTTGACTAGCTTCAATCCACATCCCTCTAAGAATATGCCTCTATGAACAGAGCCTATTCTAATAGTTTTCAGAATATGTATCAGCACTGTTCTGCTATTCTAAGCTGCCACATACTATAGTCCCTTTTATGAACCAAGAATTCATTTATAAATAAGATTAGGAACTTATTGTTATTAATCCTTCCCTCTTTTTAATGTCCACTGCTGCTGGATTATGCCACTTGTGTTTAATATTTTTAATATTTGGAGGTAACTTTTTTTTTTTTTTTTGGCTTTACTTCCATGTCTTAAACCAGAAATTTAAAACAGGAAACTCTCTATACCATGCAAAAAGAATGAATAGCTACCATTTCTCATTTCAGGCTGCTGTATTGGTCCAGTGCTTTCAGTCAAGAAGTTTTTTTTTTAGCTGTTAAATTGTGCTTTTTCCCTACACTGGTAGTTCTTCCCCAAGTCTATCATCAGTAAATTTAATTAGCACAGTTCTACCTATGTGGCAATTGTTGCTTATGGGAATGTTAAATGAATTTTGTCCAAAGATCACTCTGAGGCTCTCCAGAAATAAACAGAAGGTAGTAGAGTTTGATTTCCATTTCATATATTAATTATTTGTTGTCTTAGGAAGATCCTAGAGTATTTGATTCCTACCTTCTATTTGTGTCAAAAAATGATAGGTTGTTTTTTTTTTTTAATATGTCCAACATGGTATATATCACAGTAAAAATATTTGTCTTCTGATACAGAACTTGAAATTTGCTTTACTTTTAAATCAAAATTCCATTCATGTTGCATTAAAAAAAAATAATATACAGATGGAAATATTTTTCCTCCTTCAATCTTCTTTATGTATTCGTTGCAAGACCTTACTTGTTAACTGTTCTTTTTATCCTCCTTGTAAGCATTAATTTATTCTTGCCTTGTTTCACTTTTATGATTACATTTTTTGTAACATTTTCAACAGGTTTAGGTGAAAATTGATCAAAGAGGTCTCTTGATGTAGCTGTCTATTCATTAAAGTCAGAAGCTTCTCAATAGGTTTTTGGGTTTCTGCCCACGGATTAAGGTTGTCTTTCCAGACAAACTCTTGTGAAAGTGCTGACTCTGACTTCTTGCTGCATTTCATTGTAGATGCTTTAAGTCTTCATTTTGTCCTTCTGAAATTAAAAGTTTGATTTTTTTTTTTTCCTAGTTCATCAGAAATGTTTTTCTAGTTGAGCAGTCCAAGGTTATATATTCTGGTCGCTGATTTAGATACTTGACAAAGCAATGTGTGAGATAATATGAAGTCTAGTTGATGCTTTGTGGCAAAAAAAACCCCACCCAAAACCCAGCAAACAAATCCCATCTCAATGAGATTACTGTATTTCCAATACTGGTACTCAGTGTTCTTGAATGTGTATCTGGAGAGTTGAAAATGTATTAAATTCTAGTGGTATCTGCCAACAGACCAAACCCACCAGGTAGTCAAAAGAGATTGAACTTGAAAAGGAAGCTTTCCTGCAGGATTTGCAAAGTTCTTCTGTGGGTTGAAATCACAAAAGAGAGAAAACAGTTGGCGATTTATTTTTACTCTTCAATTAATTATAAACATGTATTCTGCCTTTGAATAACATTTTTAAATATGGCTTTGCAGAACTGCAAGGTTTTTTTATGACTTTGGAATAGCATGTAAAGTTATTTCACAGGGAAATAAAGAAATCACTCCTTAATATCATGTTAATCTTTTTTACTAAACTAAAGCTGCTACCTGGGAACAATATTTTGGCATTGCATTCTTTTAAGAAGACTTCATTGATTCTTAGTACATACAGTTTTGAAAAGCATTCTTGACCATCTATAGCTTTTTTCTTTTGTAAAAAAAGTTGAGTTCTAAATTTATAAAAGCTTCTTATGGCAGAAATTGCATTAATCTGGTGCATATATGTGTGTAGCAGTTAGGAATATGTGGTATATTGAATTACAGTTTTTTTCATTTTCACTGTTCATAAAAAGGAAAATATGTCTTTGCCCCCTTTACTTGTGGCAGTTTCATGTAATGTGACTGAAGCTGAAGTTATTTTGGCTTACGCTTCTTCCCCTAAAAGTTCACAACAGCTCATTAAGAGTAACTTTTAGAAAGCAGGTAGTGGACTTAAATAACTCTGAAGTGCTTGTGTGTAGCATACAGATATATTGTAGAAGTGTGCATATATATGTATACTCTCAGAATATTTTGCAGGCATGTTATTGAACATTTAATTTAATAGGTATTCAGGAGCAGTGTTCTGTTTCTGCTTTGCTTAGTCATACTCCTAAAGTACTTCCTCTGCAGAGCACATTACAGCAAATCTTTTGAAGTGTTTCATCAGAAGCTGCAGGTGCCTAAGGCAAGTGAGACACCCGAATAACTGCCTTATGAAATCTGCTCATCATGTGGTATTCACACAGATTCATGTTTGTCTACAAGTCAATTTAAAATTCAGCCCTTGCACTAAGCACCAAGACAATGGTTAAAGATTTATTTCCATCATAGTTACTGAAGAAAGAAAAACCACTAGGATCAGCTAGCTGATCTATTTCCACTACACTGTTTTCAAAGATTCACTTTATTGTTGGAACAGATAAGAAAGCAATAGCTAAAAAATACTCAAAGTTGTCATTATTTGCTGTGTTTACCACAAAGGGCATGTGCTAAAATCTTACTAAATCCAGTAAGATTTAAAGAGTCGTGCACATTTAAAGAGTCGTTTAACTTTTTTAAATTAATGAAACTGGGGATGACGAATTAAAATACTGCTTTGTTGTTTATTTTCACAGTGTCAGTTGCCAGAAGAAAATTGCTGCCCTCCTACATTGTTCCTAAACATTTTTGCTTGGGAGAGTGAGCAAATTTTTCATCATTTCTGACTTTGCCAGGGCGCATTTGTTCTGCGACTTAAAGCTGTTAGATATGCTCTAAATACTCCGAAAATTACAGATCGCTCGGATGGCGCCGTTAGTCAGCATCTCCAGCTGCCGTGTCTCCCAGGAGCTGCTTCGGGGTGATGGGTGGAGCACACACAGCCATGCTCAGCCCGTGGGTTTGGCCGTGTGCCTCCGTGGTGGGGGCTTTCCTGGGGGCATCCTTTGTGTGCCTGGTAGCCCTGAGAAACGCGGAGCTGATCCTAAGGGAGCAGCTTGCTCCATCTCCGTGCCTTGGATCCTCGGGCCTCTTTAGAGAAAAGCAGAACAGGTCACTCACTCTGCTGAGAACCGCGCTCAGAACCCTGCTCCATTTGTGTGTTTCTACACCCTTGTTGTGGTCAGCATTAAAATCGTTCAGGCGAGAGCACACACGAAAGTGATGATGTCTCCTTTGTCTCCTCTGGTGGTGTAGCAACATAACCAGGTAACCCCAGCGTGGCTGAAAGGTTGATCCCTGAGCCTGGAGCTCAGGACACATCCAGGCTGCTATTGACCTGTGTGTGTGTGTGTTTGCCCTTGGAGAGGGCTCTGGGACACTGATGGTTTCGCTCCAGGTTTAAGACATCTTAAATTGTCTCTTTTCCAAGGCAGAACAGTTTTACAGCTGCCAACGTTTGCAAGCTTGAGAACGTCATAGAATTTGTTTCACGTGTACCTTAACTTCTAAAAGAAAGTATTTATGAGTTACTATTCTAACTAGAAATGCTAAAACAGTTAGTATGTCTGTATGCACTTCCTTTTTCTTTATTTTGGATTGTATTGCTTAGACTGTACCAGACATTGTGAACAAATCAATGCGAATGGGAAGTTTAGTTGAATTGAGATTTTGGCCGTGTGCTGAATTTGATTGAGTAAAAAAAAGACTCAAACCTGTTTCAAATATGGATGTTGTATTAATTTGAAAGAATATAATATATACATTAAACCAATATTATTGTTTTATTAATGTATTTATATAAATACATTGGAAGAGTTATATAAATATGTATTTATATAAGATTCTGAGACCTTATGTTTTTCTAAACTGTGCAGTACACACAGTCATCCTGCAGAAATCAGGAAGAATTTCTGTCTAGCTCTTTTCTCAGCCTCATGCCTGGCTTTTGTATGAGCTAAGAATACTCTTTAGTTATCCATCCTTAGAGCCTGTGTGAAGTTGTGAATTTTAAAATTTAAAAAACCCCAAAATATCCAAAGCCCAAAGCTAATGATTCCCACTCCCTCCTCATTGTCCCATTTCAGTGAATGTGTGAAGTAAAACAGTAGAAGACCTGGACATGTTTTTCTACATGTCAGAGCAAACCCCTGGCACCAATTTTTCCCTCATTTGTCAGTGTGATATTTGGGAGGGGACAGAGGGGAGCTTAATGGATCCTTCTGTGAATGCAGCTTCCTCCTGGCTTATCAGAACTATTTTGCCAGTTTTATTTCTTCCTTTAGCTGCCTCCAACTTTATGGCCCATCTGTTGGACATAAACAAGCCAACAAGTTGTCTAGGGTTGCAAGAGCTGCCTGATTCAATGGCAGTTTGAAGCAGAGCCTGCTGTTGGGTGGGGAGGATGTTGTGTGCAAGGATGAGACGTGTGCAGCATTGCAGAGGCTTTTGTAATACAACAGATACTGAGGAGTAGCAAATTCGAGTGACTTGTGGCTGGAACAGAGAAGTTCTTTTTTTGCCATGGTCAGCTGTCAAAATCTCTAAATCAGCAGGCATGCTTGCAAGTGATTACTGTCTTGAAGGTCTTGCATAGAAATAATTGAAATGTTTTATTGTTTTAGCGCATCAGGATTCAGCAGGTCCATAAGTTTCATAAAGTCAAAAAGTTTTTTGCCATCACTCCCGGATGTAACAAATTGTATGGATTATCTGGAATTTAGCTGCAGCTCCAAGGCCCTGCCCTTCCCCATGCTGGCCTTGCCGACAGGTGTTTTGATGCTGAGTGTGTCGATGCTCCTTCTGCTGCATCTGTTGTCAGCTCCATGTGCCAGCACATTATTGGGCTGTAGAGAAAGGCCTGGAGAGTTTTATTTATGAAATACTCTGATTTTAATGTGGGTGCTTACTTGGTTCGAAAACTCTCTTTTTTTTTTTTT
>WEKY01023776.1:68345-96625 GCA_013390045.1 Picathartes gymnocephalus
TTTTTTTTTTTTTTTTTGAGAATGGTGTTTTTTGCACAGTAAAACTTCTACAGCAGGGTAGTTTCATGTAAGAATATTCTCCATGCTTTTAAGGATAAATGTATTCAGTATATTGACAATGAACACTATTAGCTTTGATAATGAACACTTTTTGCTTTGTTGCTGGGCCACTGTGGTTGTAGGCAATCTTTTTGGGCATTTAGCTTTTGTGTTTTGGGGTTTTAAGAAGCTTTTAAGGTTTTCCGAATCACCTTAAGTGTGCTTCAACCTGCTCTCAGTTGGTCAAATAAAATACAAAATATGGATAAATAAATTTAAGTTAGCGCAAATTTGGAACTTGCATGCCTGGGATGCAGAGGTCAGCATTTACATAACATAAGAAATCACAGGTGCCTAAAGAATGTGTCAGTGATTTACTCTTGAATTTTAGAATATGCACTGACTGCTCATAATTGTAAATCTTGATTTGATGAAAAGTGGGCAAGAACTATTTGCCTATTCATACCAAGGCAAGCTGATGCTACTACAGTCTAGAAGAATCATTGCTTCAGGCTGATGTGCTCATTTTACCTACAAGTTTGAAGCAAATTCTGTGTTTCAAAACTTCCCTTACTTTCATTGGAGGTTTTTTATGTGTTTGTTTTTGTTACTTAGTTAGTTTCACTCTTTTGAGGAATTTCTTCCCATACAGCTATAGGAGTTAAGCAGATAAAAACCTAACTAAAAGGGACATTTTGTGGAGTCTTACTTGGGGTTTTCTACACAAACCTGTTCCTTTGACCTCTTCCCAAGGAGTTAGATCTCTTACTTGTAGGGCTTTTTTGTTTGTTTGTTTGGGTTTTTGTGCTTTGTTGGGTTTATTTTTTATTTTAACACTTTGCTTTTACTATTCTGTGCTATCATGGGCTTCTCAGTAACACTGAGAAAATTTTTAGACTACAGCTTGCCAAAACAGGAGATCATGTTGATGGTATAAGTGCAAATGTAGTCTCTGATCTATATTTGCTATAGTCAAATTGGTGTCTGTAATGGTGTATCAATTCACCTTTCCAGCTTGGAATACCGAATTGACTGTGTAGCATTTTGGGTTGCTTTCTTCAATTTACTTCCATTTTCAATATTCCATTTAATTACCTGGCCTAGACTAATACATGGTTTGATTTTTACATCCAGAAAGTATAGTTTTACTTTAATTGTTATATCTGATTTCACATTAGTGTGCAGTATCCTAGCAACTTAATTCCGTGGTACTTTTTCTTACTTCGTTGTAATTATTTCTGCAGTTTGACCAACCTTTTCTTTTCATTCTGTTGCAATGGGAATCTAAATATGATTCTGTCTAATCTGCCATTTGTTTCTTCAATAAAATGGAGAATATCCAGCTATAAGAAATGGAGTCTAGATTAGTCAGCTCTGCTGAAAACTGATGCAATGTGGATCTTCTTGCTGTGTTAATGGATTTCTATTCTTATCGCTTATTCAGATGAGGTAAATGCAGCTTTTTGCCCTGAAATCTCTCTTGACCCTGAAAAACTGTTTTTTAATCTTTGGTACATACAGAGTTATGTTCTGCAGAATTGACATTCACACTGGAGAGGTTGTCCTGACAAGTGTGTGTTTATATCACCAAGGCTGTTCATTTAGGCAACTAAATGGAAAGAACTCTTATTTCTGCATATACCTGATGTGGTAGCAAATAGATTTTGTTTATTTGGTATCTAAATAAGTTTCTGCTGGACTATATTTTGGTTTTGGATTTTTTTCTCTTTTAGATTTAGAATGTTTGTAGTAATTGGACATGTTTACTCTTAAAATGACATATATATTATAATTTATTTAGCATCCATTTTCTTCTGAGTAGTCCCTTTATCAGAGTACATTTTGGGAAGAAATTTGTTTACATTTTGAGGCCTTGAAATAGAGGGCAAACATCATCCTGGATGTAAGATTAACATCAAGCTTAGAGAAAATAGGATTGGAGTGCTGTGCAGCTGGAATTATTTGAAAGCGTGCTGGGCTGAGGAATTAAAGGACAGATATTCTTCCATGTAAACTAATACGGATATATTAAATATGAGAGTATTTTTATAAAAATAGAAGGTACACTGTATGCGTATCTTTATCCTGAGAATAATTTTGAACCTTTTCTGATGTTACAAAGTTAAACACCAAAATAAATAAAATTTGTCAAACCTATCCACAATACTTAGTTCCCGAAGTGCTCACTAACATGGGGATCAGCTTCACAATTGCATCTTGATTTACTGAATTTCACTCTTTGGCTGTAAGGAATTTGTAAATGGCAAAAGGGACAAAGCTATTTCTGGGAGCAGGGAGAATGCCTATGCTACTTGATAATTTTTGCTAAATAAATTTCAAAATATCTTTGGGGAAAAAAAGTCCCTTGTTAGAAAAAGCACGGCTGTAAATACCTGTTACCTCAGCATTCTTGTCCTAGAGGCTGTAAAGTCAGGAGAGCCGAGAAGACTGGAGCTGTTGAGAATCCCTGTGGTCAGAATGAACAGAGAATCCCAACTGCACCTTCTGGCTGCTGCTGGGCCTTGGGAGTCCTTGGGGAAAGCAGTAAAGCAGATTTAAATCTGACCTCACAAATCTGCTGTGGAAGGGATAAGCCTTCAGCTTGAACTCTGCAATTCTGTGCTCTGCAAACTTAGACATGACTACAGTTTGCCTCCCCTATATCCCCACTTCCCTGAGATTCTGGATTTTTATCTTTGTGTGCAGTATTTATTCATTAATTCATCTTTTCCATTGATGGAATGAATGGTTGTGCCAGTTAATGAGCAAAGTAATTTTTTTTTTTTTAATCTTCCCAATGGAAGGCTCCTTACCAGTCTCTTCTTACTGCTTTCAGTACTAAGAGTATTAAGAAAATGTGTAGTTATTATTAGAATTCCCAAGAAAAAAAAGGAAAGTTGATTTGCATCTCAGATTAAGAATAGAAAATATTCCAATAAAAAAAAAATAGCAATCAGGATATTTAACACATCTTAAATTGTGGCTTTTACTAATGAAATTTAATGTAATATGCCAACATATTTTTCCAGGCACAAATGAAGAAAAATAGAGATCCAGTTTGTTTTAATCAATTTTTATTAATTCTGCCCTGAAGCTCTTCATGATTTCAGCATGGAGCACAAACATGCAGAGCAGCAGACAGAGGGGAAATGTGTCTCATTAATCTCTTTTGGACAGAGCATGGTACAGAGTCGTTTAGGATGCAGGCAGGTTTTATGGATAACGTGCTGTCCGTGTTGCCACCCAGGCCAGAAAGGCTTCTGTGTCCCGGTCCAAAAATGTGCCAAGCTGTGAGTACAGAGAGTGCAGTCAGGGAAGGGGTGAACAAAGTTTCTTGTCTTCAGCTTGGGAGGTGAAGGGAAAAGGCCAAGGTCTCAGGATTTTTCTTCTATGAAAGGAGTTATTGATATTAAACCATGTAACTGTGTCTTATCAGAGGCCTTCAGTGCAAGTTTCAGGCATCTTTGTTTCTAATTCGTGGCAAATATTTGTAAAACTGTAAATAGCTGATTTGAAAAGTTTTTTTGGATTAAGTTTTGGTTTTCCAATTTGAGATTAAATACTTTTCCCAGGTTTGCTTTTAGGATTAAAAACTCCAACAATAATTGAAAAAACCAATTATTATAGGTCTTTTAAAAAGACACGATCCCCACACAAACCCCCAAACCTGTAGGAGATAGCAGTCTGTGTTTTAATGAATAGCAGTTGTGCAGCAGATGGGAAAAATGTGATGTGCTGAATAGTTTGAGGCTTTTTAAGGCAGTTTGCTGAGAGTTATCCACAAGCTAGAAATCTCCCAGTTCTTCAGCCAGGAGCTGGAAGTCTTCAGATACCAGGCTGCAGCTCTGAGCTGCCACGTGCTCTTCAGCAGAGACACTCAGATTTCTGTGCTCCAAAGTGCCTTTAGGCTCCCTCTTCCAGAGGAAGGAGGCACAGGAACTTGGGCACAGAAAGGCTGTTCCCTGCCAGTTCACACAAGCTGATAAATAATTGCTGATGTGATGGCATTACGTACAGGAATTTCCAGCAGGGGAGGGCAACCTCCCCAGCTCGTGTGCCCTGAAGTTTCTGTTTTCATAAAAGGTTAATAACCTTTGAGACATTTTGATAGTATTTAGCATTTTCCAGAGATCCATTAGAAAATAACCAGCTCTATTTAGAATCAGTATTGAAATGCAGCATATTACAGCTGTGTAAAATGAGATACCAGCCTGTCTCTCCAAACCAGTACGACTTAGATTACATTTTATAAGTTATTTTCTGAAAGAAACTAATACATGATGTAGCCACAGAAAATATTTATTCTGTAACAGACCACAAAACTATTCCTGTTCTCACAAGGAAGTAAGAATTGAAGCTTTATGTATTACTGTCCATACAGTCTTTATTCCTAATCTCTACCCCCCAAAAAATAGCTTTGCTTCATCGAGTGTTAAGTTTCATTTTTTAGTAACTTCAATGGCCATTCATTTTTTTCTAATGATCTTTATTTTAGTATCTGAAAGAGCTAATCTTTCCAAAGGAACAGGGTAGGAGGGGGAAGATCCCAGCTGGACAGCTCCCTTTTACTTTGACTTAATAAAGTGGCTCTTAAGTATCTGCTTGTTTGTTTGTTTGTTTCCCTCCTCTGATGTTACTGAGTTCATTTTTATTGACCTGAGGGAGAAGAGAACAATGAGCAAAGCAACAGTACCTAGTTTGATAGAGGGCAACTGAGTTATAAAGGTAAAACACTGAGGATTTGCATGGAAATTTGCAAGGAATTTGCCTCCTTCCTTCCTTTCTTTCTTTCTTTCTTTCTTTCTTTCTTTCTTTCTTTCTTTCTTTCTTTCTTTCTTTCTTTCTTTCTTTCTTTCTTTCTTTCTTTCTTTCTTTCTTTCTTTCTTTCTCTTCTCTGTTGCACTTACATTTTGTCTTTGGAGACTGAGTTTGCTGTCATAATCAGTCTTTTTTCTTCGTAATGTGTCTGAGTGCTAAGTCACCATTGTAAACCCTATTTACTGCTACTCTTCCAAAAAGTTAATGTAAAGGAGGATTACAGCCATCATCTTTTGATGTTTCACTACATAATATTATAGAATAGAATAGAATAGAATTTCTTGGATGTCTAGGTTCTCTAAGTGTCTTTCCTGACAGATGAAAGTCATCAGGAAATTATGAGTATATTTTTGGTTTAGTCTGCTGTCATCTTTTTCTGGGCAAGAAACTCAAGCCCAGATTGGCAGAACAGCACTGGTGTAGGAAGGAAATGTCTGAGGGATGATCTGGAGTTACTTGTGCAGGAGTCTAGATATAAAGGAAAATCAGGGTGCACTAAATGAGCTTCTGAGATATCTCCAGCTGTACAAGAGAAAGGACCACTACTTCCATATCTCATCATCTGTTTCATGCCAAATCAGAGAATAGACTCCCTCCTCAGGCATCAGGGGCTCCTGGCAGGTGTCACCTGTCTCAGATAAGTGCTTTATCCAGAGGACTTGGAGAATGCTGCTCCATGAATTCCCTCTCTAGAACAGCAGGTTATAAAGTGTTTGCTACTCAGTGTTACAATTCCAATAAGACTGTGAAGTAAAATAACTTAACTTCACTTGCTAAAAAAGCTTAATATTCCCTTGGTGAGACAGGATGGATTCCAACTCTTCTGTCTGGGTAGTGAGTTTGTACTTTAATGTTTTTTTATTATATAAACCACAGTGCTTTTGGCATTCGATACGTCCCACTTAAATGGTAGGGGATGAGCAATACCCTGTTCCCTTCTGCTTTCTGTGATGGTTAATTGAAATACAAAAAGGTTCCTCATTTTACAATTCCATTTCTAGTGATGGCAAATTTTAAACCTGTTTATTTGACAATGCTAGATTCTCAAGATAGAAGCTTAAACCTCCGAGACCTGTGAAACAAAAATGAAGTGTTTGCTGTCATCCAACTTGGATATTTTCCTTTAAATTACATCCTCTGCTCTTAAACTGCTCTTTTCTCTGAATGCTCTATGCAAATTGGACCCTTCCTGTTGACTTGGATACAACACTTAAATAATTGCAGTGTAAGTACTGAGTAACATTGCTCTGAAGTACCATAGTTACCTGACCCTATTAAAGATGGCTTTTGCAAAATTTAAGTTTGCGACCATTTTCTTTTGTTTGAACTTGAGAAGTTCTTCATAATGACTTCATGGTCCTCTCAAAATCATGCATATTCCAGATTTGTTTTGTTTGTTTTTTCCGGAAAAAGCTAATACCTGCCAAATGAAGTGGCGTGATTACTCATCACTGCTAAGGAAAAGAATTGTCTCAGTTCAATGCAAACCCCAGGTAACAATTGTACAAAGAGAGAAGCAACAAGAGAAATTAGGAGTTATGATAATAGTAGCTCTTCATGGCATTTGAAAATTCAGTCCACAGTGGCGATGTGCTCTAAGGGTATAGTCCTCTTCTTCTGACCACCAAAGTGAATGTTCCAGGCTTATGTTGCTGCTGCTGCTGAACTCATCTGACTACAGCAGTTTTGATAAATTTGATTGTAGAGGTATTTTTAATAAGTTCTCGCAGCCTAAAAATTACAAACCAGGGATTGCTGTGAAATTTTTCACGGTTCAATACCTTCATTCTGTATAGGTTAGCTGTCCACCATGGTTTGTGTACAATGGAAAGATATTGAGCTGAAATTGCCTAAATGGGGGAGAAAGAAGAGCTCATATGATTTTCCTTTGAGAGGAAGAAATTCCTATCCTCAGGAATTATTCTTCCTTTTCTTATGAGGCTCCTGTTTGCAAAAAACCCCTCTCTCTAGCCAAGCCAAGTCAATGGACTTCTGAACTAAACTCAGAGGGCTTATTCCAAGGATATTTTTATTATTTTCATCTTTCTTATGTTTTCAGCAATGAATATTTGTCAGTATGTTTCAATTGAAATAATTTAACTGCATTTTAACTCGAGTCTTTTTTAGGTGTTCATATTGGTGACTTTCACTAACTTACTGACGTGGCTTTAGAATTATATTTATTTTGTAATTCCATTTGATGTTGATGTATTTAGAAACCTCATAAACAATATCTTGGTATCCCAGTTGGCTGATTAAAAATAAGTATGAATGAATATTCTGTCACTCTTCTCATATCCTTAATTCATACAACATTCTAAAACCGTTCACTTCCTAAATATTTTTTTTAATTAGTTGGAACTTGCAAATTGTGTGTTAAGTTTATGCAACAAAGTCTTTTATGTTACAAATGCTCTATAATTACATTTTTTCAGTCATGAAAAATGAATTAGTGCTGCATTTTATGTGATGACAAATTTTCCTGTTTGTTCTAATTTTACAGAATAGCATGCTGTAGCTTCTTGGCACAGCCTAGAATAACTCTATTTAGCTGTGAAAGTAGGAACTGTGCTTAGTACCAGAAGAGGCCAATGTTGTGTGTAAACAATTAACTTACATGAAAGCAAAGCAAAACGGCTGTGAGAAGGATGACACGAGGAACTGGCTATCAGACACCAGTACACCAGTTTGTCCAGACAACTGGGATCAGCGAAAGCGCTTGAAATGGAGCTTCAGCAGGACTGCTGGGCAAGTGGTGCAGATATTTTCCCTTCTGGGAATATTAGTTTATCCCTGTCTGACTTTGTTTTGATGGTGGGGAAGTAGGAGATGGAAGACATCAGAGCTTTTTTTCTTCATTGCTGAAGAATCTGATTAGAGACAGACGCAAGCTTACGTTTTATTCTGTCCTATGGGAAAGTGTTGTTTTTGTTTTGTCCATTCCAGATGAAAATGGAAAATACTCGAGAGACAAATTCTCAAAAGGAAACACATTTCGGGTCTGTCAAAACACTTTGTTTTGATAAGTGTGCTCTCCTGTTGTATTGTTTTTAACCTTTATTAAAGATTGGTAATCAGGTTGCCTACTATTTGATGTAGTTGGCTCACCAGCCATCATTCTTGCTGACACTTCCTTGGTTCTTGTGAAGTGTCAGAACCAACCAAGCATGTTCTTGTTGAACTCCAGAGAATTAGGAGACACGTCAAACAAACAAACCAACCCACCAATCCGGGTGCACTGAATTACCTCAGTTTCATGTAGCTTTCTGAACTAGATCCAGCTAATAAGTGAAAAGAAGGAATTTAGGCAGGAGAGAGAGAGAGAGAGAGAGAGATAATAAGGACTATTAATCTAATTCCTGAATTAGATTGCTCTTCTGGTGCTGCCTTCTAATGCTCAGGTCAATATCTATTTATTTGCTTTTCTTTCTGCCACATGTGTGCTTTTTGCCATTGAGACACTCTGCTCCTTTGTAGTACATATACAAAGTTCAGAATGTTTCTTATGTTATAACTAATGTAATAAATGCATTGTTCAAACAGGACGGAATATTCCATGCCTGTGTATATTATTTGTAATGCCAGATGAATCTCTTGAGTCACTTAATTCAGAGTTTTCACTTGTCAACTGGAAGGCTTCCTCAGCTTTTAAATCTGAGTGCTGTGTCAGACGTTCAAAAGCTTTCCAAAAGTCAGTGTACATTGCATTCACTGTGCTTCCCTTATCTGCATAGACAGTCACTTTGTCACAGGGGGAAATTAGGTTGGTCGAGCATGATTTGCTTTTTGTAAATCCATGTTGACTGCTCCTGATTGACCTTTTTAGACATGTTTTGAAATAAATTGTGAGGATTTACAATCTGTGGCTTATGCCTTTCTTGTTATCTCAGGTGGTTGCCTGATTCCCTTTTAAAACACAACAAATCCAAACCCCATAATGAATGATTTTGGCTTTGTTTAAAAGCCTTTGAAAATCTTTGTAAATTCCTTAGATGGAACATCATTAACCTTGTGCTGTTGTTCCTCACAGAACTGCATTGTGTTTCCAGGCTGTTCTTCAAAAAAGCCACATTGATTTTTCCAATATAAATCACATTTGTCCACACTTTTTACTAACTCTACTCTTGTTATGTTCCCTGCTATTTTACCTAATGTAATGATCAGGAGCATGGACCTACAGTTCCCTTAATGGAACCATTTTAATTTTCTTTTATAATTTTTTTTTTAATAATTTTTTTTTTTTTTTTAAGTTGTCTCCACTTTAGAGATGGGAAGGTAATTTTAAATGTGATTTTATTGTGCAAGCTGTGATGTATTGCACAGCAAGCAATACACTGTGCTGGAAGGGTGGATCCCTACCAACTTCTGTGGGAGTATCTTTGCTGGGTTTTAAAATTTTTTTAACTGAAAAATATGGTTTGGAGTCTCTTGAGAATCCATTATCACTTCCTGGATCTGATCAAGACATTTATTTGATCTTGGCTAAATATGATTCTTAAAAAGTAGTTTGCACCCAATTTAGTAGCTTTAGGCTGTTCCAATAGGCTTTAGGTATAACACAGTGAAATATGTGATGCAGTCATCCAATCTTAGTGACCAATGGAGGACAAAAAGTCTGCCTTGGACAGGAACGTTTATGATGTGCTGACTTTTCAGAGACCAGGAGAGGTTGTCAGCACAGACAGCTCAAGCACTACAGAAGCAGAAATCTTCACAGCACAAAATAATACAGCAGAAACAACTTTGTAAATATACTAGCTAAAATAGCTGTCTCCATTGTTCTGACGTGACCTCTCTACTAATATATACAGTTTAGACTGAGTCTAAATGAATTGGATAAGTAGCCAAATGATGCAAGCAATTTGAAATTAACAGTTGCAAACACAGTGTCTCACTGTAATTAAGTGCCCGCCTTGCCCGAAGTGAGTCTCTTTTTTTTCATTTTTAAATACTTTTTTTTTTTTTGTTAAAACAGGATGCATGTTTCTAGCTGAGTTTAGTCACTTGGGAATTCGTGCTGCTCCAGCTGATGCGAATTCCTAGTCAGAATCTGTAGGTGGTTTTTCCACATAGAATGCAAGATTGGTTGTGCCCACAACAGTAGTAACAAGAAGATGGCAAAAAAAGAAAGAGTAAAAGCAAGGTGAACATCTTTGGTGAAACTTCTCTGGAATATTATCCTAATCTCCAGTAAATTATGATTAAGATAATACATATGTTACAGATGATGTTTCCTCTTTAATTAGTTGTTTGGTTCATGTTCAGTCATCTTATCTTCAATAGCTGACTTTAATCAACAAACTTGATTACTTTCCTCGTCATCTCTTCTTTTAGATAATTTAATAATGGACCATCTAGTTTCTATGTGACAACACTTAACTGAGTATCTCCAATCTCAGTATCAATCCTTGCAGAGCTCTAACAGCGACTTTTCCCTGCTGAGAGCTGTGGCCGTGTGTCACTGCGCTGTTCCTTAGCCAGGAACTTCCTCCTGCTGGATCTTTCACCTGGTGGCAGCTTCGTTCCTTTAAGCACCTGGGGAGGGGGCATTTTTGAAAAATGAGTAGACCCCTGTCCCCTTTTTGACACCTTGGCAAGACCCCAATAGCTTTCTGAAGTATCGGTCCCCTTAACAAAAGCCAGGAAGGTCAAACTTTAATCCTTAAACATCCTACCCTGTTTTTAATTACAGTTTCGATTAATCTACTCAAAAAATACATCAAATTCACGGATATATAAGGGTTTGTTTGCCTGTATACTGTCTGCAAGGATGAACTCTTTTGAGCTTCCTTTCAGCTACTTTTTTTTTTTTTTCCTTTTGTCAAGTGTCCTTACTCCTTGAAAATAAGCCCAACAGGAATATTGTTGATACAACACTAAGAAAAATGTGTTAAAAAACAAAACAAAACAAAACAAAAAACCATTGTCAGGGCCCCAAGGCCACTACTAGCCCTTAATTGCCCTGAGCAGCATCACTTGGCACTGGAGCCACATCCTCTGCCCCTGGGCCCTGCAGCTCCATTAAAGCTCAGGCCAGGCAGCTGATCCTGCCCCGAGTCTGTTTCCAGCCTTGCTTCGGAACATCAATGGGCTTTCCCCGCTTGTTCCCGGCTCGTTCCTTTCCCTGCTGCTCCCAGGGTGTGTTGGTGGCACCTGTGGCCGTCACTTTGTGTCCCTGCTCACCGTGTTCGGGCACTTCAGGGCTTTTCCCTGCCCAGGAGGCGCCTTTTGTGCTGGGGTCGTGCCCAGCTCCTTGCCTGGGGAGAGAAGCACTGCTCTTGCTGCTTTCTGCCACTGAGGTTGGTGAGTTTTATAGATTTAAAGCTGAAGATTTTAAGTAATCTAATTGCTAGTAAAGATTGTTTTTTCTAATTATCAAGAAGACATGCTTAAAATGTAATGATGCGGTGCATATTGTAAAAAAGCAGCAGTGGCGGAGTATTCTGTGTCCTGTGACTTGATTCGTCTCTTTTCCTCAATTTCTCACCTGCAAGCTGTGGATACTGAAGCTTAGCATGCTTTTAATTCTTTGTATGGAAGTCTTGTATGTACGTTTTGGATTTGCTATAGCATTGTTACAATTTATTTCTTTCAGAAGTTTAACTGAAAGTGTATCCTTTTCAGGGATGTCGATGGAGAGCTTTTACTTTTGGTGTCTCGTTTTTCTTCCTTTTGTTGTCTGTATTTACAGTTTCTGTAGATAAATGTAAAGGCTCTTGTGATATTCTCACACACACACACAGGCAATTAAGTTCTAGGTTGCTCAGATAACAAGCCATTGGATGAGAGGAAACAGCCTCAAGTTACACGAGGGGAGGTTTAGATTGTATATTAGGCAAGCTTTTCACTACAAGGTTGGTCAGACATTGGAACAGACTCCCCAGGGAAGTGGTGGGATCCCTGACCCTGGAAGTGTTCAGAAAATTGTTGATGTTGATGCTTAGGGGCACGGTTCAGTGGTGTCCTTAGCAGTGTTAGGTTAATGGTCAGGCTGGACGGTCCTGGAGCTCTTTTCCAACCTAAATGTTTACGTGATTGTTTTTGTATTTATGGTTTAATGTTTTTTTTTTTAATATATCTTTGCATTGCCTCTCAGAGGGATTAGTGGTTACACAAAAAGCTCTAGACATCACTGAGAGAGTCCCACCTGAAGTGGGAAAAGCAGGAATGTGAGATCCATGGAGTCCTGTTGGCTGAACAATGAGCAAGAGGCTCAACGCTGTCCCTTATTGAGGACAGGTGAGCAGAGGTGCTGGTTCAGAGTGCATGAGACCTCCAGGCCTCTTCTGATAGTGCAGTGCAAAGACTGCTTCCTCTTCATAAATAGACCCTCGAAAAGATTTCAGTTCCCTAAAACTCAGCACTAGGATTTTGGATTAGTATCTCCTAACAAACTTTTTTCTTAGGCAACACTGCATAAATTGAGTTACTACGTCCTGTATATGATACTGGGTTGTGTAGATAATTACACGATGTATACTGGGGGCAGAGATGAGATAGATTTTCTCTGCTCTTTAAGTCAGCTGGAAGCCATGGATGTTTAAAATTATGTATCCTGTGTTTCAGCATGAATTATTCCTTTCAGTCTGACACTGTCCATGTGCTCAGTGGGCAGAGCTAATGCTGTCAGAGGAAATATGCTCCTTTCTGCCTACAAAAATCCATTCTAGGCTGGACGGTTTGAGTTGTGTTGTAAAAGCTGACAATGCATAGTGAGTGAAGAATAACTTTCTGTGTTTTATAGTAATTAAAAAAAAAAAGCTTGGGTTCTGTCATGATTGTTGCATGCTCAGAAAATGCTGGAAAGGGTTTAGAGCTGCAAAAAAAAAAGTCGCTGCAATTTAAAACATACAGGTGTGCTGCTTTGAGAACTTGGAAGCATAAACGTATCTGTAATTGAATTAATGCGGAATTAAAGGCAGTGGAAGGTAATTAAACAGAAAGATGATGTTACTTTATAACTTTTCCCTCTATTTTGTAGTTTTTAGCTTGGCAAAAGTTTTCTAGATTTCTCTGAGACTTAACTAGGTCTGCTTCAATTCGGGAGGAATGTGCCACTTCATCTCGGTACCAAGCTTCTTCCCTGGCTGCCTGTGGTGCTGCTGTCTGTGCTGAGTGGGAGCTGTGCCTGTGCAAACAGGGTTTCCCAGCTGAACGAGAGCACTGCTGGCCTGCCTGTTGGACCGTGTTTGCAGCAGCTCCCTGCTGAAGGAGCTTTCACAGGCAGCAACAGCAGCGAAGTTTCTCTCTGAGAAATTCTTGCTGTGAGTAATGCAGAATAGTCCTAACTGGATGTCCAGGCTGAAGTTGGTGGGATCGCATGCTAAAAATAATGTTTTCTTGTAAAACGGAACGATTTCCTTCTGTTGTTCTCAAAAGTAATGAACCCTCTAGTGGTGCTATTTTTTAGGGAGATGCCTTCAGAAATTAAGCTTTGTGTTTTAGGCTTGTTGATACTTTTGAAAAGAACAAATTTCGGAAGAGTGTCACAAAACTGCCGCAGGAATGGACTATTAAAGAGTTCACTTTGTTTCAAAAATTCTGTCATACATTTGTCTGAAATCAAGGAGTAAATCAATTTGAGAATAAATATAAAGTGAAAATAAGTTTATTAAAGCAAAGATACAATTAAAGAAATAAAGTGAGAAATCACTGCAACTTTATGTGAGGTCTGTCTCTACTTGTAAGAGCCAGTATGTCACATGAACAGCTCTGCTTTTGAGTGCTTAGACACCTATTGCAATTCACATTGCTCTCTCACTGTGGCTCTGTCAAATTTCAGGTTGGATTACTTAAAATGGATTACTTAGAATAGCAGGGTACTTTTCATTTGTTTTCCCTCCACATGTAGTTGTCAGAGCTGCTCTTTGCATTGCAACCTGTGCTGCTCAGAGTTAATCTGTGCCAATTATTAAGGATTTAGCTGCCAGCAGGAGCTGAAGTTAAACTGGTGTTGCTCCCAGTTGTTCACCAGACTAAATTTTGACATTCTGATAAAAGGCCAGTGGAAGATTGAGAGAAATTCAGTAGATAAGTGATTTCATGCATTAACATGTGAAGAACTTGTGTTAATTTGTTCTAGCATCAGCTCCTTTTTACTATCACCTACATTCTTCTCCCTCTTCTTACAGATGTAGAGAAATCCCTTCTCAAGCAAACTGACTTTATTTTTGTTCAGGAGAGATAGGGATTTTGAAAATACTATATTATATTGCAAAATGTTTTCTCTACAAACTCTTTAGGTTTAAAGCAATGGTGGTCCTTATTTCAGTTAATGAGTGAAGTATTTACAGTACTCAGTGATGCTGTATTTGTTTATGTATTTTTTAATGCATGAACTACTTAATATGATGCTTTTTTTTTGTTTCTCCAAGTCTATTAAACTTCTTTTAATGGTGGGCATTTCAGTACATGGGCACTAAAACCTTGTAGAACTCGTGCCTTGTTTCTGTAGTGAGAGCCACAGATCATACTTATCTCAGACTGTCAGATGTGCTAATACTCTAGCTATGTAATATTGACATGTGTGTTTCTTGGAGGCTCTTTTAGGTGCATATTTGGATTTGGTGCATAGTTCAGGGTTTTCAATATAAAAGTTTAGAATCTGGCAGCCTTTGCTTCAAAGACAAATTACATTATGAAGTGATTTTATGATTATTAGCCATTGTTTCTTGGCTGTCACTGTTGTGTAATAAATACTCCCTTTGAGGATTATTTATTTTAAGTGAACAGTTCTTCCCCTTCTCTTGAATAGTTGTCTGGAAGTCTTTGAACCTATCATTACTGGTTGTTTCAGTGGTTTCTTTGAATTAAAGTTGATTGGTTTAGATCTGTTAGTGTGTACAAGCAGGATGACTGAATTTTCTGAGCATCAAATGCTGAGTGAGAAAATTGGCTACTTAGTATATATGCTCCAAGATTGAAATGTGGAAAAATACGTTTCTTGTTGTTTTGCATTCATTGGAATGAGCAAATAAATACAGAGTTAAAATGGAACATGAGAACTTGCAAAGTGTTATCTATAAAGCTGCCTTTTTTTCACTGCGTTCACAGACATAAGTGTTTTTTCCAGGTACAGTGTTTTGGTTTTTTAAGAACCATTTTTGGTAGGTGGTCCAACAGCAAGGCCAGGAGTGCCTCTGTGGTGGCACAGGATCTGAGAGCTTGCAGATTAAAGCTAATCACTCCGCTAGGTTATTTTGTGTCTGGATCCCTTCCACGGTCCAGCAGCGAGCAGTCGGAGTGTAGGTGGCACAGCAGCAGAAATGAACAAAATGGAATTACAGGGAGAGATGGAATTCCTTCCTTCTGCTACTTACAGTGGCTAAATTGATTGAGCTCATCTGAAAGGGGATTACCTGCCAACTCAATAGTTTTGAAATATGACAGTGGTTTACATTTCACCTTATAATTTTACTTCTTTCTGCCTTTGAAGAGTTTTGAAGAAATACTTAATTTTTCCTTTGGTAAGGGTGGCTGGCAGCTTTGAACTTCAAACATCAGCTGAAGGTGTATTTCAATGCCTTATACTTGCAGTTAAATTAGGTTTTCATTTGATCAGGCATAAGTAAAGACTGGGGCATGTTCTCTTCAGATTAGTGGGTTTTTTTTTTTCTTATTTTGTTTTATTATTTCTACTTCTTTATTTAAACAATACAGCTGCATTTGAATTGTAAATACTCTGGAAAACATCCAGTTGAAGCAGATGTTTCTACTGTAATCTGTTTAATTACAAAAAAAATAGTTTAATTGATTTTAAAATTTGGGAATTCTTAAGTTTAAATTGGCCTGGTCATAGTTATTTGCCAATACTTTGATTTAAAAAAAAAGACTAAAAGTGGGAAATATAAAAAAGAGACAATTGAATATTTCTTATTTGTTTTCACTATTTTAATGAGGCTAGCCAAGAGAGGATGTCACTTCCTTTAGTTAGTCAGTAATTTCAGTTTATTTAATACTTGTAAATAAGAAATGACTGTATTTAGTCATACTTAAAATGTCCTGCCCCTCAGGTGTTGCGAGAGACTTACTTGCAAATTAATGGATAGAGGACATTCAATTGAGGAAAAAAATATTGTATACATACAATTTCTAGTATGCTAGCACATGATAGTGTATACTTCCAGTTGGAAGGTTCCTTTGGAGATGCCTATCCCATCCTCCTGCTTTCCAAGCAGCATCAGCTGCAGTGTCTGACCAGGTTACTCAGCTCTTGATCCAGTAGGAGCTTGAAAGCCTCCAAGGATGGAGATTGCACAGGCTTTGTGGGCAATCTGCATTGCTGCCTGCCTGCCTGCTGTCACGAGGAGGGAGAGTCACTGTAGCCAGTCTGGACCTCCTTTATTTCAGCTTATTCCCATTGTCTCTTGTGTTCCCACCAGGCAGCACCGCCCTGATTTGGGCATCCAAACCTGCTCTGGTGGGGGATCCTCCCTGGGCTGCAGGGGGATCTGTGCATCCCTGTGGATTTCCCTGGGCTGCAGGGGGATCTGTGCATCCCTGTGGATTTCCCCGGGCTGCAGGTGGATCTGTGCATCCCTGTGGATTTCCCTGGGCTGCCGGTGGGTCTGTGCATCCCTGTGGATTTCCCCGGGCTGCAGGTGGATCTGTGCATGTTGCTGTTCTCTCTGGGACGTGGCATAAAGAAGTCAGAGACACTGGTCCATCTTGAGACGTTCCAACTGAACTTTATTTAAAATAAAGTCTTTTATAACACATGGACTTAAGTATCATATTATTGGTTGAGAATATTAACACCCTCTTAAAACTACTGGTTAGTTAGGGATAACAGCAAAGGTCCAACCTCTTTATGGAAATGCACAGCTGCACAGGTGTTTACATTCCTGTATTCTGCAGATCTCATAAACAACGTTGCAAAACCGTGAGAGGAACTTTCTCTCTGTCTCAAAACTGCAGTTAATATTCTTGGGTTTTTCTGCTCAGGCTTTTAACAGTATCCACATGTGCATCCCTGTGGACTTCCCTGGGCTGCAGGTGGATCTCTGTATCCCTGTGGATTTCCCTGGGCTGCAGGGGCACAGCTGCCTCGCCTTGGCCTCATCATGGGCTGCAGGGGAATCTGAGCTCTGGCACCTGGAGCACCTCCTGCCCCTCCTTTCCTTGGTGTCTGCAGAGCTGTTTCTCATTCTCACTCCTCTCTCCCACTGCTGACTTTATTGTGCAGGTTTTCCTCCCTCTTTCTCCGATCTGTTACCTCAGAGGTGCTGCCGTTGTTGGTGATGGGCTCAGCCTTGACCAGCATTGGCTCTATCACATGTGGGGGAAGAAGCTTCTGGCAGCTCCTCACAGCAGCCAGCCCTGCAACACCCCTGGCTACTGAAACCTTGCCATGCAAACCCAACACAGGCAGGTATTTGCTTAGCTCTGGCCAGTTGTTTTCCCAAAGGTGGTAGCTTGATAAAACTGCTGAAGTCTTTTGTGTGGGTAGCGTTGCTGGGTCTGAACGTACATCAGGAAAGGTGGTGTGTTGTTTTTCTAAGCCTGTTTGGTAGCTTCTGTGGGGATAAGAACAAGAAAGAGCTGCTGTGACTATAATAATGGGGGAAAGTCTTAAAACAAAAGGAAATGGGGGTTGGCAATTACACAAAAGAACCATCGAAAAACAGTTTTGTGTGAAAGGTTGTCACAGCCTCTGGACAGGAGCTGTCTCTCCTTAAGCACACTGCTTAATAGGAAAGAGTTGTGTTGGAACTCCAGATGGGAATACATGAAGCTGTACCATAGAGGATGTTCACAAGCAGGCTCACTCCTTCCACAGCTGCTGTTTGGAAGATCAAGTGATGATGTGAAGGTGGATTAATGACGATGTAGTGTTTCCCTTTTTCTCCATTTCTTTTGCCTAGTAAGGCAGCTTCATAATAGGACATCTGACTGTGTAGCAGCCCTGGCCCCATGTCTCCCTGTGTTTGTCAGCATTTTGGAAAACTGTTTCTAAAATATTATAAAAACTGATTTAAATATGCTTTTTCAAGAAGCTATACTGCCCATTCCAAATAGAGAAGAAATCATGGCAAATTATTGTTTGGGTTTTGCACAAAATTGTTGAGATTTATTTATCTTGTATATTATCTCTTCTGAAAAGCAAAACTCTAACCTAAAATACAAGCAGTCAAATAGTAGATGGTTATATTTCCTACTGCTTCATTTTCAAACTCAATGGAAAACTTTATACCTGGTTCTCTTTATAAGAAGTTATATTTAGAGTGTATAGATTGCCTTTTTTCCCTCATTTTCCACTTTACACTTGTCTTTGACATATTTTCTCCACTCTCCTGTATATGCAAGATTGCATTGCCTTCATTGTTCCACACAAGTTTTCTCAATGAAAGTGATCTCTGAGGAGTTGGTGAGGCAGAAAATGGCAGGGACTTTAACTTGAAATCAACAAGGTTAGTTGGGAAAACAAGTGTGTTCATTGAAGTTTAAGGTCTTTCTGTGGCTTCCCTACCTTTTCAGTGGGGTATTATTGGATGGTGCGTAGGCAGAGTATATTTCAGTGCCAGAGATAAGTTTTGCATAAGTTGTTTGATATTGGACAGTTGCTTTTGGTGTTAGAGGGGTAATTTGCTTTCTTTGACATAAATGCAAGAAAAGATCTTTGTCATTTTTCTCAGCTACTTCCCCATGGGCAGTTTTTCAGCCTTCATGTACTGGATTTATAGTTCGGGGGTTTGATTTTGGTTTAATTTGCTTCTGCTTGTTCTTAAAGTGGTGTCGTACTTTTCAACATGCCAAAATTGCTGAGAAATAACTTTTTAAGGAGTAACAGGAGATAAGAAGGGCAAAAGACTACTAGGGAAGGAGAGTCCTACCTTATTGCAACAGTTGTTCAGATCTGAAAGTGGCTGCGTTTTGCTAAAAGCCCTACCTCTGCTTTTGCTGCCAGCATCCATGGATTATGGCACTGGGATCTGTCAGCCTTCTCTAGCAGGACTTCAGATCCCTGCCAGCAGAAAGGAAAAGCCTGTGTGGAGTTAAACCCTCTGTTAGTGGAGGATTTAGTTCAGATGTGCCTGTGCGTGTCAGAGCTGCCCTGCAATCCTTTTTCCTGCCTGTGGCCCTGAGTGCTTTGGGGAGGTGGCACTGCCAGGCTGGGTGCCCAGTCCCTGCCACAGGGCTGGGACAGCCTGCCCTCTCTGCCACCTGGGAACAGCACAGTGGTTTGCACCTCAGGCTTATTCAGGCTTAGACGTGGCATTGCCACGGGAAGATGTGTTCCTATCCATGGAACAAGCTGCCAGTGGTGAACTTCTGTGGAAGCCTGGGGAGAAATGAAAAGCAGGGAAAGGGAAACAACGAGCTTTGTGCTTTCGATATCACTTCGTTCTTGCTGGGATGAGTCTTAAATCTTATGGAAATGCTGAAAAAGTTAAGTGAAGGTTGGGCTGGTGACATCAGCCACAGGAGCCTGAGGCACAGCACACAGGGTGTGCTGGGGGCTGCTGGGTGGCCAGGACTGCCCTGTGCTGGACACAGCTGGTCACAGCTGACCACCCCACCCAGGGCACAGCTGAGCTCATGGTCATGCCTCGGGGACAGCTGGGTTAAAGGAGGGTGGCACTGCCTGGTGGCGAAGGGAAAAATGTGGGAAACAGCCCTGAGAAGCCCCAAGGGGATGGGGAGAGGGGGAGATGCAGCTGCAGGAGCAGGGATTCCTCTGCAGTTCCCAGTGAAAGTGCGGTGGGGCAAATATTCCCTGGCAGCCTGCGGACAGGAAGGATAGCAGAGCAAATCCCCCCACTGCATGCGTGGGAGGGCCCCAACAGGAACTTTTCTTATGCCAAATAATTAACTGCAGCCAGTGGGAGGGTCCCAAGCTGGAGCAAGGGACAGGTGTGAGGAGGAAGGAGCAGCAAAGAGGAGCTGGGAACTGACCTTAAACTGCTGTCCAAGCTACCCAGGCAGAGTGGAGATAGAGCAGCCAGGAATGAGGGAGCAGAGGTGAGCAATGAGGAGGGGAGGGGATTTAGTTTTGGTCTTTTTTCTCACTGTGTAACTCTAGCTTATTTGGTAATAAATTATTTTCCTCAGGAACAGTCTGTTTTTCATGATGCTAATTTGTAAATGATCTCCCTGCCTTTATCTTGACCCACAAGCTTTTCCATCTTATCTTCCCTGCTGATGAGAAGGGCGAGTGAGAGCAGCTGGGTGGGTGCCTGGCAGCTGCCCAAGGTCACCTCATCAGGAAATTAAAATCCATATGTGCTGTTGAGGGTATTTGGCACAATGGTTTAATTTCAATTGTTTTCCTATTAAAGCATTTTTCAGAATTTTTGCGACATCAGCAAAATGTAAGTCTTGCTTTATTTAAAATTTTGAAGAAGCTCTTGAACAATACATACTTCTTCAACTAAGGCATGGAAAAGGCCATTCAGTTCTAAGGTGCCATGCCAGTTAAAAGTTTGTTCAATAGAAGCAACTCATGTGTTTTCATAGCTAATTCCAACAAGAGAAATTAATAGTTGGCAAATGGAGAGGACTTGATGTGGTAAATAGTAAGCTTCTAGAAAGCTTTGAAATAAATATTGTAATAAAAAAATATGTTGAGAGTTGTCCTAGAGTGTCTCCATTTACAGGGAACAGATGGCATGGAGATTATTAATGGCATACAAAGCTTGTTACCTCTTGGTTGTGAGTTTGAACTGCCATGAGGCTGGACATAATTGAAAGTTGTGACCATCTGTCTAATGGCCTACATGAAATGAGTTAGTTGTCTACATCCAGTTACTAAAGAGCATCACCTTCATCATCATGCAGATGTCACAAATAATATCCATTTTTGTCTTTAATCAGTTTGCCTTTTGAGAAGGAAATGGCTTTTCAAGAATAGCCAGATCTCCTATGGATTGCAAATTTATTTTTGCCGTAACGTAAACTTGCTTTGTTTTCCCACAGATATGTGATTGAACATATTAATTTAAAATACCCTGGTTTTAAGGCAATATATTTATGTGCTGGCTTATTAAGTTGGGAAGGGTGTTTTATTTCTGTTGGCAGCTGCCAAGAGTCTTAATCTGACTCTGGTCCCACAGCTATGCCACTGCAGTATCTTTGCTGTGCTCTGTCTCCGCACAGATGGAATATTCCAAAGGTTTTAAGGCCAATTTTATTAATTTTCTACTTACCTTTCTGGCTCTGTAAAACTCAGAATGATATTAGCAAACTCTGTACTTGGTTCACCTTGCAAAGCAAATGTTGCAGTTTTTCTTTTGAACACTTGAATGATGTCAAACAAACAAAACCTTTTTTTCGAAGCAGATGTTTGTGAGAAAGCCTGATATAAAAATCTGAGGCTTTTGATTCTTTAGCTTTTAGATCATACACTTAATTTGCAGACAGAAAAAATTCATAAGTGGGGGAAAAATACTGCCTTGAGGGGAAAAAAAGAAACAAAAAACCTTTGCAGCCCTAACTGATGTCTTTGATGTGCTTACTCTATGTACTGTGGAGAAGAATTTTCATACAGAACTAGAAAATTTATTAAGATATTTGACATGTTTCATTATAAACAGCTTTTGGAAAGGCACGAAATGCTGACTGCTTTCTTTTAGAGGATTATAAAAACACAACAGGTCACGCTGAGGATTCCTATGCTCTGTCTGGAATGCTAATAAGCATGTGAAAGGAATCAATGGACTTCACTACTCATGTGCATCAGTCTTTATATGTTTTTCCTATTCTCTTAGTCACCTTTCCTAATAGGTTATAATGTAGTCAGGGAAGGGGAAGTTATAAGGGGTAGGAAGATTAATCTGAATCTGCTTTATCATTGCCAGATGCTTTTATTTCACGGAAAATATTTGTGAGTATTTGTTTTACTTCTGTTACATTAACGTGTGGAAAAACAGTACCGAACTCAATAGATATAATCCCAAGTAATTTATTCTTTTACAGTTTGATCCTAAATAACTTGTGCTTTTTCACTCATTTAGATTATTCTGTAAAATACGTGCAGCGCATTGGTTTTGGCTCAAGAAGTTGATGCATGCTTTGGGTATGCATAGATAAAAGGAATTCTGAAATAAACAGACTTGCTGCACCCTCAGTCTTTTCCTTTATTGAGAGATTAACTTGTACCATATCCAGTGAAAGGGAGGCTTTTCTGGTGTGCTGAATAACACTTCAGATAATGTTGTACATTCTGTAGCCACTCTGCATTATGAATAATAGGGGCAGAACTGGGGATGTGCTTCCTTATGCCATCAAAACTAAAATTTTTGCTAGACAAGATATGCTCATGGTGAAGCAAGGGGTAATTGAGCCTTTCCCTCTGAAAAGGTGAAATGCCTATTTCGAAGTTAACATTACTTGAAGTGGGAAAGAACACTGATTACAACCTAGAGAGAGTGATAGTTTTTTGCAGTCTGAAACCCCTTTTCTCTGTTTGTTCTTTCGGTCATAAGTCAGTCAAAAAACCTTCAAAATCAATGAAAGAGGAGTTTGCTGAAGTTATAAAGAAACCCTGCTGAAATGCTGATAATTATAGCCATCCACTGCTTCCTCTGAAACCATTCTGAATATTCAAGATCATGGAGATGTGAAATACTATTTATTTTTTCTTAAGTATTAGACTGTGTAGCTGCAGCACCATGGAAGGGGAACAGAGGAAATAGTTTATTTTTATGCTGAATGGAAGCCTGTGATGTTGCTGTCTTTTCTCTGACATGGTACTTACGGCCAGAGAGATGATAGAAATTGGCAGATACTTTGACAATGGTTGATGTGCTTCAAGTTTTACTCTGGAATTAACATGAGAAGGAGATTGCTTGGGGGACATCCTCCTCTCAACTCCAGAAGCATCAGTGGAATTGCCACAAACAGGACAACCTCTCCCCCCATCCTTAACAAAATAAACCTCATGTTAATTGTCTACATCTAATATTGTTAGTACATTTAGTTTTAATGATCTGTTTGCAGATCAAGTCTACATGCTTTTCAAATGTTTTTGTTGTTAGTGGTTATTGATGAAGTTACAGGCACTGTTAGGGATTTGGTGAAATTTTGGCATGTTATGCAGAAGTGGAACACTGTTAGAGGAAAGGCAAATCTTAAAGGCTTCATTTGGTTTGAGCATGGTGCTAATAATGCCAAGGTTGTGTGCTCGATCCCTCTATGGGCCATTCACTTAACAGTTGTACTTGATGATCCTTGAGGGTCTTTTCCAACTCAGAATATTCTGTGATTTGTGGCAGGTAAACCCAAGCGCGTGTGTTTGCTTTTTGTTGTTTACTCCTGACTAGAGTGGTGAAAGCAGAGTTTCCCTGTGATCATGTGCAGGATTTCTTTAACTTGGCGGTGACAAAGCTGTGTGTCAGTGAGAACCAGCTGTTTGAATTTGCAGGAAGAAAATGTGTGTCATGATGTGGGAATGTTTGATGAGTTTCTGAAGCAGCGTTCAGCGGTGCCAGTCAGCGCTGTGCTGGGGCTGTTCTGCAGCTGCTGAAGCTGTCCGGCTTTAAACACGCCGGAACTTTATCTGCTGTTGGGATACTGAAGTAACCTGTTTTCTTTTTTTTCAGATAGAATATTGGCCATTAACATGCAAGCAGATAGCCAATTATTATTTGTCCTGCTGTTTTCGGTTCGGGCAGACTGTCGCTGCTGGGGTTGGAAACAAGCTCCGTGGTGTGCAAGGTCTCTCTCGTTTGTGAGCAGCTCTGACATGCACACCGACTTTCTAAGGCTCCTTCACTCATTAGGCAGTCTTAAATGTGTTGATTTTTTGTTTGTTTTCAGGGTGTTTAGAAATGAATTTTGCTACAGCATTTGAAATAATAGAGCTAATATCTTTTGAAGATAATAGATGTGTTGCTCTTTATTTCAGGTGACTTGTAGAACTATGATGATAAAATTAATATAAACTAGGAGCAATATAACCTTCACAGGGAGTTGAAAAATACAGTTGGGTTTTGGCTGAGTCTAAAAGCTGCTTAATTAGAAGTAATGCAAGTTAATACTTTACAATTCCATGTGAACTGTCTTCAAAATTATCAGCTTTTGTAAAAATGACTAACTAGGTGATGCAGAAAATACAGGTTAGCTTCTGAGAAACTACTCGTGGGGGAAAAAAGAATCTTTGAAAGAAAGCAAAAATACTTAGACTTGGTCTAAAAAGCACAGGAAAAAGGTTTCCATATGTTCTGCCTCATTTCCAGTCTCGAGCTGAACTAGATGCATGTCAACTTTTTTTCATGTTTTATACTTTATTCAGTGGTTTCACTGACATTAAAACTTGTTTCCTTTCTTCTACCAACAGATTTACTGGGTAACACAGCCAGCCTTGTACTTCTGTAAATGTAGAACTAACTGTGTCCATGTTAGAGGACTTGTTTAGGAAAGAAGAATTTTTCATTTTAAGTTCTTCAAATAACTTTTAAATAAGCATCACTGTGTTGGCTTAAAATGTGTATTTGAGTTTTTCATGGCCAAGTATAAAAACTGTAGCTAATAAGAATATTTGTTGCTTCTCTGTCAGCCCTTGTCTTGGACAGAAATGCAGACCTGAGAGGACTTTCAGGGTTTGGGATATTCTTCGCATAAAAGCGCAGCAAGATGTGGATTTTACTTCCTGAAGAAAAGGTTGTTAATATATTTTATTTGGAATGGAAAGTGGATATGGCACTGGTAGTCATTACAACTTAATCTACTCTTCTACACAGGAATCCTAGTAACATTCCTCTGACTGATTAATTTTGTCCTGAAAGAGTAGTTTTGTGGCAGAAGTTTGTCATGGTTTATTACCACACTTGCCCAGAAGCTTTGGGAGGGCATTTTGTGTATTTTGGGTTGATCCTGGATCATGACTGAGGCATCTGTCTTGGTGATTAAGCTTGCCAGACCTTCCTGCTGAAGTGTGAGTGTATTTGTACTATCTTGCTTTGCTGAGGAGATGTACTTGTTGGGATTTTCCAAGTTTTTTGAAATTCGAAATCAAATAAATTGATAAATAATTTTGGAGCTGAGACTCTGCTGGGTTATCTGCAGCCCTTACTGAATTAATGGGAACTTTGTTAATTTTGAATTCCAGGGAAGCAGGTAGGCTGCTGTTAGAGGAGGAACCGTGCTGTTTGGGAAGTACTCCCAAATGTGTCTAATGTTTTATTTAGAATAGTGTGGAGCATCAGCTGCTGTAAGAATGCATGCAGGCTACAGGCTTGCACAATTCGTGGTGCTGTTTATGGTCCCCAGGTAGACCCTTCAGGAATTTTATTTTAAAGCAAAATTAAGTAACATAATTTTCTTTCCTCTTGATGACTTTGATTCTTGTTAGAGCTGTGAAATGTAACCCTCTGCTAAGAGTTGTGTTTGATGTTCATCTGCACTCTTGATCACAGTATTTACAGAATTCCCAAACTATTTATCGTGAGCAGATCTATTTATCACTTTCTAAAGTGATTTTTTTCCTTATGGAAAAGAGGTTCTTGACGTTTTATTGGAATGATCAGTAAGTGAAGCATTGAGGTAGAGCTGAACGTTAAGTTCTCTCCTACCAAATACGTGTTAAAGTGTTGCCTCATGTATATAAAAGGCTGTTAAACAAATTTGGTTTACCATGGTGAGGTTGACCCCATTTATCTTCTTACAGATTTTGAATCATCTTTTGGCTTCAGAAGAAGTAGAATGTGAAATTTAGCAGTGAATATCTTCAATCTGAAGTGCAGTAAAATTCAAGTGATAAAAGTCACTTTTTTTTGGTGCCTTTTTGTGGCTGCATTCTTTTTACGCAGAATATCCTCCAATTTTGGGGTATTTTTAAGCAAAAGTCTAAAAGATACGTCTACACAAGAACATGAATAATGAGATGATTGTTTCTTACTTTATTGACCTGAGAGTGTTTTTTCTTTTTTTTTTTTTGTCCTTTTTGATATGGCTTTTATCTGACTTAGTTCAGAAACTTAGTTGTGTTCATAGAACACAGGTCTAACTCAGATACTGAATTCTGTCTGATAATCTGATTTGATTTCTTTAGTTGCTCTCATAGTACTTAGTTAAATAGATGTATTTTCTAATAGTCTTTTGAATCCCAAAATAAATTTAAGCCTCAAGGGAAAAAAAATATGTCATTGCAGCTTTCTAGTTTAGAGAACTCATGAGTGATGATCTGATATAGTTCATAAATCTATAAAATATTACATTTGTCTAAATTTCATGTCACGAACTGGCATTGTGACAGAAGGTACACCTGTCTCTCTATGCTGGTTCTATGTAACTACAACATTCCTAACTCCAGTCCTCTGTGGTGGAAACCTTTCCATGACTGTCCTGTTTCAAGCCTTGCAATGAATAGCAGACATCGTTAGCTATCACTTTGGTATGGCTGGCATGTTTATCTACACTGTTTTCCCCTGAAATATCACTTCCAAATGAAGTTTTCAAAAGGAAGTAAATCACATGGAAATTGGAAAGGATTTATTTTCCCTACTTTGGTTGTACTGTCTCTTGTTATGGACTAAAAGGAACTTGCCATATGTATACAGGCCCAAGAATTTACTCTTAGTCCTGTTAATGTTTTTAACAGTCTTAATAATCAAAATGACTTAATTCAGGAAAATCTCAAAAATAAATGTTAAGTCTTCATCTGTGTCCATGTAACCAGTAGCCTACACATATCTGAAAAGCAGCAGTGGATTTGGTTTAGTTGTGGTAAGCATCTTCAACTTGCAGCTCTTTTAATGAGATTGATTTTGCAATTTGTATGGTGCACTCGTGGCCTGGGGCAGAGAGGATGGAGTGATTCGGGGTTCTGTTGAAAATTTATGAACATAACTAATGATGGCTTGTGCTACTGCATGTAGCTGCAGCTCAGTGCAGCAGACATCCATGTTTGAGGGAAGAGGAGAGAATGATGGAAATAAGTCATTCAGACAGAAACTGGGTAGCGGCTGAGGTTCAGTCAGTCTGCACCACAAAATGTAACTTGACTTTATTTCAGTGTGGGATTTATTAAGCAGATTTTATTTCATAGAAGCATCGTTGGGTGCTCTTATGTCTGTTTAAAGCAGAGTTCTTCAGTTTAGATTTAGGTCAAAAATTTGTATACATTGTGTAAATTTTTTTTTTGTTTTGAAGCTCTTAACAAGGATGGTGGTATGATGAAGGAATACTGTTCTGTCAACTGTAGAGACACAGCAATATTAAAAAAGGACAGTGTTTCTATTTTTTTCTTTAAACCACCTAAATATAGTTGAAACCTGTGCCCATATATATTTCTGTTTCTTCCTTGAAGGAGACTTGGCACAGTAGGTTTAAATTATTTGGGTGTTATGCCCTAAGCTTGTTAGTTACGTGAAATTAATCAAACTTTGTCTAATGAATCCCTTGACAGCTGTGGAAGCTACTTCTTTCAAGAAAGAATTAAAGTAATGAAAGAGTGGGATCTGAATCTTGTTGCACCTCTGTTATTTAAGAGAAGGATTTACTAATCTTGTGGCAGGCTTTTGAAAGGCTTCATGCTTCCTGTCAGTTGTGACCCAGGTGATCTGAATTTCTCTGTAGCTCACTAGGAAGTAAAGGAATTTTTGAAAAGTAATACAGCTTGCTAGTTCTTGAATATGTTTTTGCACTAATGTGAAAGAAGTAAGAATATTGGTTTAATTTCAGTTTGGGCCTTTTTTTTGTTTGGAGTCTGAGATTTTTTTTTTTCTTACTGTGGTGGTTTTTTGACCTCCCATACCTTCATTTTATAGTATGACCACTCCCTGAAACCACTAATACTTGTGTGTTTACATAAAATAGCTGTGTTTTCAGTCAATGCTTAAAAAAGAATGTTTAATTCTAGTACTGGACTAAGAAGTATTAGTAAGGAAAGAAAAAATTGGAAACGTCCAAATACATTTTTGTAGTTATTAGAAATCATTTGCAAAGGGAATAAAATGGTGTGAAACAGAGGGAGCAAATGACAGAAGCAGAGTTGGGGAAGAAAATCAAGAATTAAAGATATGTTGAATTATGTGTGTTTCAGGAGAACAATGTTCAGATGCATAGGTTGCAGCTTCAATTTCTGAAGAAAAGATGAATTATGCAAACTGAAATAACAGGGATCAGCAGAGGAAATGCTAGGATTTTTGATCTATAAAGAGTTCTCAAAGTAAGGCTCGTGTATGGACTTTCCTGTCAGGGAAATATTGTTAAGGGTGGTATTATGCTGATTTGGAGCTTATTTTTATGAAGCAGTGAGAAATACTTGCTGAGATCTAGACTTATGAAAGAATGCATAATGACCAGTACCTACCCAGACAGTGGCATCACACTTTGAACCTTAAAGCTTAACAGGATCATTGAGTGTGGATACTGAATTTGTAAAGGAGAGCTCGCAAAGAGTATTTAATACAAAATTATTAGCTACACTTCTTGAAGCTCAGGGACACACTGTGGTTTTTTTGGTGGTGTTGTTTTTTTTTTTT
>WEKY01023784.1:5121-21295 GCA_013390045.1 Picathartes gymnocephalus
AAGAACAAAAAACAAAAAAAAAACAGATTTTGGGACCAATCCATCAAAAAGTAGCTTTCAACCAATTCTGAAAGAAAGGCTGACCACTCTATACAGTCAGCAAGAGAAAACTTTTGGTGTAGCAGGGAGAGTTTCCTTGATATTGAAAACAAAGGAAAAACATAATATCATGTATGTGTTTATTTACCAAACCATTACATGCAGTACAGATTTAGGTCCCCTCTCTCAAAAAGAGAACAACCAACCTCCACAGTTACATAGTTTTAGACGGACACAGGTACAGATCCATACAAACACTCAAATTAGTTAAGATATGTATATATATCAACTGTTTATGTTACTGTTTATATGCATGCATTCAGATCATGTAAACTGCAAATTAATACAATTTACCTCACCCCTTAAGGGAATAAAGTAATCTCATTTTCCCATGTTTGTCACAGATTACTTGTCATGCTCAGAGACACTATCACAGCCCAGCTGGTGACAGATCATTTGTTAGATCACCTGTAGGTAGCAATTCACATCTTTCCGCCTATATTGTGTATAAAGACTTGTGAAGACAGGGCTCTGTGTTCCTTTTGCCAGTTACAGTGACTACAGTGTATTTTATTCCAAGAAGTAGTATATGCTTCATCTGCCATCAAAGGTCATGCAGTATGGTAAAGAAATTTTAATATAACAGTGAAACACAAGAGCTTATAGAAAAGGAAGTGAAGAATGTTCTGTATGAGCTGGAGCAAACCAATTCACTTTACACCCAGGACCTGCAGTTGCCAATTATCAGCTGTGCAGACCCAGTTGTGCTAAGCAGCTCATAGACAACAACCCAGAAATTAAGTGGAAAGTGAGACCCAGAGCACTGCAGTGTTTGCATCCATTCCCCATCTCTGCCTGCCACTGCAGCTCCACCTATCACCTGCTGCAGTCTTTCCCACACGGCAAATCACTCCTTCTTCTCTCACAGCTGCAACTCCCAGCCCATCAGAAGAGAGGCAGATATTTGGTGCCAGATGAACAGCAGCCATTTCACAAAGCTCCTCACCTTCCCCCTGTCTCTTTTCCACGCTGAGAGAGCCTAGGTGTTTTCCCACCACACAGAACCTAGTTAATCACACACTCATGTGCAGTGCAGGGAGTATATGAGAACCCAGGTCAGCTAATTATGGGACAAGTCCTGGAACATTTATTTATTATGAGGCAAATCCAGAAGTTATGGACACTTCTAAAGTTCTACTTTCTTTGAAAGGTGTTAATACAAGCAGGACCAGACCTCAAGAAAGATTATGTCACATATGCATACATACACATACACAGGCGTACTTGGAAGGCAGTAGGGCTGCCTAAGCCATCTCCTGACCTTGGCCATAGCCCCTCTAGGTCCCTCTCTGCATCATTTTCCTCCACTTTGTTTTCTATCCCTGCTTTGAAATGCCAGGTGTGTTTACATTCTGCCTATCCAAGAGACTTCTGCAAATCTCTGATCAGCCTGATTATATAGCAAAATAGTTGTTAGGTGGTTCTCTGTAAACACACATATTGTTCAAACTAGGTCTTGAAGACAGGGGCTTCCTGTTTGCTCTGGTTCTTTTACAGCCTTACTTGATGAGCAAAGCGTTTCCAAGTGACAATATAATCTTTTTCTGGCAAACTCATTAAGAAGCACATGTAAGAAATACAAAAAATAGCTAGAGCACAACCACTTTGCTGTATCAAAGCTCATGTCTCAGGCCTTCAGAACCATAATCAGCCACAAATTTCTTTAGAACTGACTAATAAAGAGCAGGTCATCAAGACAACATCTTCTAAGTGGCATCTTAATGGCCGGACAACCTCTGCAGATATCTTTGTAGTAGAAAGATGGCTGAAAAGCTGAATTATATCCACTATTGAATTCAGGCAGGGAGAATGCCTTTTCCCAACATTGCTGTACCAACTCAGTCATAAATAAGGCCTGATGTTCTACTGGGTGGAAGTCTAAATATTCAAGGATCCCATACAACTGTGGTGAGCAGTCTAACAGGAGTGTACAGGTGATGATTGAAAGATAGCTCTTGAAATATTAATTACGTGAAGAGATGTAATGGCCAGGTGTAGGTAGGGCTGAGTGAGAAGACACAACACTAAAAGCTCTGACTGACATTAGGGATCAGCCGTAAGGTCTACTTGTGCCAAAATATTGACATTTCTGTGTCACATGAAATTAAGGCTGGGCTGAATAAAATAAGGATATTTAGCACCTTTGTTGAACTGCATTATCTTCAAAGGCCTGCACCAGCATGAAACTAATAGCATGTATCACACCTCTGTAAATCATGTAAATGAAGGCTCTTGTATGCATAATGCAGGGGCAGAAAAAAGGACCCAGGTGGGAAACCCTCAGAGGTTAGCTGCCAAATCAGTGGCTTCAGGTGATGATAAATGCCTGTCTTATGGCAAATGTCATCATGCTGCCTTTTCATATAACTTGTATGCAAACACTCCGTTTGTTGGAAATCAAGCAGTTGTCTGGAAGCTTAATGACCCCTCTAAATAATGACACTTTAAGGTCTGTTAAACTGGCAAATAGTGTCTCTAACTAACCTGAATCTGTTGACTGTATTAATGGTCTGGAACTGAATATTGGTGTATACATGTTTATCATGTAACCCATTAGTCAGATTTCTAAATGAAATTTGATTTAACTGGTAATCTTGAGCATAGTAGGTAAAACAGCAAAATAAGTTAAAAATCAAGAGAAGAAAACTATGAAACTTATACTGCAGCAAGTGAATGGAAAGGTATTCTTCACTTTTATCTGCCTAATTTTGGCAAGGATATTGAGAATGAGAGCCAAAGTGCTGTCATTTTTAGCAGTGTGATTCTTGCACCAGTGAAATTTTCTGGTGTGCTGCAATAGATTCCACCAGGTGTGAATGTAATCATTCTTTGGTTCTGAGTCTGTAATAAGTGAGCCCCTGCTCCTGCTCTGACCTTAGCTTAGCACTTGTTACTTTGCGGAAGAACTGAGAACATGAAGTTTGTGTTAAAATTGGTACAGTTTTATTTTTAATGATCAAGCTTGCAACCATAAAATGCAGCTCTATATACAAACAAATGACCTGGAATTCATTGATAGAAGTTTCCTTTGAAGCCTTTGATACAGAACTCCTCAGAGTCTGAAACATTTGACATCACAGTATGTACTTTCTCTTATTGTTGAGACACTGTTCCAACCTTAGGTTAAAAGAACAGAGAGCACACTTAAATTTTAAAGACTGAAATGTAACAGTGTAGGAATGAATTTGCAACATGTTTTCTTCTTTACCAAATGAATCTCTAAAACCTTAATAATTTCCAGGCATTCCCACTGTATTTTGAATTAGCCTGAGAAAATCTAGCTACTTCAATGATCATGTCAGCTCTTCCATGTTAGCTACTTAGCAAGATTTCCTTGTAGAATCCTGAAGAATTGCACTCAAACCAGGCAGAGGTCTCTTGTTGGAAGAAGACAATCCAATGCATCACGGCTGCAGAGGCAGAGGCTTACAAGGAAAAACAATACTCAAACTTGTAGCCCAGATTAAATTTCACCAACAGATCATATACCTGATATGTGATGGGGTTTTTTCCCTACATATTACATAAATTCTTTCTATAATTTAGCATGTCCCTTATAGTAGATATGAAATATTGTTGTTCCATGCATGACTAGCAAACGCTAATCAAAACCTACTTCCTAGAATAAAATAATCATAATTCTTTTAGCTAAATAAATTGGAGTTTTTTTCCTAATTGTGAATTTTCTTCTGTTTCTGTTGAACACTTCCCATCAGCATTTCCTCAAATGAGGATGAAAGGAACCTCTACACCCTTCTTTAGGTTACCCAAGTATTTTAAGTCAAATTTGTGAATCCAGAGAATTTCTCATGAGCCAAGCTAACCCTGAGAAAATTAACCCTTTCTCATCAAGCAGAATTGTTCAGTTTTCATAGAGCTTTCCTGTTGATTTAAAATAGAAGAAAGCCACTGTTTCCCTACAGTTGTTTAAGGAAATCTTAAGATATGAGTTTCATGACAAAACTTGCTGTTCAAACACAGTCTTCTGAGTTAATTCTGCACACATATCAAGAATGCCATTCATCTTGTCCCAAGCTCATGTTTGTGCCTTAAAAAAGGGACAGAAACCTTGTGTTTTTCTCTTCAGTTGAGCTCTTCCCTGCAATAGGGGCAGCAGTTCCAGCAATTTGGAAAGGGCTGAGAAATATGAGTCTGGAAACAAAGCAACAGGAGTTCAGCTGAGCAGCCCCAGTCAGAAATCATCCAGAATGTGCCAACAATGAGATGCAGGATAAGTTATAGATTTGGAAGTAGCTAAGGAAAATTAAATTAACTCAGAGCAAAGAAGAAAGAGAACTCCTGTACAAATTAAGATACACATTCTCTGCTGCAGTTTTCTTTTCCTTTTGTTACCACTCAGACTCCTCTGACAATCAAGTATCTGTACAGTGAGACTGGAGTTTGCACAGGATGGACAAACAAATCTTGTCCTGACCTGATGATGAAGAACGTACATGAGGCTTGAATTTTGAACCATGCACCTACCTACCTAAGTTAAATGCACTAATTTGTTCAAGTATTAGAGTTTAGAATATTAGAATTTGCAAATATGAGTAAACTGATATGTCTGTATACACACAAAGATTGCAAAAGTCTTTGGAGCTTGGACACAGGTGATACTGCTAATGCAGAGCAAGAGTTTGAGCAGCAGCAAGAACATGAAATGTCTCAACATTTAAAATTAAGAGAGAAAAGCACTAGTAGTTACAACAGAAAATAAACTAAGGCTCATGTAACTCTTTCACATTCTCTGTTTCACATTCTCACACAATAATTCCAAAAAGCATTGAAACTGAGGTGGAGTTTATAGACCAGTTCTGGAGGACACAAACACAGTTAGATTGTAATGCCAGCAGTACACAGCAGCTTTCAAAAAAGCTGAGAGCTGCCTCATTTGAATGTCTTTTACATTCATGACAGCAATACAGAGAGAGGCACATTTCACTTGCAACAAAAATTATTTACTTAATTTCATGAAAATAGTGTTATTTGATGGCTAAGAGAGAGTTTGGCTCCAGGTGACTGCATAATCCACAATTTAAGTCTACTAGGGTCATACTACAAGAATGGATATAGTTATGTACTCTCATAAAGGGTGATCTTCTCATTTACAGTTTAGCCCAATGAAAGGCAAACACTCTTGTATTTGAGGGGAGTGCAGGAGGTATGACCCCCTATTTCTTCTCTATAGCAGTTTTGTAAAAAGGAGGCACCATCCTCTGTGGTTTGAAACATTCCAAAAGCCAAAAACCTTTTAAATAGTATTCACTTAATTAGCAGTTTTGTAAAAAAGAGGCACCATCCTCTGTGGTTTGAAACATTCCAAAAGCCAAAAACCTTTTAAATAGTATTCACTTAATTAGCCACTCCGGGTTTTTTCAAAGCACTTTAACCCTTTGTTGATTTGATCCTCTTCCATTCTATGAGAGTTTCTTGGTACAAATAATTTAAGAAAATATTATTTTATTCAATTTGGATAATCTATGAGGTGATGGCAGCCTGTAGTCCCAGTTCTGTGACCACTGCAGAGGAGGCTGGATCAAACCCCCTGAGGTGAGCCAGGCTACTTAGGCTGCAGCCCTAAATTATCCTGAAAGGGCATTACACTCTGGACTATTCACACAGCTCATGCCCTTGAGCTTCAGAACACAGCATTCCCTTTTAATGTACACCAGCTGTGGTCAGCTCAGAGCAGAGGAGCCTGCTCCCTCACTGTGTAACCCCACTCTGCATCACTACCTTTCCTACAGTGAAATAGTGCCATAGTTCCACTAAGGACCATGCCAAATTCCCAACACTCTTCCTAAGACAAAACCTTTTGGCTTCCTGTGGTGAATCCACTGGGATTGGATTCCACCACACTGTTTCAGCACTGGGGCCTTCATGCACACAGAAATTTCACCAAGACATCCTTTCTGCAATTTCTAAAATGATAAAAATGGAGCAACTGTAAAAATACATAATCATTTGTAAGACAGCAGACATTTGTACATGCACTTTGCATCTGGAGCTCTTCTGTTCAGATCTTATCCATACACCCTACTGAGCATCTTGTTCTGTGTCACAGATAAAAAGCAATTTACAAATTAAAATATTCTCCACCATATCTGTTTAGCATAATCACACTAAGCACAGACAGTTTAACTATTCTCAAGTACAGCCTGCTCAGTAATATAGATTCTGCAGACATGATCCTACCTTTCTCAGAATCTCATGGATATTCCTGCAAGACTGTTCCATTCAATTTTTCAATAGCAGTCTAAGGCATAATCTACTTTTCCCAAGAAAGATCCAGGAGAAAAAATTTAATCTGCAAACTATATAGGAAATAAAAATTATTTTAAATACACAGGCTCAGTACTGATAAAATTTTTAAATAATTAATGAATTCTATTAACTTATCTAGTTTTATTCTGTGATTCTGTGATTTTTGGGGTTGTCCTGTGCAAGGCCAGGACCTGGACTTTGATGATCCTTGTGGGGCCCTTTCAGCTCAGGATATTCCATGATTCTGTGACTCTGTGTTTAAAGAACCCAACTTTCTTTCAATATTGTGTGTTTTTTTCATTCATAAGTACTTACCTGATCTGACTTTGATCAGGTCAGATGAAAGTGTATCTAATGCAGTGTCTTGTCTCTGATGGTGACCAATAAAAGACATTTTTAAAAAATAAATATAAGAGGAGATATTTTATTAAAATATTCTCCCTGCCTTTAGCTTCTTATGATACAGGAATTACAAGCCTCAACTCTCACCTGGAAATTTGAACTTTGTGGAGTTTCAAGGAGTCCACTGATTTATTGCCTAATATTTCAAATATCCTATTGAAGTTTGATGTGTGAAAATATCATGCTGTGAAAAAAAGTGGAGTACAGCACTACAACAAGGCTGCTTATCATCTCACAAGATTACGGAGGAGTACTCCAAGGCAAGGATGAGCAACCTCTTTCAAAGAGAGGAAAACATTGTAGAAGAGAGAATGGAGAACTGCCACTCTTTATCTATTTGTGGTATTTACTAACAAGAAAAGGTAATACTGAGAAGGTATCTTGTGCTGAAGACTGCCAACAACATTCAACAAAATATATTTACATCTGAAGCCCAACAACCTTCAGTAAGGAGACACTTGCATTCTCTCTACTTGCCTGCCCACTGCCTCCCTCCATAACCTTGTGGCCCACTTCAGCAGAACCGATGGAAGTATCCACAAAGATACAAAGATTCTGAAAATTTCATGAAACTGGCAGGTTAGCTAGAGGGGAAAAAATTAAATCAGCAACTCCAAGAAGAAAAGTCTTCACTGTGAGTCCAAAACTGACTGGTTGGGTTTACCAGCTGCCTCATCAGTACAAATATGCTGGCCTGCCTCGGGTCAGCACTGGTGTGGGCTGCTTTTTGTCCAGCTGATATCTGCAGAATAGGAAGCTGAGCCTAGTGAGAGAGCAGGTATAGATGTGAGAGGGTAATCTAGGAGAAGGGAGAAGCTGAGGTTTTCAGGGGGTTTGGCACATCTATTCATCTGATGGTGTGTGTGACAGTATCACACAGAATCCCACACACAGAATACTCTGAGCTGGAAGGGACCTCAAGGACCACTGTGTCCAGCTCTTAAGTGAAGAACCCATGACCTTGGCTTGGTTAAGAGCACCATGCTCTGACCAATCTGTTGCAAGGTCTGTGGGTTCCACCCGTCATGCAATCACCCTGGGCCTTTTATAAAACCACACGCTGTTACTATGAACAATGGCCCATTCAATTCTATTAAGTGCTTTTAACAAAGCACAATCAGCTTTAAAAATGTTTGTAGGGAGAAACAACACTGCACGGCATGCCATTAATTGATTTTACTGCTTAAAAATGGGACTGTTGTGGCGTACAATTTTGGGCAACAGCAACATGTATTCAGCCAATACCTATATGAGTGATTTCAGCTGTGGGGATTTCACATTTGCCGCTGTGTGACATAGAACTATGCCTGAAGTCCTTGTACTCAGATTGTATAGCATTTTTCCCTAGTTTGCAGCAGATTTGTTTATCTTTTCAGTGAATAGGAAACAGAAGTAGTGAGAAGGACATCCAAAACTAATCAACACATAACATTTCCTGTGCACTCTCCTTCCAAAATGAGGGATTCTAACTCCACATGAAGCAGAACAGAGATCTGTCCATAGCTGCTGTGGGACATGAAAGAATTTCAGGATGACAAGGGGTGAAAAGTTTTAGTCATGGAAAAGCCTGGACTGACCAGGCAATGTTGCTGAATAAAACTTAAATCTGCATGCTGCCTCATTTTCCAAAGTAGGATTTAAATGCACTTGAGAATTACCCCCACTGGCTGTGGGAATTTAGTTGTTTCAGAAGTTAATGTCAGTGATGTGCACGGTCTGAAACAAGCCTTTACTTGCACTGCTGCTTATTTTTGACTGTCGGTGCGCATTCCAAGTGGTATCCATGTAATGGAGGATCAGGTTGAAGGTGCTTCCTTTACTGAGATAATAATTATGGGTTATATGCCGTTTGTTGTATCCAAAAATTATCACTTGATATGGAAAACTACCATTTATTATTATGCTAATTGAAACTCAGGACCTGAAGATAACAAAAAGACTGATTCTTTTCCCACCTGCTGTAAACTGTTATTGTTGAAGTTTCTTTTGATGGTTTTGTTTTGGTTTTTTTAATTCTAATTGTGCAGAAATTTTTTCAGTGGTTAACTTCAAGGCAAGGCACCAACAATTTAGCAGTTTCCTCCAATATTGCCTGTGTGATTTTGGTTGCCATAGTAGTTGTATCAAGCAATAATTAGAGCTTTATATGATACCATACACAACATTCTGTGTGAACACATCTTCACACAGACCGAATACAACCCATGGTCATATTTGCTTACTTTCAATTACTCCACTGATCTCTGCCTCTTACATTTTTCAGTGCATTTTTGATTCATGCACTTCTGAGTTCTTATCGTTCCAAAACCTGTTGAGAATGTAAAGGAATGGATCTATACCCTCTGCAAGTGATATTCATTGCATTTTTTTTAATCTCATATAGAAAATTCTGGAAGTCCCCAGGAGCCAAGGCTCTGTAGATATCAGTTCCATCAATATGCAATGCAACCTTTTAATACTGTGAATTGATCCCCATTTCAGCAATATTCTGACTAACAGTGTTACAAGCTTGGCATACCAGAACTCATGGTCACATCACCAACTTATTTAGAATCTGTCTACACACATCCATTAGTGTGTGTTCATATAGAGAAATTATTCTCACCAGCACTATATTAATTTGCTTTACTAGTATTTACTGAGATTGATGAGCTTCTCGAAGGACCACCTGGCTTTATTTCATCTTGCCTTCTGTTTTAGTTCAGAATTTTGATTTCCTTGAGTCAAAATTGTAAGACTGGCAAATAGAACAGGGGAAAAAAACAATTAGATGGGTAAAGCTGAAATTTTAAAAAAATAAAACTAAAAAAAAAAATTATAAAAACCAAATTCTGTGATATGGCCTAAATACTTGTGAGATATACAACTATTGTGAATATTGGCCTGGCTCTGTTATTACTGAAGTCAGTGTGAGTTTCCATTGTACTATCAGAGTGAGAATAGAATCAGAGCCAGTGTGGAAGGATGTTTATAACAGACAGGCAGGCTATAGCTTTATTATATTAATTAGAGGTGAAGTCCAAATGATCTGAAAAAATAAAGTTTTCAAATTAGCTTTCAGATGTAAAGTAAGTTAGCATATTAATAATTTCATTATTTTATTGGATGACTTTCAGTGTCACAGACCAATAGATTGAGCTGATTATGATATGAGGCCTATGTGTCCTGAATTTATTTAAACATGATAAATTGGTTTGCTCCAGTAACAACCAACTGAGCCTTCTATCAATAGGTGAACTAGGCCTTTGTTTTGACCTCCTCAATCCCTAAATGTGCAACTTTTGAGAAAAAAAAAAAAAAGAAAAAAAAAGGGGGGGAAAAATTATATATACTTTAAATATCTTAAACACCACCCAGAAAGCTCACTGACTGCTGGTGTGGAGGTTTACCCCTTTGAGAAAAGTAACTAGACATTCCAGTTTCAGTAAAGCAGCCTTGAGTCATTCTCTTGTTTGCCTTTACCTAAGTATAATTGAGGAAAATTTTCCATTAAATTTGTCTACTGATCCCTCTAACAGCACTCCCCCAAGGGCTGCCTATCAGTTGCTCCTTTTTGAGAATTCATGACCATTAATCCTGCTAAGGATAATGGATGATGATTTGTTTCAGCCACTAGACAGCCACTGGGGAACAGAAACTAAATGAAGCAGAAGCCATAGCTGTTCACATAGAACCTGTTTATTTCCCATTAAAAGTCAGTTTGCTGGGCTACATCTCAAAAGCCACTTTAAATGATTCTAAAAGAACTGCCTTAAAATATCAAAGAAGTATTAGAAGTCAAATGCTATGAACTGTTTGCACAATGTTCCTGCTTCCTTAACATTTACTGGCACCCTATGGACTCCCTCTAAATTATGATCCATGGAGCAGCCAAGCCATGACTCTGTGTACCTGTGCCATGCTCTTATCATGTGTATCTCGAATGCTATAGGGGAACACTAGGACTGGCCACAGGACCCTTAGCACACCTGGCCCTTCGACAAAGGGTACAGAGGACTCCTGGAAGTTCCTTGCAGTATCTTGTCTCTCCTCAGGATTTTCCTGTGAGAGCATAGCACAATCTTCTTTTCTTTTTTCTTTTCCTTTTTTCTTTTTTTTTTTTCCTTTTTCATTTATTTTTGGTTTGTTTTTTCTTGTTTTTTTTTAATGGCTTTGTTTGTTTGGTTGGTTGGTTGGTTTTTTGTTTGTTGATACTGAGCAACAAGCATGACACAATGAGTTGCAGTGAGGGAGATATACGGGACCACTTCCTTATTTTCTCCACTGACAAAGTACTAGTCTCCTTGTTAATGCAAAATACTGACAAACCAAGCTAAGATGTGAAGTCCAGAATCATAAACAGTTCTATTAAAGATAGCTCTAAGGAAGCTCATATGGCTACACAGTAGACATCAAGCAAAAAGTATCCAAGGTTCAGCTTAGCGCTGCATGAAATCATAGAGACCCTCATGCATCCATGTGTACTACAAAAGGAAGACTGAAGCCAGATCATGTCACTGAACCAGCCCCAGTACTCGAAGTAGTCACACTGGGAAACTACTTCCCTTAGGCACCTTTGTTGCTCACCCCTTACTGCTGTATGGTTGGGCATGCATCCGTCATCTGAACAAATGTGTGAAAGTTTGTGTTGGAACAGATGAAAAGAAATAAATAACTATTTGTACCAATAACAAACACTGTTGCTCTCCCATTCACATCAGCTGGAGGAGAACTTGGATCTGAGAGTACATCAAAAGCAGTGATCCTCCCTGGAATATGAGCTTTGGGGACGTCTAAAAAGATGCAGATCTCTCTCCAAATTCTAGCATTGTTCTGTTTTCTTGTAGTATGGTGCTGGCCAGACAGTATTCAATTGTTTGGCTGGATAACTGTTTGGCCCCTCTACTCCACTCTGGTGAGATCCCACCTTGAGTGCTGCATCCAGCTGTGGGGTGCCAGGCACAGGAAGCACATCGACCTGCTGGAGTAAATCCAGAGCAGGGCCACCAAGTTGATTAGAGGAATGGAGCACCTTTCCTACAAGGAAAGATGAAGAGATTTGGGATTGTTCAGCCAGTAAAAGAGAAGACTTTGGGGTAACCTAATTTTGGCCTTCCAGTACCTGAAGGGAGCCTCCAGGAAAGATGGAGAGAGAATATTTGCAAGGGCATGTAGTGACAGGGCAAGGGGGAATGGTTTCAAATATAAAGAGAGTAGGTTTATATTAGATGCTGAGAAAGAACTCTTCACTGTGAGATTGGTGGGGCACTGGAACAGGTTGTCCAGAGAAGCTGTGGATGCCCCATCTTTGAAAGTGTTCAAGACCACGTTGGCCATCCAATCTGGTCTATTGAAAGGTGTCCCACAGCAAGTGGATTGGAACCAAATTGTCTTTAAGGTCCTCTCCGACCCAAATCATTCTATGATTCTATGGTAATGGCCCAGTGGTTGGCTGATAAGTTTTGAAATGGTATGCAGGAAAAATGCTTCCCATTGTACTTATTTAAAAGTTACAGTTTTCATAATTTTTGATCTGTATTCGAATGATCTTTCAAAATAATGAGAAGTAAATCTGGGTTGACATGACCTGGAAACTCCTCTATTTTAAAGCCTTCCCTAACAGCAAATTTTGCAGTTTTTTTTTATTATCATGAAAATTTCAATTTGAATTGTGCCATAGGCATTATTGGCTTTAGTGTGAAATAGTTCCTTTAAACAGGTATGATCCAAAGGGAAAAAGAATTCTTAGATGTTTACTTGTTTAAGCTGGCTGATCAGATCAATTCTGGTATGCTAATGGCTCCAAAAGCTTTCATTTTACTTCTGTTACTTCAGAAATACTTGTACTAGTAATGATATTTGCATACTAGCAACCATTTGCCATAATTGTATTTTATGGAAAAAGTATTTCTAAATTCACACTGTAGAACCAAAGTCACTAGACATTACCTTTTTAAGGAAAGACTTTTTTCTTTCCCCCAAGTTTCTAAGATTATTTTTGCATGCTTAGGTAGAGAACATAAGCACTGGAACCTGTCTTCACAACAGAAACTGTGACAGTGTCTGTATGATAGAGATACCTTGCAGGAAGATCAGCTTAGTAGGCCTTGTCACTTACCCTAAAATCATTTGCTGTGGTTTGAATAACTGCTGATGCTAGAGGGAAGAGATTCCTCTCTTTCCTTCCTCATCTCTCTTTGAAATACGAACACAACGGATGACAGAAAGTGAAGAAAATGGCCAAGGACTCCGTAGCTTCCAAAGGTCAGGTATGCATCTGAGACTGTTGTGTCTAAGCTGTTGGTTCTGGAGAACCTCAGTTACGGGTTTTTCAGCATGGCAGATTGCTGAAAAGAGACTGACATGGGAAAAGACCCATATCCATGAATTATTCTTCTGCATCTCTTTTTGCTATCCATATGCATCAATCCTGAAATGGCTGGAGCATACCAAGAATTCATCTCTTTGGAAGCCTGAGGACTCTCATACCATCTCAACTGCTTTTGTGTGTTTCTGAGCTTCTGGCTCCATGTCTCCCTCAGCCACCTGCTTTATGGGAGACATGGTAATTCAAAATCCACATCTTTGCAGAGGTTTTCCATTCTTTGGAGCAGGGTCTGTCCCTCCTGTGGGAAACTTCATGGGTAGGGTGGATGGGAATAGTGGCTTAGTTTGATTTGGTCAGCATACATGTGAGCATCCTTGCACCTTCCAAGTATTTAATTAATAGAAAAGGGCTATCATTTCTTGAAAATGTGCATAAAATAGGTTTATACATATGCACTTAGAACAAGTTGTCTCAGTAGACTCTAATTACTACTATAATAAGTCAATAACTGTTCTGCTGATGCAGCAGAGTCAAAATGAAGAAAGGCTGGTTACAGAGTCAATGATTGATTACAAGAAACAGGTTCGAAAAAAAACAAACTCTTCACTGAAAGTGGTGTCAGGAAACACTCGGGCTTGAGACACGCTGCTTTGAGTCTAATCTATTTATTATTTTAACTTGTTTGATGCTCACTGAGCTACATTAGGTTTATCATGGTATAAACCTTCACGTAGTTATCTTCACAGTCCAGGTTAATTTAAAATCCTTTCTGGTCTAAATTGATGAAAGATAAATTGAAAGAACACTCATGTACCGTTCATGCCATATACTTTTATTACAATGTTTCAATCACATCATTTGTTGTGCTACCATTTTGTGGTCAGACACACTTCGTTGGATCACCTTTTCCTAATGCTGTGGATTTTCCTATCCAAACTACAGGCTTTTCCATTTCGTCGGCACTCTTGACAGCGAGGAAGTGTGCTATCCGCGGAGGCAGCTTCAGGCAAGCTGTCCAGCCGGGAACGGCTGGCTCGCCCGGACACGCGTGGATGCGTGGCACAGGGATGCTGCTTTCGGTGCTGGCAGAGTCCCTGAGACACAACGCCTGTGGGGTCCCCGCTCAGGCGCACATCCAAGCATCCTTCCCATGCTTTCTGTACACGTGCCCCCATGGCAGCTGGTAAATAGGGGCTGGATACAGCCCCGGCACCTCCCCTAAGACCGGCTGAGGGCGAGACGACCCTCTTGGCTGCGGGGTGGTCAGGAGGCGGTGCCGAGCTGTTGCCGGGAGCCCTCCCGCGCCCTCCGCCGCGGCTCTCCCGGAGGCTGTCGGGGCTCGCTGCTGTGCCTGGGCAGGATCCGCCTGCGCGGCCACCCGCGGCTGGGGGACGGAACGGGAGCGGGGATGGGCGCCTTTTCCGCCCCGGAGAGGTCCCCCCACGCTGAGGCGGGGCTCCTATCTCTCCCCGCCGTTACCTCTGCCCGGGACTCCCTTCGGCGAGCGGAGGGGGCCTGGGAGGGGGCGGCTGCCCGCCCTGGAAGAGCCCCTGGGCGGGAAGGCGGGCTGGCCCCGGCTGCCGCTTGGCCGGGCCGGAGGCACCACGTCAGCTCCCCGCGGCTGCGGGGGCCGCGATGGGCGACCCCAAATGACTGCAGCCCCGACCCTGGTCCCGGGGCAGAGGAACGATGAGGCGGCACTGCCCTCCGCGAGGGGCGGCCCGGTGCCGCTGGCCCTCGGGGGCACAGCGCGGGCAACTCCTCTCACACCCGCCGCCGCCCCCTCCCCCGCGAAGGGAGAAGCCGTCTGCCGGGCAGACGTGGCAAACAAGCCCGCCAGCTTTCCCTCAGCTGGGTGGGCGGGTGGCCGTCGCGAAGGGGAGCTGCCGGGAGTGCCCATCCTCCTCCCTGCGCCCGGAGAGTCCCGTTCAGCGGGCCAGGAGGCGGGGAGCGCTCGGGGCGGCGGCTGGGGGGCACCCCGAGCTCCCCTCGCACACGCACGCTGCCCGAGCGGCCGCGAAGCCGGGAGGGGACACTGGCAGGGCTCTGCCCGCGCCCTGGCCGGACGGAGATGCTTCCCCGGGGAGAGCGAACCGCCGGGACGCGAACGGGCCCCGCCGCGGGCTGCGGGCGGGCCGGGGCGCTCTCGGTGTCCCCGGCGACACGCCAGGGGTGCGGGATCGGAGTGACCGTGCTAGACGGGTCGTGATAGAGGGTCCGGGGATGGGGAGAGCGTCGCCTTTTGCCTTTGACTGCGGAGAGAGGTTGATCTGGGATCCAGCCTCCTCCTGGCTCCCTCGGCCGCTTCCCCGCGGGGCGGGAGGCGCCGCAGGCACTGGACAGCTCCCGCTTTGAACGCCGTCGGGGCACTGCCCGCCGGCTGCCCGGCCACGCTCCCGGCCGCGCTCCCAGAAAAGCGGGGCGAGAGGGGCGTGGGACGGCCGAGGGGAAAAAAAAAAAAATGAGACGACGAGTCAGATTTTCCTTCCGAAAGCCTCAGTGTCCACGTCCTCAAAGCATGGAACCAATTTAGCATCGCCGCCCCCCGCCGCTGACGCTGCCAAGGCTGCTGTGGAGGGCTGGAGACACGGGGCACGTGACGGCCTGGGCGGCGCCGGGACCCTCCTGCGGTATAAGTAGGGCGGACCGGGGCTGGGTTAATTTAGCGTCCCGGGCAGCAGGTTTCTGCTAAGGTTGGAGTTACTCCTTGAGACTGTATGCCTGCGTCCCACAGGCGATAGCTAACCAACCGACTCGGCACCACAAGGAGTCTGCATGTCTTGCAACTAGACATGCTCAGCTTTGTGGATACACGGATTTGGTTGCTGCTCGCAGTAACTTCATATCTAGCAACAGGCCAACGTAAGTGCTTTCCGCTTGTTTGTGGCAGGGGTGGTGGCAGGGGTGGCTGTCCGGCTCTGCGCTCTGTGCTTTGTCCCGACGCCTGCCCCACGCACGGCAGTCTGCGGGGAGTTGCCGCTTCCCAAGCGATAGAGACCAGCTCATAAACTGCCACCTCCGTCCCAGACTCTAGATTCTTTCTTTCCCTCAGAAAAAGATGGTAAATGGCCAACGAGATCCCCATCTAGGAAAAAAGAA
>WEKY01023784.1:21643-72577 GCA_013390045.1 Picathartes gymnocephalus
CCCCGGGGCGCTCCCGCCGCTCAGCCCCCGAGGGCTCCGGGAGGGGAGGGCCCTGCGGGGCAGGAGGAGGGAGGCAGGGAAGGAACAGTGCTTCGCTCCAGTGCGGAAAGGGAGCGCGGCTCCCCGAGGGACCAGTGTCTCTCGCTGGATGAGGATGTAGTGCCCCCTCACCGCAGTCAGCGAAGCGCGCACACACACACTGAATTGGGAGGGAAACGCGCCCCGCCACTCGGCTGGGGGCGAAGCGGAGCCTTCCTGCAGGGCAGCGCCCTGTGAAGGGCCCCCCGACCCCCTGGCCACCGTGGCTTTGCCCCGGGGTTTGGCCGCGCTCCCGGGCGGAGGAGGGAGGGAGCAGCCGTGCGCTGCCCGCTCCTGGTGCTGGGAGTCCCCGGGAAGGTGCCCCCGGGAAGGTGCCCCGGTCGCCCTCGCCGAGACGGGGAGCAGCAGCGGGGCCGTTCTGGAGGGGCATTCTGGGGACATGCCCCCAACCCCGGTGACGAGAGGAAGCAGTGATTTCGCAAAGGAGACGGAGCGGTTCGTGTGGGGGTCCCCGAACCGACCTCCCCGCGCTTCCCGCAGGGAGTTTGGGTGGGAGCCATTGTCACCGTCACCTGCGGGCAGGAATGGCTTTAGTTTTGTGTTGGGTTAGCACGGGCAGTCTGCGTGTACTGCCGCGGAATTCCGGTGCTTTCAGCATTTCAGCGCTGTTACCTTTTTCTGGACTGCACGAATCATTAGTGTAATCATACATTGCCAAAGTGACACGTTGTGGAAAAACATCCAGCAACCTGTTAGTTAGTGGTAAAGTTAAATTGCTGGCATTCAAGTATGATCTGAGACTCTTTTACTATAGTGAGTTTAAGTCAAAATAGATTTTTAATTCCTTGAAATTACGAAATTCAGAAAATTTTTATCGCCAGCTAATGAAAAAAGGGCATACTCACACTTAGCAGTACATAACATTTTGGTGTTTAATAGCTTCAAACTGTTCCTTGTTACACAGTTTTACAGGAAAATGTGGAAATAGGAATGTTTGGCTAGAACCTTTCTCCATAAAAAGTGGGATTGGGCCATTTATCTGAAAATTTCAGGTTGCTCCTACAATTTAGTATCTTCACATGTGTCAGTCTGTATGCGTTTATTAATCTCTTGCATGAACACATATGTGAAAATACACAGATGGGGGTTTTCTGTGGAGGCATGTTGAATCATATTTAGAGCAGGTTTATCGTTGATATCTGCCTTTTTACTGTATCAGCCATATTACTTGTCTTGATTTAATTAGCAAGTCTGTTTTGAATTTGAAATACATAGCATTGTCACCCGTGAGTCTTTCCAGTCTAAGATAGTCATCTTAACAGTAAGAATTACATTAAGAAAATGTTTATTGCATAAAGAAAATCAACAAAATTGCATTTTGAATTAAAAGCAGCAAATTTAATTTTTAACTGAAAGCAAGTCTAAAATTTAAAACTTGTAAAATATTTGAATCCCCGCTCTAATTATCTTCTTTTTTCTTTCCCTTCTCTTTGCAGATGTGAGTGAGGTCAGTATATTTTTTTTTAATCTAATATGTAGCACTCCAGTTTACAGGCTAGGCTTCTCTTCTTGTGGCAGTGTTATTTTCTAACATTCATTCCCAAGATGGTCATGGAAAAGTGGTGATTAAATCCTGAAGGCACTGCCTGGAAAGGTACCCACCCCAATTTCACAAGTGGGACGGCCTTTTTAAGAGACTGCCTTCATAGGTGTAGAGACCATGAGGAGAAAGTAACGGAGCAGTGCTGTTTGGGCATTGTACCTGGCACTTTGGATTTCAGATGACTTTACTTTAAAGCCAGTTTTACAGTCTAAATTTCATTGCACAGTAGGATTATGAAAGAGCTCAGGTGTGACTTTTTTTTTTAAATTCCAGTATTTTAGGCTGTAATAGCTATAAAATTGTCAGTCTTCAACACAACATTTTAATGTAGTTACATGCCTCTTTGCTATATATAACCTCCTAGCCTTCGAAATTTTAAATCATAGGGCAGAGTTAAATACACTGGACTGAGGAAAAATTATAGTTATGTAAGAAGATGAGTCTAAGTTTATGCATTACTTTAGTTTGAAATACTGGCAGAAATTGTAACTTTTTTTTTTTTAATTATCTTCTTATTTTTTTCCAGGCATCTGCAGGGCGCAAGGTAAGCATATTTATTTTTCTTGTGTGGAAATGAAGATGGTATCAGATAGTCTTCAGCTGATTCATATTTTGTTGAATATTGGATGAAAGGAAAATTGACTGCATTGATTATTTTCATTATTCTCTGAAAATAGCAGTAGCACTGAGATGAATAGGCAGGAAAAAAGGAGGGAATTTTCAAAGCAGCATTTTAACACCAGGGTAAATTCAAATATTGAATTAAAGGTGCTTTACCTATGAGCAGAACTAAGCCTACCAAGACCTAAATGGCATCAAAGTATCATTCTTATTTAAACAGAGTTCCTTTGGAAAGATTTACATGGATTCAATAGTACAGCAATATCCATACAGGTCTAAAAGGCTAAATAGATTGTATATTATTTCTAAAAGTCACTGCAATTAAATTAGAACTAGTTATTTAGTAGAAACAAAAACCAATTTTGTAAGTACTTCTGTGGTCTGTGCAGTGACACTTTTAATTCACACAGCAGTGGCTAATCTATTTCCAGTAGGTTATTGTGGACAAAAATATTCTGTCTGTGGAAAATAGCTGTTGGACCTGTGTGTGCAGCCTTCTTTTCCTTTTTAATGTACACTAATTATTCTTAATGTGTCTGTTTCCCTGTATTGTCCTGGAAAACTTCCACGATAACTCATTAAGTGTTATTTTCTTCTGGCAGGGCCCTAGAGGAGACAAAGGGCCACAGGGAGAAAGGGTAAGGAATCTGACTGACATTTACTTGTGATCTTTGAACAGTAGTTGTTGGAAGACCGTAGGAGAAAACGAAGTTTAAGCATTTCTGTGAGATTAAATGATTGTACCGGTAGAAGCTTTCATGTACAATTTCATTAAAAAAGAAACCAAGTTAGCTATGTATCAAATTCTGCCCTGGCAATATTTCTTCAGCCTAATCATGGTCATTGTGCCTGAGCAGATGTGGTTAGGATCATAGGGCAGCTTAGCCCTTCAAGTGATGATCTGAAAAACGTTTTTCCAGCTGCTCACAGTGGAAATAATCCATAGAAATGCAGAAGGAAAAGTTGACGTGTAAAGATGTAATCTTTGAACAATATGGTGTATGGATAAGCTCTCTACATAAAACCTGAATAGACTAAGCCAGTTTTGAAGATCGTTCATTATCGGTGCCTCTGATGTTTAGGAAAACCTCTTTTCTTGGCAGCTGGGCATCTATCTACCTTCTGCTAGTCAAAGTGAATGTTATACTGCTAAAGGCTCTACCGTAAAAGTAACCATAAATAAGGACAGCTAAATCATTTAATTGTAATGTATTGCTGCTTTTCTGGTTTGCGTCTGCATAATTGCTGCTTTTGTAAAGTGGTATTCTGAAATTTACATACTTAATCTGGATTGTGTGTTCTTGTCTTTTTTTCTATCTTCTGAAAATGAAAATGCCATAGTACTCATGAGGGAGCTCTTGAAGATTTCTGATATCATAGTATGCTGACAAATGTCATGGAAACTATTAGGAAGACTATAACTTTGTGGTCAGCTGGATATTTGCTTTAAGCTGACACTAACTAAATTTGTTTAATGAAATGAGATGCTTTCTTTGTTCTGAAGGCAACAAACCTAATTCTGCTCCTTTAGAAATCCATTTATTATGGATTTGATTTAGTACTGGACTGGGTCCAAAAAACTCAACAAATTAAATAACTCACATGAATTGCCATGATGCCAAAACCTGACCACCTTTGTGTACTGAGGATGAAAAAATGTAAGGACAAATGTTACTGGACTGAACACAGGTAATTCAACTGTTGTAAAAGAAGTTCTGACAGTGGTAGCAGAGGGACAGTATCAAAAATCTGTAGAAGAGCACTGCTTAATTTTAGTTGGATTTGCAATTATACCAGCAAATAGTGTATACTTATTAAAAACTGGCATTGGACTTACTCTGGATCCATGTTAACTCATAACAGTAGGACTGACCTTTTCTAACCCTCAGCTGGTCGTATTTTAGGCCCTCACTAACAGGATCTGCCAGGCTGTGTGGGTCCACGTAGGTCACTTGGGATTCACAGGTCCAGAGTTTGTCACTTACCCAATTTGGAGATTACGCTTTGGCATAAATCCAATATTGCACCCATAAATCTTCTCAAATACGAAGCTCCAGTACATATCTGATACAAGATGTAACAAGGTAACATAGAATCAGACTAGGCTTATTTTCTCAAGTTAAGCATGTATTAAACTGCATATATAGCACTGCTGCAGAGTGTGCTGTGAGTGCCTGGTTGTTAGTGAAGTTACCACATCAGAGATTTCTTCAGCCACTTCTAATTTTCACTGTGTAACTCTCTTTTTAACTCTAGGGTCCACCAGGTCCACCAGGCAGAGATGGTGAAGATGGTCTACCAGGTCCTCCAGGGCTCCCTGGTCCTCCTGGTCTTGGCGGAGTAAGGCATCCAAACTTTCTATTACCAGAGCTCATATGCTGTGCTTTGTGACCAAGATGAAATATAGATCTGCTGGAAAACATGGTTGTGCAATTGAAGAGTGAAAGAAAAATTCTCTTGAAAGCCATAAGAAATTGATGGCCCCGGTTCCAACGAAACCCTCCTTGGGGTGTATATATTCCATGGAAAATTTGGATTCTGTATTCAACAGGGATTTAGGAAGAAGAGCAAATCAACCCTGTTATTTAGCGTTAAATTTACACAGCGATAATGTGTATGGGTTAGGAATCAACTAAATGAAACCAGTACTGTTAAGTAGATGGGGAAAAGAAACCTTTGTGGTTGGATTCAAGAGACAGCAACTGTATTGGAATAAGCTGAAGAAGACGACTCCTTAAGCTAAAAACAAATTGAAAGTCCTGTAGAATTTTAGGGTATTGTCCTTTAGAATTTTTTCTTGTTATCTGTATTCATACTGCAGAACTGTAAATGGACTGTTGTGTGCACACTTTGCTCAAGTGTCCATCGTGTATTCTCTGCAGAAAGCTGGATTTAGCTCTCTGCTTGACATTAGCTTGCATAGGGAGCATGAAGACAGTGTTGTATTGATCAGGTTTAGTAAGTCCTTCTGCATGGAGGAATACTCTCTTGACTTCAATGTGAAGAGCAATCGTTTATTTTGCTAGTTGTAGATATCAAACTGCTTTCATTAGGTTTTCTTATTTTAATATGTTAAAAAAACAAGCAAGAAAAGGGGTTTGATTATGTTGTGGAGAACCTTCTTCCATTCTGATAAAATATCAAAAATCCATTGCAGTGTTTCTGAGGCTACATGCTCCTCAGATGTTTCTGAAGCTGAAGGGCCCACCTCATGCAATAGCTACTCAGGGCTGGTACATGAATTTTACTTATGCATATTTTTTCACTGCTTTGCTTAACTTCTCTAATTGGAAATTAGGCAGAATAATTTGAGAGTTTCAAGAAAGTTTTCAATTTTAGATGAGCACTGAATTTACATTCCTAATTTTCATTTCACATTTCTGCAATGCCTCTCTATCACTTCTGCAGAGATATTTAGGTTTGACAGGGCCTTCCCAGTAAAATCAAGTCTTTTTGGAAACAAATGAATAGAAATATATTTATAATAGGGCTGTTTTTACCAAGTTATATGTATGGTCCTTTAACAAACCCCATAACTAGTATAACAAGTCAGATGATACTTAGATATAGAATGTTGATTAAAAATACTTTTTAAAGTAAAATTTTTAGTATTTTCATTTCAACCTTTTTATTACCTACAGAACTTCGCTGCTCAATATGATCCATCTAAAGCAGCAGATTTTGGCCCAGGACCTATGGTAGGTATATGACATAGCACTTGATAACTTGCATGAATAATATGTTTAGGATTTTCCCTTAATTCTAATTCAGATGGATTAATGAAAAAAAATAGTGTTAAAATTAGTGGTTTGATCCTATATTGACTCAGACTGGAAATTGATCCTTTAATTTAGGATGATGTGAAGTGTTTTAAATAGTCTGAGGACTTGAAATATGGTCTTGGATTTGCATGTTTATCTTGAATATAGCACTGCTGGGTCTTGTGCTTTAACTCTGGTGATCACACTTCCATGAGCCAATGACTCTCATAATCTGATGTTAGATAACACGTGTACTTTGATACAGCATTACTTTACCCATACTGAGACAGAAAATTGTGTTTTAGGAATGAGATTAACTGTGAAGTGCTCTCTAAAGCAGACACAGGCCTAAAAAGTATCTCAGCATCTTGGCTCCAGTTGGTGGTGACTTTTCCTCCATGACTGTACTACTCATTTGATATCCTTGGACTGCACAGGTTTTTTAGGAAATCGGCCACTGCATTTGGTTCTCAACGTCTGAATGTTAGTACTTGGTACTGTAAGGCTGTTTTGAGGAGGACTCTTTATAGCTCACTGTATACTATGTACAAATGGAATTTAGGGGGTCTTTTTCCACTCCACATGAATTTCTAACCCTTCCTTATGTTAGCAAATATTTTCAGTATATATAGATAGTAGAATATGGGTTAAATTCACCACACACACTGATGTCACAGACAGTGCATCTGATGGGTGAGCAGCAGGATAAAGGATGACCAGGATTATTCTGGGTCAAGTGCTTGTCTCCACACCCGAAAACACTCTAATATTAAATGGATTTTGGAAAATACTTTGGCATCCATTTAGTTATGAAATATAGGAAAATAGTAGTACCTTTAATCAAGTTCTGCCCTCAGTGTCTGTTGATTAATCAGAAAACATAGGTGAGGACTTATTTGAGGTGGCACAGTTTCTAAGTTCCATTTTTTGAGTCAGTTAGGTTCATTTGACAGAAACAGCAGTAGAATCTACGTATTGTGAGGAAGTTTTAAGTTTCACAAATAGTATGTAAAAGATCAGGAAAGGAAAAGTAGTTACAGAATATCAACCTGAAATTCACAGGGTTTGTGCAGCACATGATTCAGACTGTCTAGGAACTGTTATTTTTCCTAGAATTACTGCATATTTTCATATCCAAAACATTGCTTTAATTTCCATGAGTAAATGCCTGTAATGTGCATTTATTCCTCTTAATAAAATGTATTCAATCTTATGGGAAAGCTATGTAAGCCATTGAAAAGTTGGCATATGATTCTAATTTTGTAACGAGAAAATCTAAAAGACTTTTCAAGAAGGTTTTAAAACTAATTTAAAACATAATGATTTCTGCTGAAACATCTCCAAAATAATTTGTTTGGACTATAGAAGTCCAAGTTAAATTTCAGTTCACAATTGTTTGCTTGCTTAGTAAACCTTAAGATAACTTGAGAGAGCACCTGCACCTATATATGGAAATTTCCTTTTTGGAAGTGATTTTCTCACCCTGTGTTTTCAAGGTATATGTAAATTCTAAATAATGTCAAGGAGAGTATATTAGTGACTTATTTTGGAAGTGAAATGAAGAAAATTTAATCAAAACCAGAAAACAATGAGATATTTAAATAGATGTAGATAATTATTGGAAATAGATGTGTACACAATATGCACGAGAGCCTTTCATAATGCCTTACGACCTTCATCTTTAAACTGTGGACGTTTCTGCACAGGAAGGGTAGAGGAAAGAATGAACAGGTTCACTTGCTAACAAGCCAGAATAGATTAGGAAGACTAATCATAAAGTTCACAGCCATAATGGTACATTTCTAATCATCCACTGGATTCTGTGCTAGTTTGTTGCCATTGGAAGATGTCTGTACTTGGACTGCCTGTGCAAATTCATGCAGATCTCTTAACTTCCTCTAATTTCATTTGAACATTGCACAATGGAAACTGTGATGCTAACCAATATTTTAGAAATGCTGGGAATTGGTGTTATAGATGAGTTCATATAATTGTGATGTTTTTAAAAAGATTTTGTGATTTTTCTTCCCTAGGGTTTAATGGGACCCAGAGGCCCACCTGGAGCATCTGGACCCCCTGTGAGTATAGTCTTCTCTCTCCTACTGACGTTGACATACCTGTAAAATTACAAACTATCTTGTTTGGAAACTAATGGTATTTCCCTCACTTTCTAGGGTCCTCCTGGTTTCCAAGGCCTTCCTGGTGAGCCTGGTGAACCTGGTCAAACAGTAAGTACAGGTTTCACATACAGACACTGTTAGCATTAGGAGCAGCACACCTAAGTAGGCTTGTAATGCTGTGGCCCATTTCTCCTATTTATATGCACCACTTTGAATGTTTGGATTCTCCTGCTTGATCCTGTTACAGAAACAGAGCTGAACACTCAGATTCAGGCTCTCTCCAATTGGAATCATAAAGTGCAAAGTCAGTTAGGCTCCAACTACGCCCCAACTCGAGTCAGAAAACAGTGGGAAGACGTACATGAAGAATGACGCTTCAAGTAATTCTCAATCTATTTTGTAACAGGGTCCCCATGGTCCTCGTGGTCCCCCTGGCCCTCCAGGAAAGGCTGGTGAAGACGTAAGTGGTTATTAAATGTTTCTCATCTCTTTTGGGGTGGTGATTCAACTCTAACCACCAGATTATTGTTAAGATAATCATTCTATTGGCCATATTTTTTACATTATTAAATAAATAAATGCCTGAAATAGTTATTTACGGTACAAGAGATGCAGTATACTGGAAGTGTACAGAAAATTGGAGAACTTCCAAACCACTCCCAGTACATTACTTAACTTCATGAATACAGGAAGAAGAAAACTTAAAAGTTAACAATCTCCCTGCATTTATGGGAAAAGAGAAGCCTTGCCAATGTATTTTCTTTTTTCTTAATGGTTTGTGTTGCTATTTTATAAAAGAAGCTTTCCTTCTTAGTGCATCTTTATTGCATTTTTTAGGGTCACCCTGGCAAACCTGGAAGACCTGGTGAGAGAGGTGTTGCTGGCCCTCAGGTGTGTAATGATCCACTGGGTACAGTACAAACCACTAACCAATGAAACCTAACAACCTTTCTCAATTGCACCACATTAACAGTCTAGTAATATTCCTGATATGTATTAATGCGATTTCAATCCTTACCTGCAGGGATATCATATAGTTACATTTTTATTTTGTTTCCCTTCCCCATTACCACTAAAGCTAATGCAATGAATAACAGAAGTGGCATAGTGAGGAGTTGCACAGGAGCAGGTAAGCAGGCACCTTGCCACAGAAAGTTAAAAAAGCTGTGGAATCACGTGGTAATGCATGAAATACCCGAGGCTCAGAACTGGAAAAATCAGGTTGATTACTGTTGGTCTTGAAACAAGTCTGACCCTGAGAGGTTAGGATCTGGATTCTATTCCTTACTTGAATGATAATGACCCAAATCTACTTGTTAATTTTATTGAAAGGCTTATTAATAATCTTTCCTTTTAACTGCACTGTATAATATGGGACAATAATTCATGCACTGTATGTTTTTAGGGTGCTCGTGGCTTCCCTGGAACTCCTGGTCTGCCTGGCTTTAAGGGAATTAGGGTGAGTACATGCGTGCTTTTCCCTGAATATTTAAGACTAACAACATACTGAATCATATTTGAAATCCTCTGAAAGTGAAGAGTGCATGAACCTCTTTGAAGTTTTAATATCACCTGATATGAACGACTAATTAGTTATGAAAAATCTGAAGATTATATTAGGAAATAATTTTGTGTGGGAGGAAGGTTTTATGTTATAAAACTAAGAATTTTCATATAGCCATTTGAGAGAAAATATGTATCAATATTTATTTTTTCTACTCTATATAGGGACACAATGGTCTGGATGGTCAAAAAGGACAACCTGGTACTCCTGGCAGCAAGGTAAAGATGAAATCTGAAAACATAGGATGCATTTGTAGCTCTTTCTAGCAAAAGACATATGAAGTCCCATCCAGTCAGTCTTCCATGTTACCATTAGACATTGCCCAGCTGCAGTAATCTAGAAGTCAGTGGATCCATGTAGAACAAATACATGCACCTTGTCATGAGAAAACATTCCTGGGGCCTTATTCTTGAGCCCTCAGTCAAGTTGTAGAAAGTGCTTTCAGTGAATAAAGGCTGCAGAATTGGGCTCTTAATGATTGACTATTCAGCAGCACTTTTGACTGATTTTGCTATCTCTACTCTTCTCTGGATTGTAGTCTGCATTTGGGTGGGTTTTTTTAAAGCATGCTGAAATGAAAACATCTCATTTTTCTACAAAACTCTATTGTGTAAGACACGTGGTCAGTGTAAGGCTTTCTGCTAAAACTTTGGATAGATGCAGATAGAACTCAGATAGTGGATAGAGCTCAGAGTTAAGGCTATTTGATACTTGCAGTCTTTTAAATTTTTATCACCTTCATATTAGTGCAAATTTGAACACTAGCCTTATAAAAAACCCTTAAAAATATATTCCGAAATAGAAACATCTATGGTAAACCCTTTGTCTTCCAGTTTTTTCTTCTCCCATTCCACCTCAGTGCCTAATATCAGCGTTCTTAAAAAACTCACTATTGCAGCATTGTGTTACAGGAAATCCTGACTGGTTCACAGGAGATCTATATTCACAAATTTCTAATATAACAGTGAAACTCAAACACTAATGATCCCTCTCTCTTGTTTCTAAGAGTTCAGCACTACTTGGTTATAGGGTTTTTAATTGTAACATAGCATTCTTCAATATCACCACAAGTTGTTAACCTTCAGAAAAGTTTTAGATGGCAGAGTCTGTCCAGTCATTGAACATTTAAAGCAGATAAAGCACATAAGTAAATGATAGAACAGTTACTAGTTAGAGTGCTGGAAAACACCAGCATGTTAACTCAAGGTTGTTCATGATATAACTGTGCTGAAAGCAGTGATGAAGGCAAAAACACTGCAGCATTTAAGACTAGATACATTCAGGTATATTCAGGATACAGGTGCTGTAGGACAAATCTTGTCACTGTAGACCAGTCTAGACCTGTTGAGGAGGGTGTTGAGAATACAATACTAAAGGGAGAGGAGCCATTTATTAATGGTTGTTACTCACATACTCAGTATTATTGGTTTTAAGTTAAAAATATCTGAGGCAGATCCTTACATTCGAGAGGACTTTGTCATCTTAATCTAAGGCAAAAGAAAACATCATTCTGCTCCTGCTCTAGCTAAAAAACAGCTGCTGATTGATTTGGATTTGTAGTGACTATTCAGGTCCAGTCTCTTAAGTGTATACTACAGAGTAAATGTCAGCATAAAGAAAGGGAGTAAAGAAAGCTGAGCAAGTGAAACAACTTTCTCTGTCCCTCCCCCTCTAAAAGGATTCCATCTGGCTGTGTTCCAGTATATGCAGGGACAGTTGCAATCCCTGCACCGTCAGAACTTGATGTGCTATTATTCTATGATGTGATGCAGCACTATGGTATAAAGTGCTACAGAAAACACAGACAGTGGGATCCAGTAGCTGAAAATCTCTCTGATAGTGTTATTCTATCTGTCTAAAGCATCTTTTAAGTAACTCCATCCTCTGAACTTTGTTCTTCATAGGGAGAGCCTGGTGCCCCTGGTGAAAATGGTACCCCAGGACAACCTGTAAGTATTCACTGCTGCTGTGGGAAATTATAATCTGATAGTTTTAGTTCAGACAACATTTTCTTCAATATTTAACATTATTGACACTCCAGATACCCGGATATTCTAATGTAATAGTAATACAATTTAGCAGAGGAAAAAATCTAAATATATCTATGTTCAATGAAAAGATATAAATGAGTAAATTTACTTTTTCTTTCAGGGTGCTCGTGGTCTCCCTGGTGAGAGAGGAAGAGTAGGTGCCCCTGGACCAGCTGTAAGTGTCTTCCTATCTGTTTGTCATCATGAACCAGCCACTTACTGTGGTTTTCTCTGATACTCAGTTCTCTTTTCAAACTATTTATCATGTTCTTTCCTCACAGGGTGCTCGTGGAAGTGATGGCAGTGCTGGCCCCACTGGACCTGCTGTAAGTTTCAGTCTTGCTTTTTGACAGTCTGGTTCCATTAGGCTTTGTGCTTCTTTTCCTGTTTTTAGAGGATTTCTTGGGCTTGTAAGAAGTTGATTGTGTTGAAGTTTTAAACACAGTTCTTTGTTGCTTATCAGACCATCACAAAGAGAATTAATGAAACAAAAACCCTTTGCAGACAATATCATGAGAGCCTCAGGATTTCTATTAAACACATCCATGTCAAAGGAACCAAATATTCTCGTTTGCACTGGTGATTTCATGAGAAGGTTTCCCAACATGTTTCACTGGGAAACACCCAGTGCACAGAATTCTCACTTCTGGCAGTCTAACAGAAGAGTTCTCATCCCAAAACTAAAGAGACTTTCTACTTTATAACAGATATATATATAACATGCACATGTTACAGACGTATATATAACATGTAACGTGTTACAGATGGCTATAATTATATACATCCTGTAAATTGTATATGCACAACAGGACATAGCTTAGCACCTGCAGCATTGTCCTGTCAGGCTAACAGGCACTAACCTTTTTCATTCACCACTGCTACCTGAGCTGTGAGCTAGTGGGAAAAGCCAGCAAGATGCAGCTCTCCTGATCTGACTGGTAAACAGTAACTATGCTAATAAGAGCAAATCCAATGCAGATTTGTCTGTTTAAAAGGAGTTCATGTTGCCATAATATACCCCTGACTTCAGTAAACCTCATTTATCTCAGCCACATAAATATGAGTACAAGGATATAGTTTTGAAATTGTAAAACAAATCAGGAATACACCAGAACAATAGTAATAACAGTTAGTAGTTTGTTGCTTCCTACCTTCCAAAACTGAATCTATGATGAAGCTGTTCTTGGTTCTGTTTTGCCAAAGTTAATTTTAATACCCTTTGTCACTTCAAATACATGTTCTGCTGTAACAGAATAGAATGTGAGCATGGCTGTGAATTTCTCTTCAATTCTCCCATGTGGGATATTTAAAAAATATGTGATTGGGCATTTAAATTGCAGACAAATAATGATCCTACAAGTAAGATCTGAGGTAGTAGAAAGAAAACACTTTAGTTGAAGACATTTTGAATGAAGGCAGTTGAGCTGCCGTAGGAAAAATGTTCTGAAGCTGCCGATTGCATAAGTTGTTGTTCAGAATGGGCACAGCATTGCATTATGTCCCAGTGTCTGTGCCAGGCTGAAGTTATTTTTCACATACTTCAGTTATGATACCTTAAATATTCTGCAAAGCAGTTACTAACACTCATTTTAAAAAACTGAAACAGAAATAATGTTTTATCCTTCTTTCCACTTGAAATTTAAAATGTAAAAAGGTCATTGCAATGAAGATTCTGGACATTTATGCTTTCAAACATATCCTAAGGGGCATTTTGTCTTTTTTTTTGCTTATGCAAAACCACTGACAATTCCAGGTACCCCCTTTATAACACAGTAGATTATAGAATGTCTGAAGCCAATTCCTCTTTGTCCTACCAGGTGACCCATTTTATTACCTTGGATTTGTGAGGCAGTTTTATTAAAAATATTTCTAACTGAAAGATGTTAGCTTACAAAAAAATAGGTATCAATTCCCAATATCAATTTATGAGTTGGATATTTAGTTAATAATTGAAGAAAAACTATCCCTTTTTATTTGTATGCATTAAAAAAAAAGGCTATGAATCCATCAGTGTATCTTCTCTTGTAACGTCTGGTATGTTGGAACTTTGTCCCGATGTAATTATAAATCTCATAGCAATAGGTAAACATAGTAGAGCCAGTCATCTTGCCTTGCAGATGCGTGCCTCTGCTCATCCTCTGTTTGTTCTTTCTCAGGTGTTTGGCCTCAAGGCAAGGTTTTACCAATTCTTGCTTGATTTGCACTGCAAATGTTGTTTAAGTATTGACCTGGCTCTTAACTGTTTGTAGTGAACCAAATCTGTCAGTCTGGAACTGCAAAAGGCAACTCATACGCTGAGGTGGTTATGTGTGGAATAAGTAAATGTGAATTTTTTAAATCTGTTTACTTCAACCAGCAAGATGTTTCTGTTCTCACTGAATAACTTTATACAACTGCTTCTCTTTCATTTCCCAGGGCCCTATTGGTGCTGCTGGTCCTCCAGGCTTCCCAGGTGCTCCTGGTGCTAAGGTATGAACATCTGCTTCTACTGGTACATTTGATAGTGAAGATGAAATGTACTAATCAGAGTTTCTAGGCAGCAAAAAACCTGCCACCCTCTATGAACTAAGAGTGCTTTCTTATTAGTTACTCTAGGGATTCAACCTCATCTTGATCTGTATTTGGAGAACATCAGATATGAATGCTAATTTAAAATACAGCACTTATTTCACAGCTGAAGGTTGATGCTGGGCAGGTTCAGGAAGACACATAACCCTTTTACTGCATCCTGTGTGGTGCACTTACATACACCTTCCAAGGGTGCCATGAATCATGATAAATAAGCAAGGCAACAGTTACCATCCCTTTACAGAAATAGTAGGGGACCAAAAAGCTGCATTTGAGTATTGGGTTACTTCCAGTCTAAGTCCTTGAAATTACAATGCAGAAATTGCATTACAATTTTTCGGGTTTAGGGCAGTACCATTTTGCCCTTGTGGACTATAATTTAAATATTCACTTTACTGTTCAAATCTTACCATATTTTACCTGGGTAAGAGCCTCATTATTTTGAGTGTCCAAGGAAGGACAGTGAATTTGAGGAAAGAGTATTGCATGTATTTCATTTACAAATTTTGCTGACCATTTGCCACAAAATTCATGTCATTATGTGTTACAGACAAAACTTAATCCACTTTTAGAAGAAAATTAAGTATTGTTTTCTAGACCCTTTAATTTTAGAAGATGAGAAAGAAATTGAGATCCCATTCTGGTTATTCTCTTCTAAAGGCAAGACTTTTGAAAACCATTAAGTCTTCTCTAATGCAGATGTGAGGGTGGCTATAGCATGTAGTTTTAAGAGAAGACTGTCTACATATCCAGGGTGAACTGTGACTGAACTGCTGAAGAGAACTTGTCATTATATTCACGTTCTTGTAGTCAACTTAGGGAATACAACTTCCTGAAAATAAAAGCAAGAACCTTTTTCTTGTCATTTACTCCACTGTGAACACTACCCCACAACACTCTGATCAGGCAAAATTTTTCATTCTGCATCTGTGCAAATGGCATCTGAAAGTGCAAGATAATGGTCAGTTAGGTCTCATGTACTGTGGCACCTCAGGCCAGTTGTGAAGGCACATGGATCCAAATAAGATTGGAATTCTAATTCTGATTTTTTTGGTCAACCTTCTGGGTAAGCATCTGTTTTTCCTGTCTTAGCCATTAGCTTAGATGGAGTCTAACTAGACATCCCAACTTGAGTGCCTTTAAAATCCATTAAAAGCTTTCAGCTCCTTGGTTTCCTAGCCTCTGAAGTGGGAATACACAGATATGATTCTCTTCATGCCAGGCTGATACAGAATTGCTTCACCATTGCCATAACACTGTGTACACTGATAGAGGGTTCTGTCCTTCTCTCCAACAGGGTGAAATCGGACCTGCTGGTAATGTTGGTCCTAGTGGTCCTGCTGGCCCAAGAGGAGAGATTGGACTTCCTGGTTCTAGTGGTCCTGTTGGCCCTCCAGTGAGTAACTTGCCGGACTTTGTCTATTATCAAATGTGTGCACTTTTGATTCTGCACTAACCAGTATTGTTATCTTTTTCACAGGGCAACCCTGGTGCTAATGGTCTTCCAGGGGCTAAAGGTGCAGCTGTAAGTACAACTACACTCACATGTGTTTGCTTTAAAAAAAAACCCAAATCAGTTAATGCAGCAGAAAAGACAATGGGTTCACAATACCTTTTTTCCCCTCTATTGAGCAGGGTCTTCCTGGTGTTGCTGGTGCTCCTGGTCTGCCTGGTCCCCGTGGTATTCTTGGTCCTCCTGGCCCTGCTGGCCCTAGTGGTGCTAGAGGACTTGTTGTAAGTGACCTCCTATATTGCATGTCTTCATTTGAAAACTGGACCCAGTGTCCGCAGTTGTGAAAGATCTCCTCTGGATACATTTTTGTTATAGTGCAGACATTTTTTCTTGATGCACTATAATTGAACATTGTAGTTAATTTCTGTGTCTCATTACTTGCTTTAGATGCTGAGACTGAAAGGGTTCACTTTGCTCTCCCTTTGAGTGCAAGGAGTAGTTGGGCTCCATGATCTTTGTGGATCCCTTCCAACTCAGAATATTATGTGACTGTGAAGGTCTGTCCATGTTGATAGTATTGAGAGAGATGTGGCAGCAGTCTCACAGCTAGGCCCTCAGTGGGTATCCTCAGTACAGGAATCAGCCCTATATCATTGTTCAATACTGTCGTTTCTAAGCATCTTTAACATGTTTGGTTTTGTGCCTTTTAAGTCAAAATTACAGTCATGATTATTGACCATTTTCACAATAGAGGGAAGCGTGACATTAGAGGATAAAAGAATTTTTTGATTCATGAGTAAGCTCTCCAGGTAGAAGATAGATTTTTGGAACGATGCCTAATTCTGTCATCTCTTTTTGTTTTGGACTCTAGGGTGAACCAGGCCCTGCTGGTGCCAAGGGAGAAAGTGGTATGAAGGGTGAGCCTGTAAGTATGGCAAAATGTGAAGGCTTTTTCAATCTAAAGCCTGATAACATCTGAAACACAGCATCTGATTTCTTCTTTTTCTCTGTTTGTCCAAAATAGGGTGCTGCTGGACCTGCTGGCCCTCCTGGCCCTAGTGGTGAGGAAGGCAAGAGAGGCGGCCCTGGTGAACCTGGCTCTGCTGGTCCCCCAGGCCCTGCTGGTCTGAGAGTAGGTTTTCTTTTCATGTTCCAGAAGTAGAAGCAAAAAGGAAAGTGGAAATCAATCTAAAGTCCCACAGGCAAATTAAATAATTATGAGTAATTAAATTTACATTAATGCTCCTAAGCACTGATAATTTTCAATTCTGGGCCTTTTGATTAGTTGGGACCAAACCTATTTTTGCTTTGCATTAATGCTTATTTACTATCTTATCCCTGAAGTATTTAGAGATTGCTTTGATTTATTCACTGTGTAATATTTAGTGAATTACCTTTTGATTATTCTAAAAAGTTTGTGATGGGATTTAACTGCTTAAAATAAATGATGGGCTCACATAAAATGGAGGGCAAAAGCTTTCAATTCAGTGTCTTCAAGGATGCTTTTGATGCCTTAGTAAACTTTTCACTGGGTGAGAAAGCCACTCCATGAACTTCAGGAGGCATGTAGCTTCTTGAAGGAAAACAATTCACAGAAAAATAATAAGAAAAATGGCAGTGCTTCCCCCAGATTTTTTTTTTTTTGCACAGATAAAGAATTCAGTCAGTAACTCTGTGCAGGGAATGTAGAGCTGTGTCAGTCAGGTTGTGGGATCCTAGCTGCTGGCTAGAGCCACTATTAGTTACAATGAACACTGGAAATGATACAAACAGATTAGAATTTAAGGAAATCTACAGGAAGTGAGAGAGATTTCTTTCGCAATACCTGTTTACACTGAGGTGTGTGTGCTTCAAGCTGCACTTACCTCGAATTCAGCAGACCTGCTTGGAAGGCTGAAATCTAGTAGGCACTATACACCTCACTGGAACAAATTTATTTCTTTCCCTTTCTTGAATTGTTTTGTGTTGACTTGCAGGGTGTACCTGGATCTCGTGGTCTCCCTGGAGCTGATGGCAGAGCTGGTGTCATGGTAAGACTTTTGTCTGGGTCACTGTTTCTGAACCACCTTTTATATACAGATGTGCAAGGCTTTTTGCTACCTCTGCCTAATTTTATTTACCTCTTCTCATAGGGACCTGCTGGTAACCGTGGTGTTAGTGGTCCTGTTGGTGCTAAGGGTCCTAGTGGTGATGCTGGCCGTCCTGGTGAGCCTGGTCTTATGGGTCCAAGAGTAAGTTCGAACTCTGTGGAGTAAGTTTGAACTACATAGAAAGAAAATTACTTACAATTAATGGAAAAAATTATTCAGAAATTCCAACTGCAAAAATTCAGCATGTGTTAACCACAATTAGGGCACTTCCACCACTCAACTGAAAAAAAGCCCATTAGGAATGATTAGGAAGCATCAAAATGTTTATTGAAATTAGTTACTTTTGTTATGGTAGCATTTGATTGCCTTGGGATGGAGCACTGTCCTCTTGCACTGCATACTGCATTTTCTGTAACGGGTTTCCACTTGACATTATTTACAGAATGTGATCATTATGATCACAATTGAGGTGCATGTGTCCTCTTTAATGAACTGAAAGGAAAGCAAATCCTACTAAAAATGGCTGATCTCAATTATTTCTTTTTTTCCTTTGCAAATGATTTCACTGAAAACAGCCATTCACTTTTAGTTGTGTTGGCTGTAGCCAGATTATGTTCATCATTACATTTATACTCCTTGTTCTTTCTCTTCCTACCCTACTCCGTGAAGTGAAAGTTTGCAATGCACATGTGAGTATTAGGCATCTGCAAACATTGAAACACACTATCCTCCAAATTACAGCCTAAATTAGTTTCTCTGAGTAAAACAGGTACTTCCCTATACTGACTTTCAACTGGCATGGGAGCACACACCACCAAATTAACAGTGTGCTTCAGGTGGAAATGTGATAGGACTTACACTGATAACTTGGCACCTCTGTGTGCATGCATGCATGCAGAAAAAAGTGCTGGTTCTGTGTTGGGTGAGTTGGTTTCCTTCTAAAAACGTGAACCTTTTCCTTTGTCAGGGTCTCCCAGGTCAGCCTGGAAGCCCAGGCCCTGCTGGCAAGGAAGGTCCTGTTGTAAGTACCTTGCTTTTTATTCTGTTCCCCTACTGCATGTGAAAGAATGAAGTACAATTGTATAAAGCAGAGATCTCAACACTGAGCTCTAACACAACTGTGTAAAACCAGCAAGGTTTTCTATTGTAATACTCAGAAGATCAGTGTGAAGCTTTCCATTCATTTCTGTGGGTTTCACATCAGGCCTGTGTCCTGGAAGGGGAAGAAGAAATAGAGTTTTACAAAAAGGAGAAAAAGGGAAGGATGCATGAGCATGCAATATATCAACAATGATGAAAAGTTAAATGACATTTGCTTCCTGTCAGTACGTATTTCTCCTAAAGCTGAGCTCTAATTAAATTACCTCAGCCATTTAATAGTATGATTTCTTTTTCTAGGGTTTCCCTGGAGCAGATGGTAGAGTTGGGCCAATTGGTCCAGCTGGTAATAGAGGTGAGCCTGGCAACATTGGATTCCCTGGACCTAAAGGACCCACTGTAAGTACAGTACAGAAACTTTCTATTACTATGAAAGTATTTTCAGACTAATCTGTAGGTTCCCGACTCTATCATTAATCCAACACATCTCCCTGTATCTTCGGGTGCTGCTCATTGGATGGCATTCACTTACATTCAAGAGTTCTGTTTCAAATTATTTTCCAGTTATTTAAAATATGATTAAAGAAATGAAGAAGCAATTTAATTAGCTTAGGGATATTTTGACATCGAAGCAATTATAATAATATATGTCCATCTTATGATTTCAGCATGTCCATTTTATCGTTTCTGTATATTCACATCTGTAAAAATTCTTACCCAGTTTGGCCATTAAACCAGTTTCAGAGTACTGTTATTTTTGAAGCACTATCCAAAGTTCAGTCGACTTAGAAGAACAGCTACAGTGAGTTCAGTGAGGTTCTTTACATGTCCCACAGAAGTCACAGATAACAATCGTGTCCTGGACTTGGGTGTTGCTGTACATACACACACATGCAAACATATAGTGTATTCCATAGGATACTGTGCAGAGTGCCATGAATTACGATCTCAAAACATAAAGGCATAGAGTTTTGAAAAGAAAAGACATACAGTTTTGAGCTCATCTAAGTGATCCAGAAAGACAGATGGAGCTTGTGTGTGTTGGCAATGAGAGTATAACCCTCTGCTTAGTAGTTTAAACTGAATCTAATATGAAGCCTTGGTTAACTTTCATATCTTTTTCTTTCAACTTCAGGGTGAACCTGGCAAACCTGGTGAAAAAGGCAATGTTGGTCTTGCTGGCCCACGGGTATGTGGATATATTTTCTTTATCGCCTTTCACAGAGAAAAAAAAAAAGTAGATTTTCCAAACCACTGTAATAAGATGGCATTGGCTTGTGCAAGCATGAATAGATGATGAAATTATAAAAGCCCTTGGGAATGCATTCATTTTAGTCTTATATCACTGGGGGTTATTATTTGGTGGGTAAATGAAAACTCGCCTTCTTGGGTATTAATTGGGTAATTAATCATGGGCTATTATCCTAAGAAGAGGTAAAAAATAGCACTCCCTGTCCTTAGTTCTTAGAGCACAGTGTATGGTTTCTTATTCATCCTGTAAATTTCCAGCTTTTTACTGGTAGTTGAAGCTTACTAATTCTTCCATTTAAGGGAACCAAAAAAGAGTCTGCTGTGGGAAAAATTCTATCAGCAAGGCTTCTATATTCTGTAATTCCAAAAGAAGTTTTCTTAAGTATGCATGTGTTGCAATAACTAAAACAACAATGAGAATTTAAAGTTTTAAGCATCTTTAGTACCTCTGTCTGTGAAGTTCTTGCAAGTAAATGGTTAAGTTCAAAATACACAGTCAGAGACCGGTTTCGGCACATAATCATTTAAAGATATTATTCATATAAAATCAAAACTCTGATAACAGCTTTCTACTTGAACATATCTAGGGTGCTCCTGGTCCAGAGGGAAACAACGGTGCTCAAGGTCCTCCTGGAGTCACTGTAAGTAACAACCTCCACACAAATCCAGCATTTTCATTAATGGGACTTCCCATTTTTAAATTCACTTTCCTGTATTTCTTTTTCCAAGTTAATCACTTGTTTTTCATTCTATCCAGGGCAACCAAGGTGCAAAGGGTGAAACAGGTCCTGCTGGCCCTCCTGGCTTCCAGGTGAGTAACTGTGTGCTCTGTTCAATCTTACCTATGGTTCCCAAAGCATGAAGAGCTTCTGCCTTGATTATATTTGTATTCTCATTTCTTTACGCTCAGGGTCTGCCAGGTCCCTCAGGTCCCGCTGGAGAGGCTGGTAAACCAGGAGAGAGGGTGAGTGACACACACAGCATTCTATGGATGGGGCAGGCACTGCATGAGGGCTGTGTTTGCAATGGCACATGTGGTGAAGCAAGAGCCTGTTGAATCTATTTGCCAAAACAAAGCAATCAGGCTAACATGCAAACTTTAATAGTTGCTTTTGCATTGGAATTTGCATCATACTTCCTTTTTCAAAGTTTTGGTATGAAACAGAGCAAAGACAGTCCTTCGCTTTTTGGGGCTTAAGTACCAATAAAATATGCTTCTTACCCCAGAAGAGACAATACATGAAAAATATTTTACCACATTTCTTCCAAAATCTTCAAGGCTCAGTCTAACCTGGACTACTCCAATTATGTTTATGCACTTAGGTGATTTCAGGGAATTTACAATGCCATCCAACTGAGGTGGTTCAGTTGTAATTCACGGTCTAGCTGCTGCACAGTTAGTGTGTGATAGAATCTGAAAATTGTGCATCCCTATGTGTCGTAATCACCTTTAACATTTATAGTTACATCTGTGTCCCTGTAGGAGTTCTCATTGTATATACCTGAAAAAAAGAGATTGTAATTTAATAACTAACTCTTCAGATGAAAAAAATATTATCTAATGTGTACCTTGAGATACTGTCCAGCTGGATGAAAAGGGGTTATTTCCATGTATGTAATAGACTCTCTGAAAATTTGTCTGAAGCTTTTCAGTGTGCTGCTGCAATTTGAGAAGAATTTCCACTTTTTGCTAAGAAACAAAGTACAATTAAGCAAGTAAGTTTCCCTTAGAAATAAACTTCACCACTATATCTACTCTCTCCTAGGGTCTTCATGGTGAATTTGGTGTCCCTGGTCCTGCTGGCCCAAGAGTAAGTAACTAATTTGAAATCTGGTACACACTGTCTTAATAAGGTGTTCAGTAATAATAGTAACTATATACATTTCCACGTTCTTCAAGGCAAAAAGCTCTTCTCTGTTATAGAATACTGTATTGCAGCTGACTCCCAGCAATGAAGGATAGTATTCTCTGCTCTTTGCAGGTGTCACGGTATTTGAGTTCGGGTTAACACAGTTGCCAGTGTTAGTAAACTTGTGTATAAGGAGTATGAATATTACCCAAACAATGATACCCTGTATGAACTATACAATGAGACTGTGGATGATAAAGGACTGATCCTGCAGTGTTACACTGAGGCCTGGTGAATATGAGAATTTTCATCTGCAGTGCCTGTGCGCAGACCTTCTTAGCCTGACCATTTCAGTTTTACTATCCCTTGCTAGGCAGCTCCCACCTCCTCAGTACTGGCTTTTAATAAATAGTGGGCTGAATTCAGAAACTGGAATAGTCATTGTAAGGTATTGCCTCCCACTTCCCTTTAATTCTGAACTGGCAATAAACATCTTCAAAGAGCTTTGTGTGGATGCCTTCCTACATGGCAGGAAGATCCCATTTATGTAGAGCAAGGAGTAGTTTATAAAATGCTTAATTATTTGTTTTCCAAATCCACCTATAAAGAGATTGCTATTTAACCTACTTCTGTTGCTTCTTCTTTTCTTCTGACTTCCAAACTAAATGTATCCAATGACAAATATTCCCATTCACTCTTATAAGTTATGTCAATCAGTTTAAACAGCACTTTTGCTCCCTATGTTTTAGTGCCCTGAATCTGTATCAATAACCATGTCTACTCTAAACTCTCATTTTGCCAATGCATCCAAGCCAAATTCCCTTTCTCATAGCAGTAGCAGTTATTTGCCTCTGCTCTAGCTTGCCCTAAGCATCACATACCCAGCCCACAGTGTATTTCATCCAGTATTCCAAATTAGGTCTAACTGGTGCTTTATACACAAAACTAACACTTCCTAAAAATACCCCACTCCCCTCTGTTTGTGCCAGATTACATCTTCCTTTTTCACGTTGTTGGCTATTACCTTTCCCTTTCAGTTATTTTCACCATTGAAACCTCCATTTACAGCGGAATTCACAGTTTTGGTGCCTAAATAAACGGCCTGGTACTCGCACTCTTTTTAATTTTATCCCTTTGCTGTGACAGCCATCTAGCAAGTTATGCACTTCTTCCTGTGTAGTCTGCCAGTCCTTTTTCCTGTTGATAAATGCTTCTACCTTTGTGATATGTGCATATTTTTTCTTTTTCTGCCTCTCTGTAATTAAGAAAATGTATGAAAAACTATTAATTAAGGAGCTTCCCTACAATATAAGTTAATCTTTTGTATTGTTGGTGCTTTCTAGCAGTGTGCTGTCTCGCCTTGGGTCAGTTGTTTGACCACATTGTAATTCCTATACAAAATTCAAGCATATTCTCCAGCATAACTAAAAATCTCCATTATACCTTATCAGATTATTCACTGATGTCCAGCTTGATCACAAGGAGATAATTTGAGATATCTTTAGTAAAACTGGTGTTTCTATCTTTGATAGACCTATTGTGCATTTAAATCGAGTTTCTGGCTACTTCTATGTCTTCTATGATCTGTGATTCAGAATTTATCCTTATACCTGTTATAATTTACAGGTCACGTTAGTAGGCTTTACGTGTTACCTTTATCCTCCAGTATTCACCAGGCATTTGCCACCAGCAAAAAATAACTGTTTGCCAGTTACTATCCCTTTAGTTTTATAGTTATTCCATAATTTTTCCTAAAATACAATCTCCATTTGACGGTAGAATGCCAGCCACTGTTAGCAGAACAAGTGCAGTAGCCAAAATCCATGTTCAAGAAGTATTCATTCTTTAGTTGTCAGCTGTTGTCATGATGCAAGACTTTTACTTCATTTCAATATTTTTGTGTCAAAAGCTCAAGCCAGTTCTTATGACCAATTTAGTTAACAGCTGCACAATTCTAATTAAAGGTTTGTTCCTATAAAAATGTGTCACACTGTCATTGCTCCTAGCCAGTGCTTTCAGCTACAGAACAATTCAAGGAAGCACTCAGATCAGGCTGTCTCCTGTAGGGTGAACGTGGTCCTCCTGGTGAGAGCGGTGCTGTTGGTCCTGCTGGTGCCATTGGAAGCCGTGGTCCCTCTGGCCCACCAGGCCCCGATGGTAACAAGGTATGCCTTTTCCAGCTGCCGTTGCCTTACTGTTGAGCTCCTGATGAACACAATCCAAAACCTCTCTCCAAGAGGTAAAGTTCCATCCCAGCTAGTCCATGCTGATATTAAATGGGTTTATGTTTAGTACTAGAGATGACAGGAGGGGAAGCCAGTTTGAATACAGGTTGTCAGCTGGATATGCTGTTATTCTGTTTGGAGATAGGATCTGAGATTCTGACAAAAAATTTATGCTGACTTCTATTTATACCCACACCTACTTGTACACAGGAAGTTCTTGCATCTAGTGAGCACCATTTTCCCCTAAACATTAGGGCAATAATAAGTGATCATCTAACAAATTATGTTGGTTTGATGCTAAGTGAATCTGGCTCTTAGTTTTCTGGATTTTCGTTGATAGTCTTCCTACAGAAGTTTAGTTCAGAAAATGGACCTAAAACTTCAGGAGCCCACAGAACTGGAGAGAGTGTTCACATCTAGCATCTTCACTAGCTGGAAAAGTAAAACACATACAATAACTCAAGACAAAAATGTTAGTACTCACACTGTTTACAACCAAATAGAATTGTGGGCAGAATAGTAGTGATGATTTTGTTCCAAATTTTGTGAGTGACTTGACCCTGACTTACTTGATATGCTGTTGCTGCTAGGGTGAGCCTGGCAATGTTGGTGCTGCTGGTGCTCCTGGTCCTGCTGGCCCTGGTGGAATCCCAGGAGAGAGAGGTGTTGCTGGTGTTCCAGGAGGAAAGGGTGAAAAGGTAAGATGGACAACTGCCTTGTTACTACATGCACAGGTTTGAGATGCCTAAATTTCATTAACTTGGAAAAACCTGCAGGTTACCCCAATGTGACTTATTAAATGTGAAACTGTATTACTTTATAGTCAGCAAGTAGAGGTTTTGTTGGTCTAACAGACTGACAGTCTTTTCGAAGGTACTATCCTAAAACTTCTTTACAACCCCTGTGTATTGACATGCAGATTAATGCAGAACACTAGGCTGTATTAAGAAAAAGAGAGAGAATAGAGTGCTGACCTGATTTTTTACTCTAGTGATGGCCTGAAAATAACTTTTTGTTATATGAAACATATGGCATTTTATGTGTCCACCCATATGACATCATTGTTTGTAATAGCAGTTTTCTTGCTTCATGTAGAAAGTATAACATGAATGCCCAGAAGAATTTTCAGAGATGGATATCTCTTGACCAAAAGAAAAGAGAATTTGAGGGGGATTTTTATTCATAATTTGTAATATACATGGACGTGGTTTTCAATTTCTAATTCCATTCAGAATTCTTGGGACCTGGGAGAAACCAAGTAGGTTTCTATTAAAGAAGCAGGTTTATTCTGAAAAACATGTCAGTCCTCTTTGCAAACATTCACTTTGCAAGTCAGTATCTACTCAGCAATAAGAATGAAATAATAATCAACATTCATTTCTCCAGAAAACCTAGCATGATAAGCTTTTTGTATGATGTCTAAGTAATGCACATATAGTCAGCAAACAGCTCAAGACTTCTTTCATACAAACTATTGTATTCATCACCAATACAATTTTTCCCACTGTGTGTTCCAGGGTGCCCCAGGTCTGAGAGGTGATATGGGTGCAACAGGAAGAGATGGTGCTCGTGTAAGTATCTTCTGGTTCTCTTTGATTTTACCTCGCTACACCTCAAAACTTAAATAACTGAGAAGGATATTCAGAACTTGCATTTCCCACTGTATTGCATTACTTCTTATATCTGCTCATTTCTGATACAAATCAATGTAATTTTGTTGGCCCTTGTTCAAGGATGATTGAATTCAGGAGGAGAGAGAGAGAAAAGTGATCATGTCTCATGCACCCAACCAGAGAAATTACATGAGCAGAGTATTGCACAGACTGTTCAGTGTGACAGTATCCTCTTTAATTTCATGGGCTCAGCCCAGACAGCTAATTTTAAAAGCAGCCTGCAAAGTTGCACAAAACTATCCTTAATTTGAGATTTCAGGTGCCTTTCTTGGAATTCATAGTTTGGGGAGGAAAATAACAGAATAGATCTTGTTTTACAGAAGCATGTATCCTTTATATTGAGAACATCTGACAGAAAGTTAGTTACACACCTTTCTCCAGGGGGAAAGAGAAAGCTTATTGAAAGTAGTTGGTCCTACTTACATTTGTTTGAAACAGTGTCCTGTCTCTTGGCCTGTAGGGTCTCCCTGGTGCTATTGGTGCCCCTGGCCCTGCTGGTGGTGCTGGTGATCGGGTAAGTCTCCTCTTTGAATGAAAAATGCCTTGTTGATACAGTTTACTCACACGTGAATATTGAAGATGACTTCCGCTAAAACCAATTCCATCTTTCTAGTGTGCACAAATTCTTTAGGTTTTTCAGATTCAGGAAGCAAGGGCTGTTGGGACTATTCAGTGAAGCTTGCCATAGGACCCCAAACCTTTTCCTAAGAGGGCAGGGAAGAGAATGCACATCTGCATGGCAGTGGGTTATATGTGGAAAAGATTCCGATTCAGACTTTGGCTGAATTTTTCCCAGTTGAGGTTAAACTGCACAATCCAACTCACACTGTGAGAGGAGGTTTTGATACAATGATGAATAACTACACAATAGCTCAGAATGATACTTAATGCTGTCTGAGAATCATTAGAAATTATTAATACAGGGTAGATCAGAACCAGAAGCATTCTCAGTAACATCCTCCGCACTGGAGATCCAAGGACATTCACTATATGTATCTGTCCCACAAGATTACTGCTTTTCTGACTACAGTAAGGTAATTTCCCAGTGTCAAAATGTTTTTGGCTGTCTTTTAGGGAGAAGGAGGTCCTGCTGGTCCTGCTGGTCCTGCTGGTGCCCGTGGTATCCCTGTAAGTAACAATTTCTACATTGTCAAAGACATGATGTTCAGAAAATTGCCCTTTTAAAGACCATCCTAACCAGTTGTCTCTTCTTTGTCCTCTCTCTAGGGTGAACGTGGTGAACCTGGTCCTGTAGGTCCGAGTGGATTTGCTGGACCGCCTGTGAGTTTTGTTTGCACTTTCCTCATATTGATGCCATAACCTTCCTCTATTTCCTTTGCAAGATTTTCAGTTCCTCATTTTGTCTGTTTTTCTGCCCACAGGGTGCAGCTGGTCAGCCTGGTGCTAAAGGCGAGCGTGGGCCCAAAGGACCTAAGGGAGAAACTGGACCAGCAGGTGCCATTGGCCCAATTGGTGCTTCTGGACCACCAGTAAGTGAATTGTGTCTTTGTGAAATGCATAGTTCTTAACTGTGCCATGCAAGCAATACATAAGCCTGAAAGCCTTGAATTCTGAAAAGGTAATGAAAGAAAGAAAGAAAACATCAAACTTGGCCGTGACGAAAGTTACCATGCTGATTTTCACACATTATGTAAATTTTATCAATCTGTTTATGTGGGCTCAGATCCTGAGTCTGGAACTGAAAGGAAGAGAAAATAATAACTAATTTTCAACTTGCTCTGAAGGTCAGCAAAATCACTCTATCTTGGACCATTCAGGGAGTGATTGTGGGTAAGTTCTGAGCTGAGGACCTTGACTGACACCTATCTCTCAAAGATGGGGTGTGCTGTTACAGTCTGGTTTTCAGACTCAGTTGTCCAGAAGCATGTGTGCAAATTTGTCCATGCACCCACTTGCACACAGGCATTTCATGTGCTGACACCTTTATAGCCCAAAGCTGTATACTGCTTCACATGCACATAGCCCATTACTGGGGAACTGGTTGAAATAATGCAGAAAGTCAGACCCACGTACTTCAAATACCACAAAGTGTTGCAGGATAATGTGGCTTGGGTTACCTATTGTATGATTTTAAAAGACCAATACCAGGCTCTTGCACTATGTGCCTGTATTAGTCACACAGTGCAAACAGAGGACTTGATTTTGCCCTGCTTTCACATTCTGACTTCCAGATTCTTTAGATGCACGTAACATTTGCAAGGAAATTAATCTGCCTTATGCAACTTTTCTCAGGCCTTATGATACTAATTTAAAATGTCTGTGAGAATTTAATACCCTACTATCAGGATAGGCAGCATGGTTGTGGGCCCAGTCCTCCTCCTGCTGGTGTAAAAATCACCCTTAGCACCCTCACAATAGAGAAGACTGAGCCCTTATTCTAAATAGGGAACATTAGTTGTCTTTGCTTGATCCATCTCTCTTTTTTCAATCCTTCCTACTTAGGGTCCTGCTGGTGCTGCTGGTCCTGCTGGCCCTCGTGGTGATGCTGGTCCTCCTGTAAGTCTTCAGGCTTTTAGTACTGACATTTAGTGCTTTTCATGAAGTTATTGTTTCCTTTAAACCTAATCTTCATTTTCAATTCTGTTTTTAGGGCATGACTGGTTTCCCTGGTGCTGCTGGAAGAGTTGGTCCTCCTGGCCCTGCTGTAAGTAATTAATGAAGAAGTTCTAATGGGGGATAAGTCAGAAGTTGCTTTGCTTAGGGATAATTCTGTTTCATTGATATGAATCGTAATTGCACTGGAATCACCCGAGATCCTCATAGGATTGGATAAGAAAAAAATAAAATTGCTCAAACTCCCAGAGTATGACCTATGCATTTAATTTGTGAGTTTCTCATAATCTGTCAAGCGTCCTTATGTATCTTGAACTACCAAACCATTTCCAAAAATCTGTATTTATTTGTTTGTGTTCAAATCAATGGCTATGCAATTACTCATGATGGAGTGGAAAAAGGTCATGTTCAATCTGCAGAAGAATGTTAAGGTTATCATATGTCTACATTTTCTAAAGTACCTGCAGTTCTAGCCCGTCTTGAGCAGGGTAAACTCACTGTGTTTTAGAATGTGAATCTTTATTTTTCAGCAAGAAATTCTCATTCTAGATTGGTATGTGTAGTTTTTTCTTTTCAAAGGTGTTTCCAACCTTTACTAAAAGGCACTTCTTTTCTTAGATACCTTAGATTTAAATAAATTTTAAATCTTGGTATCTAAAGCAAATAATCCTCTTGAATTGGAAGATACTGTGTTTTTTTCTCATAGATTTTATAGCTGCAGTTAATGTCTCCAAAGAGAGACAGAGATGTATTTTCCCACCGAATTTTGCCACTTTCACCTACCCAGAGTAACTTTTTAACATGGACTTAAAATGAAATTTATGTGTTATCCCCATGTCTATATTCTAATGGTATCCTATTCATACTCAATCCTAGGGTATCACTGGTCCCCCTGGTCCTCCTGGCCCAGCTGGCAAAGATGGTCCTCGAGGTCTACGTGGTGATGTTGGGCCAGTTGGCCGCACTGGTGAACAAGGTATTGCTGGCCCACCTGGTTTTGCTGGTGAGAAAGGTCCATCTGGAGAGGCTGGTGCTGCTGTAAGTTACTGAATATCACATTTCATTAAATATGTTTCTCTTCATGTAAATGTTGTGGCTTCTGATACAGTTTTGGTGTCTGTGAAGGGCTTTTCCACTTCATCCACAAATTTAGCAAAGCCTTTAAATAGAAGTTCCACTGAGACACAAGAAATTGTTTATAGGTGTGTTTGACAAACATGCTATAAAAAGTGAACCTGATCCCTGGGTCAGGGTTTTCTTTCTCTTTGATCTCTTGTGGTGAGTTGTATCCTTCTCTAACTACAGAAGAAATTGATATTTAGTCTGAGAAAAGGAAGCAGATCCTCTGCTCTGAAATTGATCCTTGTGGATGGAAAAAGAAGGAACATACGAATGTCCATTTAGAACAATCTCAATTCATGTGGGGATCACAAGGTTAAAGTTGTCTGCCTCGAGGTTGACTTAGAATTATGCAAATAACTTAGTTAATTTTGAATATCTTTAAGCTTTCACATCCAGAATTACTGGCTTTTTTTAAAGTCATGCATGTTTCTGTCCTATGGAAGTAAGCACTTGTGTGAAATACCACAATTGTTACTCAACAAAAAATTATAGAAATTTCTTTAGTGATCTGCAGAAATTGTAACTGAGAATGAAATTTCAGTATCACTGTCAGATGTGTATATTACATTTATTTTTGTCTATTAATATAAATATTATTCTTTTCATGTCACAGGGTCCTCCTGGTACCCCAGGTCCTCAGGGTATTCTTGGTGCTCCTGGTATCCTTGGTCTGCCTGGCTCCCGGGGAGAACGTGGTCTTCCAGGCATCTCTGGAGCAACAGTGAGTACATGATTAGTTAACTGCTTTAAACAGATCACATGAAAAAAAAAAAAAAATTTAAAACTCCCACACAGTTGAGGTCCCCTCTTAGAGGAAGCCAGGGAGGTGTAGGTTCTGCTGTTTCCAGTGCTGTTGGAAACAGACGATAAGGGCCTACCAGGCGCAGAGCAATGGAAGAAATTATGGCTTGTTGCAGACAAACCAGAACTGTCTGAAAGTGAACATATTTGTGAATGTCAGAAATTATAGAAGTGTTACAGGTTTCTAATAGTAGCATTTAGAATGAAGATAACATTTCATATAGATGAATGTTTCTTGTGTCCTTATTCTTTTTTCCATCCCGATCTGATTGCAGAGAAATGCTCCTCTTATATAAAGGCTAAAAGTTCTGTAAGCCTGGTTTGTGTTGTATTATAATGTCACACTTTGTTACAACTGTTCCTGTATTAGGGTGAACCTGGTCCCCTGGGTGTTTCTGGTCCTCCTGGTGCCCGTGGTCCCTCTGGTCCTGTGGGTTCTCCTGGTCCAAATGGTGCTCCTGGTGAAGCTGGACGTGATGTAAGCTGTCTTTTATCCTGTTCAGGTTGCTTTTCTTTTATTCTGAGCCAAAGACAAATACTCAGGAAAAGTGAATGGAACTGGAGGCTGTTCTGCTAGCAAATTTGTACAGTGTCTTCAGAGAAAATTGTATCAGGATTTTTATAGATATGGGTTCCTATGCCCAACTAGGTGACAAATTTTTAAAGCACAAGTTGTGTCTGAAATACATCCTGAAGTCACTCTGAGTCTTTTTATTTTTTACTTAAATGCCAGGAAAGATGGAATGGGGAACATACATATCTTTCAGGAAAGTATAAAAATTGCAGCTTTATCAGGGAAGCTTGTTTGATAAGCTGAAGCGTAGTTAATACATTCTTAATAGAAATCTTGCAGACACTGCAGGATTTCAAGGAGAACAGAGAATAGTAATTTAAAAATCCTAAATTTTGTTTCATTGGAATTTTCTGAAAGAAAGGGGTGTGTTTTGGACACAGCCTAAGGGCTGAAGTGAAATTAACATTCACAAAGGAAACCATTTAACCTTATGAAGTACCACAACAAAGTAATTTGGTTGTGGCTATTGTTTACGTTCTTTTCCCTCCACTGGCATTTTTCACCTAAAAAGAAGTTTTAAAATAGTGCAAAGTAGATGAAGACCACTATTGTCTTAGCCTTTACATTTCCATTGCAAAGCCCAGTAATTTTTTTCTTTACTGAACTTTTAAAACCTAAAATATTTGAAGACCATTTTAGTTTTCTGAGAACCTTGGTATATTTAAGACATTTGAAAATGGCATGTATAAGGAAGAAGGTATTTTTCTCTTTAAGATCTATACTGTTCTATCTCAATATCTTGTTACTCTCACTGTAAGCAATTAGACTGAGACACAGTTTTGTGTGAGATGAAAGGTGATGAAAGTTAGTAATTTTTTTCATGGTATTTTAATAGGGCAATCCTGGAAATGATGGTCCTCCAGGCCGTGATGGTGCTCCTGGTTTCAAGGTAACTTGTTTTGTTTTTTTCTTTCATGTCATTGTCATGGAAGAAATATTCCAATATGTGTCAGTCAAGTATTAACACAATATCTCTCCTGTTGCATTCCTTTGTTCCCAGGGTGAGCGTGGTGCTCCTGGTAGTCCTGGTCCCAGTGGTGCCCTGGGTGCTCCTGGTGCTCATGGCCAAGTTGGTCCTTCTGGAAAGCCTGGAAACCGTGGTGAACCCGTAAGTGGAGGAGATGATTATATACTGTGACTTTCTGGATTAAAGCCGAAGAGAACTAAGACTTGTCTATCATATATACATATATACAAAATAATCACACCTCAAAAATGTATAGATAATTACTTCACTTTCTCCAGAGATGTGTTGAGCATGGAATCTTCATCAGAACAATCCACACAAGTGACATGTATTTTCTGTTCTTGTTTCAGGGCCCTGCTGGTGTTGTTGGTCCTGCTGGTGCTTTTGGTCCAAGAGGTCTTGCTGTAAGTCTTGTTTTTGAATACATTACCATATTGATGCAAGAAAAGAAAACATGCTTTATCAATAAGGACCCATAACTGATCAAGGGGCTCAAACAGTAATGCTTAAGGACCTGAAAATATTTGGGGACTTAGAATCTCAATTGGCATTCTCTTTTGTGGGATCAGTCTTGAAGCTTTTGGGATTGGCACTCTTCCTGAGTGTGTTAAGGAGATGTCCATTATATACACTGGATATGGCTTAATGTAGAATACTTACACTTAATTCTTGCTTTGATAAGTAGTTTGGTTCTTGAAGCCTTCTAATTTATTCCTCTGACACCTATATCCCTTCATAGGGCCCACAAGGTCCACGTGGTGAGAAAGGTCTACCTGGTGATAAGGGGCCTAGAGGGCTGCCTGGCTTGAAGGGACACAATGGATTGCAGGGTCTCCCTGGGCTTGCTGTAAGTAAATTATTTTCAGGGTTTTGAATATAAAGAGCAAAAAAAACCAAAATAAGGTCACGCTAGCAAGGAATTACATAGCACCATACAGCATGTTAACACCACTTACTCGACTCTGCAGCACCTTTCAAATGAGGAGTCATAAATAGTCTCTCTAACATTCAGCGTTCTAATTGGCATTAGAACTGTGAGTACCATTAGTTGCCTTGAAGCTCAATTGCATTTGGCTAAAAAAGAATTTAAAAATCCTCTGCCTTTGTTTTAGTATTAGTTCTTATTTTGGCCAGAAATTGTAAAACCTTTATCTCAGAAAAGCCAAAGTAATTTGTGGATTTTCTTCCCTTTAAATTTGAGTATCAATTTTAGGAGTTCTGACTTTTATTTTAAAGCCTTCTCTGAAGATCAGAAGAAACAATATAAAGAATTTTATAGGTTGTCCCCTTAAATACATCTTTATGCCCTTTCTCCTCTCTTCCCAAGTCAAGCATTTTATACCCCACCTCCACTAATAAATGCCATTAGCCCTAGATTCCCATTCTCTGACCCCAAATACATGTTGCCTATAGTTCCCTCTTGAATCAAGCAAACACAAACATGTTCCACTGATCTTTTTTTGATGACTATGTATCTTTCCCAATAGGGCCAACATGGTGATCAAGGTCCTCCTGGTAACACTGGCCCTGCTGGCCCAAGGGTATGTGGATTTCAGAATGTATTCAAATAACTCTCATTCTGTTTGTGCAATATATATGTATGCTCCCATTCATATGAATCCCTATTTTTACTGTCATTGAACTGTTCAAATTTCCTTTTAGGGTCCACCTGGTCCTTCTGGTCCTCCTGGTAAAGATGGTCGCAATGGTCTCCCTGGACCGATTGGCCCTGCTGGTGTGCGTGGCTCTCATGGTAGCCAAGGCCCTGCTGTGAGTATAACCTTTTTTATTTTTTGTTGATTTAACACATTTGTGTTACACTATAAGCCTAGCAATTACGTCACTTCAGAAGCATAGCAGTTCAATAATTCACATGGTTTTATTTCTTGGAAAAGATATTTCATATTAGGGAAATATTTAATAGACCTAAGCTAAAAAGTTTTGTTCACTCCTTATGGCCAGAGAGCAGGTGCACAAAGGAGATGTGGTAGTCCTGCACTGTGCATCTTCCACTGCTTCAACCCATAGCATTCACCACAGGGAGAGTCCATGTGTGCTGCCTCCAGTTAGAGCTGAGGGTGCCAGGAGTTAAGCAGGACTATGCATGGGTGGAAGCATTTCATTAAAAGCACCCTATAGCTAACAGAATGCTTCTTGTCTTCTGCTTTCGAAAACCTTCAGGGTCCTCCTGGTCCTCCTGGTCCCCCTGGCCCCCCTGGACCCAATGGTGGTGGATATGAAGTTGGCTTTGATGCAGAATACTACCGGGCTGATCAGCCTTCACTCAGACCCAAGGATTATGAAGTTGATGCCACTCTGAAAACACTGAACAACCAAATTGAGACCCTGCTGACCCCAGAAGGCTCCAAAAAGAACCCAGCTCGCACCTGTCGTGACCTCAGACTTAGCCACCCAGAATGGAGCAGCGGTAAGTTAGTGCCAGATGTTTGCCCTTTCTGGCTCAGGGAGCACTTCCGGGTCATTAGCTTTCTTCAGTGAATGGTATCCTTGGCCACATGGCAAAAGTACTGAATGACCAATAAAGTAGTTCTTTCTGCCTCCACTGAAAATAGATACAAATACATTCTGAAAAGCCCTTTACAGATATCGTTGTGCATTATTGCAATATTTTTCCAAAATAATACAGAAATATTTAACCCTTGCTTTCAAATGCAGTTTCTTATATGTTAACAACCCAAAATACCTATGTATCTCATTTATCACCTTAATATTGTACCTAGCATTGATATTTGTGGCCTGAGTTCCTATATAAGAAAAGTGAATAGGAACTGAATGCAAAGTTTATGGTGAGTGAACCACTCTTCACATTTCTTCCTTCAATGGCAGGCTTCTACTGGATTGATCCCAACCAAGGCTGCACTGCAGATGCCATTAGAGCATTCTGTGATTTTGCCACTGGTGAGACTTGCATCTATGCCAACCCTGACAATATTCCTGCTAAGAACTGGTATATCAACAAGAATCCCAAGGACAAGAAGCAGCACATATGGTTTGGTGAAACTATCAATGGTGGCAGCCAGGTAAGTGATGTATGGCAGGGTGATTGTTTCCTAGGGTGCTGTCCGAAGAGTTCCCTCTTCATTGACTCCCAGCAAGCAAGCAGATAAATTAAATTCTTGGGGGAGAAATATGAAAACGCCAACTACCTTTTACCTCACAAGCATAGAGCTCTGGTTCTGGTTTAGATCAGTTTGTTAAAAGTGTTTCTCAATATTGTTCTAACTTGATGTCTGCAAATGATCAATTCAGCCTAAATAATGGTTATTGCTAAGTGAAACCTGGACTGGAATATGGTACATATAAAGACAGTCCAGAAAATGTTTGAAAAAATAAGAAAAATATCAATCTTTTATATTTTTTACATAAAATACATACAACACTATTCCTGGCAAGATATTTATATTACACATCACAGTTTCTGAGTGCATGCTGCCATAACATTCAGAATTGTCTGTGTAAGTAAAAACAAGAACTACTACTTGCATGTTAGACACTGTCCCAACTTGCAAATAAATCACTTTTGTACAGCTAAGGAGATTTAATTACATAATTCTTAAATTAAATTGAGTTGATATTGTGATGAAGTGTCTAAGATAAGATTTGATCACATTGGATCAGAACAGTCTAGGGTCTTGTTTCTTACAGTGGCTAAAAGTAGATGCTGTAAAAGGATTGAGTGAAGAAAACATTTGTGTTATCCACAGACACTATTCTATTAAAAATAGCTTCAAAATTCTGTCAAAAAATTTTTTTCAGGGTTGTATTGAGACAGGCATTGTTTGTGTGTAGCTGTGAAAATAGCAGATTGTCTTCCTTGAACTTACCTGATCTTGTCTCTGAATCCATATAAACTGTTAACACCATATCTTGGAACAGAACTCTACAGTTTAACTACATCCACTCACGTCTGGTTGTCAGTCTACCTCCTCCTAGTTTTATTTGATGCTCTTTAGTTCTGGAGTGGCAATAGAAAAGTGATTACAGACTTGTGATTCTTTTTTTAAAAGTTCCTAGCTGTCGTGGTTTAAGCTTAGGTGGAAATTAGATATTACAGCCACTTGCTCAACTCCCTCTCTCTTTCCCCCAGTCTACCCTAGTAGAAGGGGGAGGAGAATCAAAGTAAAACTGGCATGAGATAAAAATAGTTTAATAATTGAAAATAAAATGCAGTAACAATGGTAAATAATAATGATAATAAAAAGGAAAACAACAGATGATGCACAGTGTCATTGCTCACTTACCTGCTGACTGGTGCAAGAGCCCCACCTTCCTGAACCCAGACTGGCCAACCCTCTAGGTTACTTCATCCCAGTTTATGTACTGGGCATGATGTTTTATGGTGTGGAATATCCCTCTGGTCATCCCAGGTCACCTGTCCCAGCTACGCCACCTTCCAGTTTCTTTTGCCCACTTCCTCACTGGCAGCGCATGAGACACACACAAATAAAAAAAGTCCTTGACATAGGATAATGACTTAGCAATGTGTTATCAATCAACACGATTCTCATTCCAAATCCAAAACACAGCACTGTATCAGCAACTGAGAAGAAATGAACTCTACCCCAGCTGAAACCAGGACACTAGAACAGCTATCCCACCTTTTCATTACGAACATCCTCCCTTCCCCAGCAATACAATTGACTGGGTTCCTCTCTGTTTTTCAGTTTGAATACAACAGTGAAGGAGTGACCTCAAAGGATATGGCCACCCAACTTGCCTTCATGCGTCTGCTGGCCAACCATGCCTCCCAGAATATCACCTACCACTGCAAGAACAGCATTGCCTACATGGATGCAGAAGCTGGCAACCTTAAAAAGGCTGTCGTACTGCAGGGATCCAACGACGTTGAACTACGAGCTGAAGGCAACAGCAGATTCACTTTCAGTGTTCTCGAGGATGGCTGCTCCGTAAGTAAAGCAGAAAGAAACCACGGGCACAGTGACTGCCCAGGCCTAAGCATGTGATTAGGGGCAGAGTTGTGCTTTAATTCAGAATTAGATTATAGGACAAACCAGCTATATTTTGCCTGGTGAAGATGCATTGCCTACAAACCCAACCCTGGCAGATCCTTAACGAGTTGGAAGGAAGAGGTTACAAACAAATCCTACCTTGTACTGTGCAGTGTGACAAAAAAACAGCTTTCAGAGGGACCAGATCCAAATTCTATGTAAGCAGAAGATTGATAAGAAAACAGTGCACAAGCTATAGAAGGGGCAGGATCTTTAAGTCCTGAAACACTCAGGCAGGGTTCTCTTAGGATTTAACATCAGTGTGAATAATATTCTAGCTTGCATACAGCATCACCTAGAACTACAGAAGATTCAAGTAAATATTTTCTCTGTATTGGAGATCTAGATAGTTGTATGTGGGTATCTGATTTACAAACAATAGAAGCAAAATTAATATGAAATTCTCTCAGAAATTATCCATTCAGGTGAAACAATTCTTAATACTGTGAACGATGCAGTAACAATTGCAATGATTGTTCTCTTACAGAGAAAGAACAATGAATGGGGCAAAACAATCATTGAATACAGAACAAATAAGCCATCCCGCTTGCCCATCCTTGACATCGCACTTTTGGATATTGGTGGTGCTGACCAAGAAGTCGGTTTGGACATTGGCCCAGTCTGTTTTAAATGAATGAACTAAAATTAACTTAAAGCCTCTCCCAAATTATTCTCTTGTCATTTCTTTTTATAATGAAAGCTGACTCCTTCCATTTCTTCTGTTCATCTACTTGCTTAAACTCTGGGCGAAAGAGAAGGAGAAGAATTGATTGGAGCATTGTGCAATGAAATTTAATACAGCCCCAAATGGACTTGGAAGTCTTTCAAGATTTAACACCTTGTTTTGGGAAATGTCAACCTTTGTAAAGAAAAAAACCAAAATAAAAAGTCATGAAAGTTTGCACCACTTGTGGCCTTTGAATATCTTCCACAGAGGAAGTTTAAATCCATGACTTCCAAAGGTTTAAACTACCTCATACACTAAGTCAAGAGTGATCCACATCTTTTGTAGGAACTTCTCCATATGATCTGAGGTACTTTCAGTTCCACTCAAAATACAGTGGTGCTAATTGCATAATTACAGAGTATCTTTCCAATACTTGAACTTTGATGGTGCTAGTAGCATTTAAAATATTGCTTCTCTGTTTCTTTGAAATCTATCTTAAAACTTAGGATGTCCTGTCTCACCCACAGCTTAAGCATGTGGATAATTTTTCTTCACCTTTGTCTTCTTCCTCCAAAATCAGGTGTTCCTGCTTTCAAATTTCATTTCCATCTTCTACTATGGGTAAAAAAAAAAAAAATCATCATTTCTCAAAAAAGAAGAAAATGTATTTTGTATATGTGAGATGTTTAAATAAATTGTGAAAAAAATGAAATAAAGCATGTCCAGTGTTCCAAAAGAAACCATTTAATGAGTTACTTGCTTAGATGCATTGGAAGTTCTCACACCCAGATTTTACAATATTGTTAGCATATTGCTGTAAAACATTTTGTTAAAGCCTCAAAAGGTTGCCTACAACTGTCTTAAGGGTGTGATTGTCTACTTGACTGTTCATTTCAACACTAACTTTTGAGAAATTCTCAAGAAACTCACTCAGTAATTCTGTGCCTCATAGTATGAGAAGTTCAGAAGCAGATATAATTCCTTCCTTTTTTCCAAATACTAAGTAGGATTAATGGCTGAAAGAAAGTTCATTATCTCACTTAAAGGTGGAAGGAAAATGAAGCTTCTGTCTTTCAGAAAGCTCCTGGCTGTTCATAGAGTTGTGCTGGCTGATGCTGTGCTGTAATCAGCAGAACTGTGCCTGTGCACTTCAGAAAGGATGTGCAGAAGTCTGTGCCAAGAATCTCAAATTTAGTTGTTTTGTCAGGAAGCTGTGTTTGTTAGGCCTGTACAGTTTGTTCAGTTGTGTATGAGACACAGAACTATATGCTTTTGGTAACCTTAATAACGTGCTGTCACACAAACCACCACAAGAAGCAAAGACTTTGAGACCTTTTAGAAGAGTGCTGAAAACCCTAAATGAGCTGCAATTCCAACAGCCATGTTTTTGTGATTGGGAAGGTGCTTGGGAGAACCCAGAGAGGACCATGAAGACAACAGCAAAAGCAGGTAAGGCAAGAGGTGAGATGGTCAGCCAGAACCCCCAAGGAGAGGCATGAAGAAAATATCCAGAATAAAGTCCCTGTAACCTGAAGACAGCACCACTACAAAGATAACAGCTGAGAGTCTGAAGGCAGCTCCAAATGGTGCAAGGGAGAATAAGCAGTAAAATCTGCTTCTGAAGAGTTTGTTCTCGTTGTTGTTTTTCTTGCTTGCAATGGACTGATTAAGGAAAATAGGGCAAATATCAAAACATGATCTTAAGTGCAGCTGCTATGTGCCTGCAGCTATGTGCTGAATTAGTAAAATGGGAATTTCCATGATGAAATCTAGCCCATTTTTTCTTCACTGAGTAAAACATACTGTAGGTAAATACTTGCATTTACTCATTGGATCATGATGATTCTTAAAATATTTTAAGCATTGTTTTACCATTTCAAAATAAATTTATTGTTGTAAAAACAGTAATTCAATATTTGAAAACAGTAAAAGCTTTCTTTCCTTGTTTAGATTAACTACAAGACAGAAAGTTCCTACAAAGTCTGAAAAGCTAAAATTTCATCCCTCAGGTTATGCAATTCACTAGAAGGTATGCAAAGGTTATTGCTAGGATAGGGAGGTGGACTTTTGTTGCTTGGGGAGAAAAAAACCCCAAACCACAGTTGAAGGAACACTTGAGTTTAGAAAGGAAACTACACCTAGCGTACACTCTCTCTTTTTGTCATCTTCTGATTTCTCCTTTGCTCTCTGTGATCTGTTCCATGGCATGTCCTAGGCAGAGAACACTTTCTAACAGCACAGAACATTCAAATTATGTGTTTTCAGATCTTTCCCCCAAAAGCAGCCTCATTTGGAAATTAAATCTGGAAAAATACAGTGTTTACCTCAAAAATTGCAGCCTCATTAGCACTGAAAAGATATTCAGTCTGCCTTGCAGGTTTTGAGCTCATCAGAACTTACTGCATTACAAGTATTTTACTTATGCTATGTACGATATTAAGAAACTGTCTTTCAAAGATCATAGCTGAAAATAAGAGCGATAAATGGCAGACAGGGCAGGGAGCCTTCATATTGTCTAGTTTTGGGAATATAAGATGTTGAATAAACTTCTGGTGAACTTAATTATTTTTTGGGAGTGGTCTGCCTCTCTATTAGCATTATCTAGAGAATTTAACTCTCAGCAGCAATACATCTAGAGGATTAGCATAAATTAACTAAAACAATAGATTAAAGTTGACATTTGTAACAAGAAAGAATCTTGGAAGGAAAGGAAAACAGCTGGAGTAATGAAGTGAAAGGCAAAGCTTGCAGCAAGCTTTGGCTGTACTGTGCTGGAACAGAATTTCTGGAGAAGCTCTATGTAGAGAGACAACTGATATGTAGTGCTCAGTTGTGATATAACTGTGCAAACCAAAGTACTGCAGCATTCAGATCATTTTCCTCCCTGGAATCTGTGGGACTGATGACCCTCACCTGTGTGATCAGTAAATATGTAAATATTTAAATAAAAGCTTCTCTTACACCATCCCCCCAGGAGATGAACAGAGATTAAAAGGCTTCTGTCAGTAGGTGCTTCAAATTGTACCTAAGCTGATTTCTGATGTCTCCAGTGCAAATATTTCTTATTGTATCCGTGCATACTGTTTCCTGTTGCAGCAGGCCCAGCTGGCAGCACACTGGGCTCTCTGTAGCATGTGTTTTTGCATTAATATGGCCTAAATGAGTAAAAATTAGAGGGAGAAAGAACACCATCAGTGTGACCAACATGAAGCAAAAAGAAACTCAAACCACGTAGCGTGATTCTAGAAGGGGGAGTTGTAACCGCACAGTCCTGTGGGGAGAAACACAAGCCACTGCCAATTGTCCTCTGGATCTGAGTCTGTCAGTCTAAAATATGAATACTATGCTACAGAAAAATATCCTTTAATTCAGGTAGGTGACAAAACATTAAGAGATAACATATCTACTCTTCTACCACTCAGGTTTAAGTTGCAGCTTTTGACATGACTTTTGATTAATTTTCTTGTTGTGGTTTCAGACAGCATCTCCTAGAATCTGCCTTCCTATGACACTTGATGCAGTTTTACACTATTAGAATCATGTATCCAATTCCAATGAGATATTAGCAAGCTTAAATAAAGCTATTAGACATGCAAACAGAAGTAACCCTTAATTCATTTAGTTTTAGTCATGCCTCATTCTGAGGTCATTAAGAATCCACTTGTTTTCTATATGGCTCCACCATGAATCTCAGATGTACAATGAATGCAAGCTACAGTGCATAAACAAAAAAATTACTGTATGTCTCTATTCTAAGTCTGGAATACATTTGTCCTTTCCTGGAAAACATGTGGTTGAATATTACATGAGCAAAATTTCCTACACATGATTCCATGTTTATGTATACACTCCAGCTACTCAGGAAATGATGGTCCTCATTAAGGCAAATACAACTATCAAAACAAACAAATATAATATTTGAATATTATTTTGAACACAAGTATTTGATATATATATAATAAACTCCAATAATTACTATCAATATCTTACTGTGTTCAAGCTACAGAAATTGGACCTTCAGGTGAAATTAAACTTTTTCCAATTGCCAATTCTGAAGACAAAGTGAGAGAGCAGAGCAGTTCTCCAGCGTTTCCATAGGCGTTGTGCACCACCTGCTGACTCACACACTAATTACCAGCCCCTTAAGACAGCTTTTCTAGGCTTTTATTCTCGAATTTGCTGCCATTCATAGAATCGCAAAATATTCTAAATTGGAATGGATCTACAACGATCATCTAGTCCAACTCTTAAGTAAATGGCCCATAGAGGTATCAAACCCACAACCATGGTGTTATTAGAACCATGCTCTAACCAACTGAGCTAATGTCAGGGTTGTTACTGTCAAAATCGTCTATGCCAAGAATATCCTAAAGGCTATTTCTTCAAAACATCAGCATCAGAACTCACCCTAAATATGCACTAACATATGAGAACACTCATCCAAACAGGAAGGCTCTTGGCAGCAAATTGCAGGCTCACTCAGGGCAGAAAAAAAGACAATAATTAAATGTAGTCTTTTAGTTGTCAGGTTCTATGAATCTGAAATTATCTTCTCTATGTAGTGGTGTAAAGGACAGGGTTTTTTCTTCATGAAATCCTTCCTCCATAACGACTGTTTTTCTAGGCAGTTTTATCCAAAGGGATTTACCACTACTTTTTGGTTAAGGTATTTAACATCTCAAAGTGTAAGTCTCTGCTCCTAACATATTCCAGTATATTCTCTACAACAGTGCCTAGAAAGTATGACAAGAGGAGTCACCCAAACACAGCCTGACTTAATTTGGGAAAAATGCTTTTCATTACTGTTTCTAGTTAATAATGAGCTACCTTCTCATTTATTTTCATCTGTCAGCATTTAACAGGCAATAAGGCTAACTTTAATCCCTCAGTTTGAAAGAACATCCATTGCTATTATGGCTGTCTGTACCTGCCTCTATTATCACATTTGATTTACCACAAACATCTAAAATTTCAATTCCTACAGAAGCTGCCCATAGCCAAAATTATTGGTTCCCCAGATTCTCAATGAGATCCAAAGGACCTTTGCTTATTCTACTCAGGACGAGAAAAGAGAGCAAACCACACTCATGAAGCGCATATGCTTCACAGTAGACAAAGAGTAGAATTACAGGTTTATTTAATTTCTCTCATCTACTTTAATTCTCATAGAGATACAAGAGATACAAGACAGGTACAATAGACACAGATAGATACAAGGGGTACTTTGAACTTTTTCAGTTCAATATGTGATTCTGGAGTACAGTTTCAAATACTTTATTTCATATAGTTCCTGTAACTTTTGAAACTGTTCTTTCAGTTAGTAGTCTCCAATTTTCTAGAGAGATTAAGAGTTAAGGTTAAGAATTAACCCTCTGCAAGACCATCTGGTGGTTTGTGCCTACAGATGGCAACGTCCTTGTCTGGCTCCAGCATTTCATCTCCCTCCTCCTGCGCTGGGATGCCCTCAGCTGCTTTGGGAGTATGAGCAATGGACTCTCCTGGAGATTCAGGAACTACATTCCTACCCCCCACTCACCTCCCTCCCGCAAGTTAACCATTAAATATGTATTTTGACAAACACATCCAAGACTAAACAATACTGCTTCTAACACCTTGCTCCTGTTTAAGGCAGTGTTTCTCTGGCCTTGTATACAATGATATTGCCATCTCCATAGCTTTCACTGTCTTGTCTGTACCTCAGGACATTATGGGTCTCTTCATTGTAATAACACTTGAGTAATCATTCCATGCGTGACATCCTGCTAATAAAATTATGGGCCAAGGACAGACCTTTGGATTAATTGAGTTTCTCTCACACTTTCTTTCTAGGTTGATAGCAATGTTCTTACCTTCTACTTATTCTCTGCTGCAGAGGCTTAGTTGGAGAATCCATTCTCTGTATTAACTCTACATAAATACTGTGGAAATTTCATATGCAATTTCATATGCAGTAGTTTTTTTCTGTGGGTTTTGTCTGAACAACTCCTTTACCTCTTTGCCACCCACATGAAAATGTACTGCCCAGACACAATATAAAGACTACTTGCATTGATTTCTACTGACTCCTTCATCTATTACTTAGTATGGTTACAAAGTTTAATTGATTTTTTCGGTTAAACTCAGCCTTCGGCAGCCTGAAACTCTGAAACTTAGGACAGCATGACTGCTAAAAAAATACAAATTTTAAATTCATTATCTGATATGTTCTGGCTCTAGTGTGTTGAAAACCAACTGGGATTTGTATTCCATTTCCAAATGGAACATGCCTTGCGTGTACCATGAAAACACGTCCGTGGAAAGAGCTCTATGACAGAAAGGCAGGCTCATAAAATAGAATCATATCATCACTGAATTTTAAAGGGTGGGAATGGACCTTAAATTTCACCTAGTCTTGACCACTCCTGGCAGGGGTACCTGCTGCTAGACCAGATTGTTCAAGGCCTTATCCAACCTGGCTTTGAACATGACTGGGGTTGGGATATCCCATAATCTTCCTGAGCAATGTGTTCCAGTGTCTAACCACCCTCACAGTAAAAAATTTCTTCCTAATATCTTACCTAAATTCTCCCTCTTTCAATTTATACCCATTACTCCTTGTCCTATCACTACAGTTCCCGAAAAAGAGTCCACAAGAAAGCTGCTGAAGGATTATGGGCTCCAGTGGTTTCACTGCATATGGATTTGTTCTGGTTTTAGGCTTTAGAGAAAGTCAAACACTGTTAGTTAAACCTTTCAGTTCAAGGAATTTTAAAGCATAAGAAGAAACAACACATCAAAGAATTAGATCTAGCTACCAGTCATCTGAGCAATTATTAAAGTGTGCTCTGCACAGGAGATTTAAAGCTAGAAGCAAAAAACAATAGCTCTCCTGTAGATTCCAACTCACCAGGCTTTTACACAAAATTGCTGGAAATGGAGCAACTACTCAGTTACCTGGTAGTTCCTAAATGACAAATCTTTGCTAAGCCTGAGGTGCACAGTTGCCCATGTTGATATTTTGTATATATATATTTACATTTCAGCATCATAAAATAACACAGATCCTTTAGAGCTCACAAGCAACACAACAGAGCACCATACAGACAAACAAATGTGACAGAATACAGAACGTTGCAATATTCTGCTAAAATGAAACTATTTCTATGCAATTTAATTTTTAAATAATGATGCATGGAAATATTTCAGTCTGTTAATCCATTGCTGATACTTCAGCAAACTTGGATTTCAATGAAACTGAAGGTAAACAGAGAATTCCAAATTTCTAAAATTTCATAGAATGGCTAGGTTTGGAAGGGACCTTAAGGTCATCTGGTTTCAACCCCCTGCCATGGCAGAGGAAAAGTGAAAACACGTCCCTGGGTGGGCTCGAACCACCAACCTTTCGGTTAACAGCCGAACGCGCTTACCGATTGCGCCACAGAGACTCCCTTGGCTGTGGAATCTTCTGAAGAAAAAATAATTTTCCTACCCAAAATCAATTTTTTGTTGCTAACAGCATTGATTTCAAGTAGCAGGGATTTAATGCAGAGATGCTAAAAGAGAACATGGTCATCACATGGCACCTGTATTGCTGGCAGCCAGAAGGAAAGGCTTAAAATGCTGCACAAACACAGCAAAGCTTGGACTGTAGCTATGTAGGCTTCCAAAGGCTGCCCTGTAAATATAAAGAATTCTGAATTTTAAGAAGGCACAACTGGGAGCAAAAGGGAGAACCATAAAGAGGAACAATATGAAACAAAGTGTTCATGATAAAAGAGTAACTCAATTTGACAAGGAACTAAGAGTGACTGCCATTTTCCCTCAGACAAGAGTCAAGAAAAGAGTAGGGGGTGGGGGAGAGAATAGAAAAATCTTATACCTGCATACCAAAAAACTCATCTAAGTCAAACATTCTTAACCCATTACTTTGACGTATACAAAGCTTTGAGGATAAAAATGTAAGCACTTGAAAGAAAAATAATTTTTATTAGTGTGCTGAGCTGGGTCCCAGCCCCTTTCTCAGGACTGTGTAGCTGCACAGCAATAAGACACCTCAGATGCAGAAAGGTGCAGCCCCTTGACTACCCTCAGTGAAAGAGGACAGATGACTTAAATATTTCCTACCTGCCCATTTCCCCTCCCTGTCTTCATCTGACCCATCTTTGTTTCAGACCCACAGAAGCCTGAAATTAAAACACTATTAAGCCTCATGTTATAGAAGAGCAGATGTATTTATCTCTTAGTGATAAAGGTAAATATGGCTTTTGTACATGGGATTTCATAATTGCTTCACTTAATATCAGTCTGATTTTAGTACAGACTATTGAGAAACCATTTTAATAACTGTTACAAAATTAGAAATCTGTAAAAGCAGTATTTTCTGATAGAATTTTCAGGATCTTACAGGTTTGGGGGGCATATTTGTTTCAGCATTTGTCTGTGGCAATACTCAGGCTACATTGCTTGATTGAACAAGTCCACTGAGAAGACTTCTTACACTTTGTACTCCCTCTTCATGAATGCAATCAAATATTTGCAGTTGGTGGCTACGAAGCATACACGTGCCACATGGAAACTTGATTCTTAGGGAAAAACTGATTACCACTATGAGGCTGAAAACCCAGTAATTAAAATGTCTGATGCCATCATTTGGCAGGTACCCAAAAGCTGCCCACACAAAAGCTGTACTACTGAAAATACTACACTGCCCAGGAATCCTTTGGACATGTAGCTTTATTTCTGGAATTACAATATGACCAGAGCAACCTGGCAATGCTGCACCATTTAAATTAAAAAGTGATATGGTTTGCGGTATGGCAGATCCTACTAATCAATTATTCAGCACTTAACCCGTAAGTTAATGTAGGGAATATTCTACTTATTATATAACAAACAGTATGTTCCTTATGAACATATGATCATTTTCCTTCTGAAACTTAAAGGTTAGAGGTAAATGATAATTTTTCTTCCAGCTCTGGTGCTTATATTCCTTGCTATATATACCTGTGAAAAATTAATTACACTCTTATAAACATACAAAATCTTAAAAGGGAAAATATCACGAGTGTGTGCTAGTATTCCTCTAACTGAGAGTATTTAAATATCAGCCCTGTAATAGCTGACTTTATACTACAGTAGCCACTTTATCTTCTTACATGCTTCCAGTCCTTGTGATTACATTGTGTCTTTGCCTGAGGACAGTGAAGCTACACATGGCTGTAGTGCTGAAAACAGGAGAAAGGACATTTCCTGTGAACTCAGTTTATCAGCAAACGCATATGTGCATGCCAGGTTTGACCGGTGGCACAAAGTTCTCCTTCCATTTATGCTGAGCCTGCCAAGCAAAGTTAGGAAGCATTAAAAGAAGAATTATCTCATCTAAATTATACCTGTATAAATGGCATCTGTCCAATTTAAATTTATTTTCTAAATTGAACAGAAAGTCACCATTCTTCACGGTAAGTCATCCACCTTATTCTAAATTACAACTAAATTACCACCTTACTTGCTCTCTCAGTTCTACAGAGGGAGGGTGATTATTTTAAAATAGATTGGTTCTCTCTGAGTGAGTGGAAGTAGGTGGGATGGACCCCTTCATTCCTGACTGCTATTAGATTGACCATTAGAGGAAATGGAGCAGCCAAAAACCACAGTAATGACAGCGTCAGTCATTACTGACCTTATAAAACACCACAGCCTCTTATGAAAATCATTAATCCAGTGAAGCCAAGGCTACACCTATAGAAAAAAATAAATGTGAAATTCTTCCAAAGGCTTTTTACTCTTAATATTCATAGACATTACTGCACATGCAGAGCAGTGTCACATCTCCTCTACCTCTCAAAGGAAACACTTTTATCTTGTCTGAGTCTCCTCTCTGTGGCTGTCCTAGGTGTTCCCTTCCCACTGATGGTCCTTGGTTCTTCCAGCAGAGCAAGCAGAAAACCACCAGGAAGCTGTAGCATTTGCAAACCAAAAGCTGAGGTTTCACTGATCAGAAGAGCTAGGAGACTTCTGGTTTACTTCCAGCACATTAAGTTGATCAGCAGACAGGAAAATAAAGTAGGTACACAATTTACAAAGCTGCTTCTAGCTAATAACAGTTCATGTCTGGAGTCGGTTTTAGAAGGTACTTAGCAATCCCTAATTAGCTACTTATATCAGGACTTTTATATATAGTGGTTGTGGTGTGAATGTCCTGGTTTGAAGGACAGGTGTCTGCTGAGGAAGGCAGGAGCCTCCCTTGGAATGGAAAATGTAAACCCCTTCCCTTTGAATTATTGTAATTTTGAAATTAAGGGGTTCTCAGGCAAAGATATGGGAGTAGGAATAACAGTTCTTTACTAGTATTTATAATAAAGTGAACAAACAACAACTCTTATGGCATTAACAACAAACAGAACCAGGAACCTGGTCCCAGCCCTCTGGGCCTGCAGGCACTGTTCCCTTGGGCAGTGATGGTCACAGCCGGCAGGGGGCGCTGGTGGCGCTGGGTGGGCAGGGCAGGTGCGATGATTCCCCCGCGGCTGCAGGGGGCGCTGTGGCGCGAGCTCCAGCAGACACGTGGTATGGCGGTTCAGTTGGCAGGGGAAAAAAAAATATGGAAGGGAGGCTTTGCTTCACAAACCCCTTCAGCAGTCGGTCCTGGTGCCCCAGCAGGACTCTCGGAAAGCAGCAAACTGGGATGGCAGGACGTCTCGGTAGGTAGTGAAAACCCAGTGCAGTGCCGAAGGAGCAGCAGGGGCGGGGCAGGGGCAGCAGCCCGGCTCCCAGCAGAGCAGGGAGAGGCGAGCTCAGGATCCTGGGCCCCCCTGGGCAGATGGTAAAATAGGTCTCAGTTCAAAGCAGGGGCACAGCAGAAGAAACAGCTCCACGTGAAGGGTCCAGCAGCAGCAGCGAGAGTCATCTCTCCCCAAAAAAGGCAGAGCAGCACCTCCATGTTCCCTCCGAAGCGCAGCTTCAGCTCCCTCTCGCTGCCCCCACCCCTGCCTTTTATCAGCCCCTCTCCTCCGGGGCTTGGCCACAGTCCTTTGTTTTTCTTAAGTACCCAGCAGTTAAGAGTTCATTAGCAACTTAACGGGAAAAAAAAATCTGTATGTTAAAGGGAACAAAAGGAAAGAAAAAACCTAACCCCCAACAGTGAATTACTTGGGTATGTGTCATGATGCCAAATTCAATTAGCTTGTGAAAAACAAGGAGGAACCTGTTAGAAGCAAGACCACATGCATACAAACAACTTCCTAACCCATGGGACTTCAGCCAAAAGCTTCTGACTGAATGAAGGGGATCTCAAATATCGAATACCTAAGCAATGACTCCAAAGAAGCAAGGAACAAAAAGCAGATGTCTCGCTCACATCCATATAAATATTTAATATACACAGGAGGATTATCTTAATTAAGATACTCAACCTGCAACAGTACCAGCATGTATTTGTACAGTCCTGAAATAACACAATTTAAATCCACATATGGAGTTTTCAGGCATTACTGAAGACCAGGGTTAGGTCTTCATGGCAAGTAAGGAATGCCCAGGGATTTCCAGCAGCAGGCAGCAGATCCAAAAGAGCCCTCCAAAGGCTGCAAGACAGAATTACTATTTCTAAAAGTTATCATTTCCTAAGGTATCTATTAACAGGAGTATGGTTGTTTTGATGGCATTTTAGTTCCTGCTGCTCTTTCAGAGAAAGAAGCTAATTTAGTTGAAGATCCCTGAAATTCTCCAGAGAGACTATCTTATTGTGGAGAGTTGAATTAATTTTTTGATTTTGACAATCAAAAAATCAATAGTAACAGTGCTTATCAGAATAATACTGAGAATTCCAATTTTGTGCTTACATTGCATTATGTTTGCATAATGCTTTAAGTTAATCAGCTTTTCTGATATATCAAATAAAACTTTGTTCGCAAAGTGTAGACTTCCTGGGGGTTTTTTTTCAAATGTTTCCCTTCTCTTTCTTTCCCACAAAATTATTTTTTCACATATTATTAAACGAATAATCAAATTCAATGGTTTGCAGAACTTCCAGATTAGGTTGGGGTTTTTTTGTTTGTTTGTTTGTTTGTTTGATGACAGGGAAATGAAAGGTTGGTGAAAAGAAAATGGGACTTTTTATGTGCTCAAAACCCAGATAATTTATTATTATTATTTATGCATTCAGTTAAAAACAAAAACAAAACAAAAAAGACCCCCAAACAGAAAACCAAACAAAACCAACAAACCAACCAAAGAAACAAAAACAAACAACAAAACAGAACAATTTTTCTGTTCATTTTTTTTTTTTTTGGCCAGTCCTAACAAAAAGAGTTCTGCTGGATCTGAGCGAACCTGCCTAGCACAGTATGTACTTCATTATGCACCCAAGGCTTGATGAATGCTTGCTGTTTATTTCCTGTATTCATTTCCCATCTTTATGTGACTACATACTAAACACATTTCCTAAGTTTTAGATTTATGGTTACTTTATTTTGGGGAAATGTCTTTCCCATGACAGCCTGCCCTGCTCCAGGCCTACCAGGTCTTCCCAGGCCTTCCCAGCCCCACCACTGGAGAGGGACTGGATTCAAAGCCCAGATTTCCTGCCCAACTCAGGTAGCTGCTTGTAGAGGAGCAGAATTTCCCTTTTGTGAATCTTAGCAAGGTTTGATTTCAGCAATCATTTCATTCATACCCCAAACCCAGGTAAATCTGTGGGAGTTGGCCTCTTCTCCCAGGGAAATAGCCATAGGATGCCAGGACACAGTCTTAAGATGCACCACGGTAGGTTTAGGTTGAACATTGGGAAGAATTTCTTCAGAGAAAAGGTGATTATGGGCCGCCCGGGGAGGTGGTGGAGTCACCATCCCTGGAGGTGCTAAAGGAAAGAACTGCATGTCTTTCCTTAAGCTTAGTGACATGGTCTAGTTGACATGGTGATGTTCGGTCACAGGTTGGACTCGATGATTCTGGGACTCCTTTCCGACCTGATTGTATGATTCTGTGAGTGTGTCAGCTTGTGTGTACAGCTACCCGCATTCAGAAGGAGTGAGCGTCTCCCAGCCTGGAATGACCATCTCCTTATTAACAGAAGAGTAACAAGTGTTTAGATGTCGCATTGTCTGGAACGAAGCCCTCACTGTCCAGTGCCAGTTGTCACGGACCGTGGCGGCACAGACCCTCGCCCAGCTACTCATTCACGGAGCACAGTCCCCAGAGGGTCTCCGCCTCGCCACCGCCCCCTCAGCCGCGGGGCTCGGGCGGAGCGCGGTGGGATCCAGTGGGATCCACCGGGAGCC
>WEKY01023784.1:73271-135528 GCA_013390045.1 Picathartes gymnocephalus
GTTTGCACTGAGAGAGCGCCGCAGCTCCGGGGCCCGGCCTGCGGCAGGTGAAGCTGCAGGGGTAGAGGGGGTGACTTCTACCCTGTCACTTGTTTCCGAACGGCGTGATTAATGACTAATTACCTGGCAGTTAGTGGTTAAAGTCTTAATTGGTACGAGATTTGGTATATGTTGTTTCACTCTTTGAAGCATCGCCTCAAACATAACGAAACCAGCCGCTTTGGGGTATGAAGCGAAGTAAAGAGCTGTTTGGTGTCACGTGTGGTCGGTGGCCCTGGACAGGCTCTGGGGACCGAGCGAGCGTGCTGTGGCCGTGACCGGCTGCTCACGGGCGCACCTCAGTTACGGGGCGCTGGGAACTCTGCTCGTTCCTCCTCGCTAGGGTTGTTGTGGCCCTGAAGCAGAGAATCTTGGCGTGACCCGTAAATGCAAATGGAGCTGCTGAAGAAAATATTTACTTGTTTCTGTGTCACGCAAAAAAATGTGGTATGTTTTTGTGGGTAAATCAAAAAGTTTGTCTGTAGAGAGATCACCGCGGCTCTGTTTGTTGTAGGACAACTGGTGTCGTGTTTTAACACTTGCTGCCAGCACTCATGAGAGGCAACGCTGAGGCAGTTCATTGTGGAAATGGGAAAGGGGTAGGGATCTTTATGTATAGAATTCCCTAGATTCACCCTCTAGCTGGCATGTCGGTAAGTCTGATAAACTGATTAGTATTAAATTGGAAGACATGGAAGCATTTACTGAATTCTAGAGTAGCTCAAGCATGATGTAATTGAACTTGCTTGTTGTGCAGTGTTCCTTAAGGCACAAGAGAGTCACAAAACTAGAGGAGGAGGGTGGCAAATTTTTAAAGAGGGATTTCAAGACCAAGCAAACAGGGATGGCAATATCAAACAGGTTATAAGGAAAATAAAATATGCATAATTTCAGTATATTCTGGAAGAGTTAATGAGGGGGGGTGAGTCTCAGATTGCAAAATAGTGAGAATCTGCTGGCCTTTATGTAAATTGATATGGTCTGTATGGATTGTTACAAATCTTTCAAGTTTTTTCGCCTAAGTCGTTTAGTTTCTTGAAGCAATTAGAGGGTAAGGGAGAGGTTTTCTGATAACTGTTTAACAGGTAGGAGGACGTGTAGTCATAGTGAAAACAGAGTTAGCAGTTTGGGCTTCTATGAACATAAAATGTTCAAAATAGAAGTTTAGAAAAATAGAGTGGAAAAATTATAGCAGATGAATTTTTAGGATAGATAAAAGCAGAGTAGTTTTATCAAAGAGATCATTCTGCAAACCTGCAGTGATATCAAACAGTTGAAATTCAGCAATTGCCTCAATTCCTTTGACAAGTAACAAAAAAAGCAGAGGTTTTCACCAATAGTGCATAACTAAAGCTGACTGGCACCTCACTTACTCTCAGTGGTGTTGGTCACCCCCTCTTAGTAGTGGTATAATAGAACTTGGAAAGTGTGTACAGAAGAGCAACACAAATGGCAGAAGAATAAAACATCTTCTCTACAAGAAATAATGAAATATAATAAAATTCTGTAGCCTGGACAGAAACCTAGTAACTTCCTAATGATCTAAAATATTAGGAATTATTGGGGGAAGGTAAATTGATCGTTACTTTGCCGTAACACAAAAAGTATCAATTGGCAAATGCATTTAGGTAATACATTTTAAATGATCTCAAGAAAGCACTTTTCCACACAAGACATTTTACGCCAAGATTGTCTATCAAAAATATCCCCAAAAAGTCTTATCCTGATTTCCAGAGGCTGGATGAGACAGGGCTGCAAACAGGTTCAAAGTTTCCAGGCTGTGAAAGCCAGGCCATGTCACATAAGGGATTGCTGTGTTTGTTGTGCTTTTATACTTTCCCTTTTGTCTGATTGTCATTGCATGTAAAGGTTTTAGCTAATTTTAGCCTCATAATTTAGCTACATATAGGCAGGAGCAGCCCAGAGTACTTCCCAGTCAAACTTGCCTGTATAAAATTTACTTGTATGAAAAAATGCTAAACAGGGGTTGTGGAAGGTCAGATTTATGTTCAGGAAGACCGTCATATTTAAGGGTTACCTACATTTTTTTGCAAAAGAATGTGAATTAAGAGAAGGCACAGACTAACTTGTGAAGTCTTAAGTGGCTTGAATGTTTACATACTATTCTGCGAAGTTAGTGCTGTGTGTTTTTCAGTTGTTCTATTTCAAAGGTACATTCCTAAACCTTTTTGGAAATAAGCTTTTATTTAAAATTTTGCATTCTTCAAATCAACAGTAGTAGATTCTGTTTAAATCTACATTTTTTACTTTGAATAATGGAGAACAGTTGAATTTCTAGCTCTTTAAGAGTATGCATTTTAGAGAAAGCTTTATGAAACTTGGTCTGCTCTGGCACTGAATGGAGTCTTTGAGATTTCACAATTTCAATGGAATAACCACGATTTTGAGGAATGATAAATTAGAATAATGAGCATAATAAAATTCAGAAAAATTATACACTTTGTGTAACTATAATGCAGTGTATCTAAGTGAGCATAAAAGGTAATGTGTTGGAAGGATAATTTACAAAAACAAAGAGTTTAAAAAGAATGGTCTTTGTGTTATGTATACAATGGCACTTGGAATTCTTTCAGGTTTTGGGTTGGTTTTTTTGGTTGGATTTTTTTTGTTTGTTTGTTTGTTTATTTCTTTTAAGATCTCATTGATGGTTAAGAACAAGTTGTGGTGTATGAAAATGAGCATAGTTCTTTGGCTGCTATTTCATCTACTAGAGCCAGAGTTGAGCATTTCTTGAGGCACTGTCTAGTCTGTAACCTCCAGTTTACTTTCTTGGCTGCTGTTTCAGTTTTGTTTTATTCCCCTCCCTCATCTTCTCCCTGGATTTTTTACTATTATGTTTTAAGGAAGATACCAAACATCAGTAGTGCCCCTAATGAGTTTCAGGAGCTTTCTAATATTGCTCAGGGCAACAGTAAGATAATCAGTACCTGGAACTCGGAAAGAAAGCATAACCCCTTGACATGAAATATTGTCTCTATGTTTAAAATGTATATAATATGTGATATTTGGAATGTTACTTCAGTGAATGTACTGTAGGATAAAGGATTGATCTATTTATGGGCAAGTATTATGGTGGGAGTGCCATGGAGTACAGAGGTGCTGAGCTTGGGTCTTGACCTTGAGATAAGGACATCCTCCAGTCTTGAAAACTTGATGAGAAAGAAGTGACAGTGGTCTACAAAACATGACAGACATAAGTCCAAACTGCCTTGCCCCATGGAATAACCAGGGAGTGCCCCAAGTAAATCTAGTAGAAACCATATTTTGAATAAAGGCAGATGATTCTTCAAGCATCAGCTCTGGATATAGAAAACTCTTGTAGAAGGATTCTGTGGGTGCTAAAAACCTTGAAGACTGTATGTGCAGTTCAGTTAAGTCCCTGGAATGAACATAGTTGGGAGAATATTAGGCAAGAACATAGTGTTTACTTGCTCTCCTCTTATTCATCTCTGAGCATCTGCTTATGGCCCCTGTTGTAGGCAGAATACCAGGTTAGACTGACCACGAATAACAGTCCTGATTTTCTTACACATCCTTCTCAGCAAATTAGAGGATGTCAGAGGGAGTCTGATTAGTCCTGGATATTCTTTTACAAAGTTCACTCTTACATCACTTTGATACATCTCCTAGTTATCATCTGCAAAGTGGAGGACTTCGTATTAGTAATAACTCTAAAGTCACTTCATTATCAAACTCATGTTGCTTTTGACTAGATAGTTTTTTTATTATTCCTGACAGTTTCATTTTTTATGCAACTTACTTGAAATGATAGTGTACATGAGTTTGCAAGTTTGAGAATCAGGGAAATTATGTTGCTTGAAAACCTAAGTATGAATTGACCTTAATGATGTGAAAGTTTCACAGGAAGTGTTATGTAGGGGCAGTGGTACATTGTTTCTGCACAAGCTAGAACAAGTCCCTACCATTTCATTCACAACCATTTCCCTGTTTGTCAGTGCTGGGAAATGCTAAGTATGACAAAAATGTTGGAGAGCAACTTGCAGTGAATGGTGTTCAGTTGTGTTCATTTATAAAGCAGCAGAATCTGACATGGAGTTGGGAAGATAACAGTCACTGATTTCATAACTGAGATATTTGAAACTTAACATGACCAGAAACATCACCACCTGTAAAGTGATTAATCTTAATTAGTATAAAACTTATTGACTGGAAAAGATAAGTGCAGTTCAGAATGATCAGCAAATTGATGTGTAGATGTTTATGGAATTTTTTTTTTTGTGTATTCACCCATATCACCTGTTCTAAGATGACCACATGACTATATGTCTTAAACAGGGAGATGTAACAGACTGTCTTGCAAACCTTGTGATAAGTTTTGCATTCTGTACGAGATGCTGTGCATGATGATTCTGTGTACAAGATAATTTTATTCAACAGTTGTATTCTTTAATTTCATATTACTGTATTTTGGATAGTAGATAGCAGAGTGGATTGGCATCTCTTAAAGGAAATGCCATTCTGAGTCACAACATCTTTCTGACAGCAGAAGTGGGATCACTAACATTTTGTGGATATGGGTAGGATTTACAGAACAGTGTTGTATAGTAAGTGAGAAGGCAACTTGCAGAAATTTGTGCAAGATGTATTTGCAATCAGTTTAATTTGTTTACTGTTTTTGGTTATTTCAATTTCTGTTTTTCAAATATTGTCAAATTATTTTTATAATAGCAGTGGGGCTGTGTTTTACATTTCACATGTCTGAATTCTAATCTTAATATAACATTTTAAAGGTGGTGATACATGTGAGTATCTTCTGTCCAGTGGGAGATTTCTTGGAGAAAAAGTATGGCAACCTCACAGTTGTATGATGCATAAGTACAAAAATAGGTAAGGAAACTCATGTCTTCTGTTCATCTCGAAAGAGGAGTCATTCTTTGACGGCAGCTGTAGTAATTGCAGTGTCATCTATTGTTCACTTTATATCTGATTCTCTAGGCTTTCAAAACAATATAGCATTTATCAGAAAGAAGTCTTTTCCTGGTACTTTATCTGTGTGTCTACAGTGTTTACCATAGTTGTATTTTTGTATAAAAATACAAATAAATGTTGATGATGGAGGTACTGGCACAAGTTATGGAGAGCTGCATGAGACCGCATGTTTCACTCTCTGATTGCTGACTTTATGTGTCAAATTGCAAGTAAAAATATCCCAAATAAAATAACCAATCACTTTTTTTCACCTACTAGAAAGAGAACTCTTTTTGGGTTTTTTTTTTAGAATTATTATATATATTACCATTTTGAAACCGCTGTATTTGTAGCACACATTATAGGAAAACCTGCTTAGTTGTTTGCCTAATCACGTTAGTAGGAGAGTTTATCTTCAATTCTATGCAAACTGCAATAAACTGTTTATTAATTCAGCATGTTTAAAAAAATTACCATGCCTTAGAGCTGGATATAATGTTTAGAATTATCTATATAGCTCTGTAGATTTTCAGAATACTTCTTTCTAAGATACATATTTTCTGTAACATTACTGTTGCTGTTTTGTTTTACAGTGAAGCAAAAAATTGCCTCATAGACAAACATGTTGTGTTTGTAGGAGATTCTAGAATTCGACAGCTGTTCTATTCATTTATAAAACTCATAAATCCTCAAGTCAAAGAAGAGGGAATTAAGGTGAGATAGCTTACTTTGGTGATTGATTTTTTTTCTTGCTTCCCAATTTACCTCATAAACTCTTGTCTAAACTTAAAAAAAGCAAATTATATTGTTTGCTGGCCTAGCCATATGAAAAGAGAAGCACAGAAAGGTCTTTTGAAGAAGAACAAGGTTAGACCAAAATAATTGTTTGGGTAGAGATGAGATAATTGCAAATCTGCAAGAGAACTTGGAAGCTCAAGAGAAAGCTTGTGGCATGGGAATAATTTAATGAAGCTGACTTGTCCCATAGCAATTTATGCTTCGTATTTGGTTTCTTGATGAGAAAATGATTGCTCCTTTGTGTGTTTTTAAATAGTAGTAATTCATTAGCCTTCTAATTTGTCATTTAAAATGTCAGTTAAATTGCTGATCTAATCTGTTCATAAAAATCCTTGGGGCAATGACAGATTTCCAGGTCTAACTTGAAGCTAGACTAAACATAGCTTCAGGTCTTACCTCCTTTTTGATCACTGTTGAAGAGCTTTCTGGATTTTATAAGGTAAAATATGTAAACCTCAGCTGGGTGGAAGGAGGAAGAAAGGATTTAGCTGTATCAATTGTTGAACAGAATGTTGATTTCTTTTTGTATATGATACTTCTCGGGCACATGTCTTCATAGATGTACGTACATATGTAATGGAAAAGACAACTTTCACTTTCAATAGTACATCAAATTTGCCAGTTATTTAGTAATTCTGTCACTTAGAAGTGAAGCTGGCAGCTTGTCCAGCACTCAGCATGCAGTCACTTCCACTTGTCAAAACAAGATGTTTGGTTGATCCAAGAACTCTGATTTTCTTAGCCAGTTGGTTAGGTGACTCTTGCTGCCCAAAAGTAATGGTGAGATGTTAGAGTGCTATAATGGATTTTGAGTTGAGAGTATCTTCTGTCAAATGTTATTGAAATCAAGATCTCAGTTTGAGGAGGAGAAGTATACTCGTTCTTATGGACCAGGATTGAAATTAATACTGTATTTAGTAATTTTAAAGGAGGATTGTGTATGCATATCTGACTCCTTCCTTTCTTGTTTGTTACAGTTTTCACTTAGGAAGTTTAATAATGCATTCTAGATTTTATTTCTGCCTGAGATTATTTTATTTTTTAATTAAAGCTATGTTGGTTGTTTTGTGTAAAGGAGACAGGCAGATGAAAAGGAAGGCTGGACAAAGGCAGTGTAAGAAAAGAAAGAGGAAAAAGTCATAAGTTTTTCTTACGCTGGGAGGCTAAATTTAGGAAAAGATTTGATATCTTTGTAACAGAGTGAAAGTATTTCTGACTTCGTTGGCTAGATTTCTTCCAGGAAAAATAACTGTTCACTTGAGTAGCTTGTATCAAGAAAGCAACATAAATATTTTGTGTGAGTACACTGACAAGTTTATACAAGAAAAATCCTTTCCACTGAGGATAAACCTTTGGGTGAGAGCAAGTTGGCATAAATATGTAAATATTTTGTTTTCATTCTGAAAAGTTTTTCTTACTTTGTTTTCATTGTTTTGGGGTTTTTTTGACAGCATGGAAATATCCCATTTGAAGATAAATCTGCTTCAATTAAAGTGGTAAGTTTTTATCTAGTGTTAAATTGCAAACTATAATCGTGTTATTCCATACAGTGTAATTGAAAATGCTGTCGGAGCTAAAAAGTAAAAAGAAGGTTAAGACCGTCAGCATTCTTTATAAATATTTTACAGATATTTCAGAGTGTATCTTAACATGCTATATTTTGAGAAAATTTGGCATGGGGTACTTGTATTGTGGCTTGGTTTTGGGCATAAGATCTGGAACTGTGTGTAATTTTTGTGACATCATACAATTTGGCCTTTGCAAGCGTAGCTTTTGCCAGGAGGTTTACTGTTTTCGTGATGTAAGAATACGTGTCTTGGTCTTTCTTGGATTGGTAATTGTAATTGCCATTGAGTTTTCTGTGCTATCCTAACAAGTATTCCTTCCATTGTTTTTGCATGGAGAAATAAGCGCAATGTTGATTATAATGTGGATATTTTAAAAAAGAAAACAAAATACTTGAGGCTAGTTTTTCTGAAGGACTCTGTTCTCTGCCCTGGCAATGGAAATGCTGTCCTCAATAGCTTTCTTTGCTTCCCATGACAGCTGTCAGCAGTGCTGGGATTGTGCTAGTCATGTATTTATTTATGCCCTGAAGAAAACTCATTCTCTATTCACCAAAACCAAAGAAGCAGTGTGTTTACTGAGTTGTCTGAATGTGGGTTTTCAGTACTTGTTTGTGTACATGGTTAAGATTTAGGGTACAGAAGAACATTTTAGGGTGTAAGCCCATGGCAAGTTAAGCATCTGTTGGCCTTCACAGTATGTTCCTGTGTTTGTGCTGTAACTAGCACTGGTAAGCTGTGGAGTGGGTTTTTTCAGGAGTCAGTTCACCCAAAAGCTACTTTGTAGGATTCCTTTTTGATCAGGTCTGATGTGGCTCATCATGGGGTTATCTGAATGCTGGCAAAGATGGGACAGAACACAAGGAGGACAAAGGGGCTGATGCAGTGTGATTTGCATTGGGCTAACCTGACAGAATCACATCTTCAAAACTTCTTAACCACCCAGATTTGAGATGGCAGGTCTGGGCTTTTTGGAGATGTCTGGGTAGTTAATGTATTCCCAGTCAGCTGTTTCCTTGTTTTGATGCAGTATTACTCTTCGACATTATTGGCATGGTACCTGAATTTCCAAATTCAGACTGGCTGTGACCCAATAATCCAAATGTGGAAAATACTTGACCAACAAAAGAGAAAGTTACTGGGAACAAGTGGAGAGTTTAATTTTGCCCTATCTAGTCATCACAGTAGCTCTTCTGTCCTTCAGCCACTGCAGAGGACTGCATGATTGCTCACAGGTTCCACAGCTAAATAGCGAATTGACAGTATTCAAGTGAACTACCAAAATGTAGCAATGCAGAGGAGTGGGCGATAGAGATTTCCTCTCTGCTGATAGTGTTTCAGCATTCTGTTACAAAGTTTCCTCACAATAGTTTCTGCATGTGTAGTCTCTGCCATTTCCCTGGTGCTGTCCTAAGGAGTAACTAAATGCTAGGAAGTCATGGCTTTACCTGGGAAATATAATAGCATGAGTTTAGACTGTCCTTCCAGATGAAAGTTGTGTGCTGCTCCTGGCATGTAGAAGAATACTGGTAGGTAAGTTTTTAATAGCCATGACACTATTAGATTGAAGCAGCTGATAATTTATGAAGTTGTAAGATAAATTGTTAGGTTTTGGTTTTATTTGAAAATGATTTCATGCTATCAATTATTTTAAGCTTTGGAACAAAGAAAACCTGCTGGTAAAAATGTGGAAAATTGAGCAAAAAGCAAATTCTAATAAGTTATAGATGTGACCTTGGACTTATCCCTGATTACAGTGGAAACCTGAGGACATCCCATTTGGCAGACATTAAAAAATTACCTTCTTGGTGAAATTCCAACTCCTGAACTACCAATAAGAATTTGTTTCTCACGAGGGAAAAGTTTTGTGGGTTTGTTGGCTTTTTCTCCCCTTTTCTTTTCTTTGCTTTCTGTTTTCCGTGCTGGAGTAAGATGTTGGACTTTTCATGCTAACTATAAGGAAATCACACTCTGAGCCAAATGTTTTTCCTTTACAGTTTACTTGATGGCAGTTGGTTTGGTTTTTTGCATATTTTTGTTTTAGTCTACTGATTGTCTTTTAAGCTTGCAGAGTAATTCTGCTTTAATTTTACAGGATTTTCTGTGGTATCCAGAAGTTAATGGCTCTATGAGGCAACGTATCAAATCTTGGACTGAGGTTTGTTTCAAGAGATCTAAAATTTTACTCTGGAGTATTGAAAAGGGGATATTTACTGGTGTATGTGTTTCTGGGTATCTCCTGGTCTTCCAAGGATGGTATCACTTGGACCTTAAAAACCCCTAGCAAACTAGAAAAACCCTACTTCCTAGGAGCAGGTTAAATAATCCTATTAAGAGCTAAAAGAATTTCAGTCTGGTTTGGCACTTTGCTTCCTCTGTGGCTGCAGTGACTCCACTTTAATGTGACCAAATATTTTGAACCTTATGGGTCCTTTCCAATTTGAGATATACTATGATTCTATGATTTTGTATATATGTTAATTGGAGTATTTCAGAGTGAAGGGCAAAGGTAATTTGCAAAGTCAAGAATTCCTTGATTTTATTTGTTTTCAGTATCTCCCTCAATCAGCATACTAATTATTTTATATGTTTCAGTTAGGATGCAGGTTGTCATGTTTTTCTGTATGTAATTCTGACAATAAGTAATATGCTTACAGATTGGTGACTAATTTTTTCTTGTTTCTTCCCTTGTTGACCTTTCAGTAGCCTGGAGTTATTTAGTAGTAGCTCTCAGTGATTATTTTGCTATCCTGTTGATCATTCTTGCATAACACTTTCTGTCAGGATAGCTGAAGTTATCATTTGGTTTTGTTCTTCTGTGGTTTCTACAAAAATTGAGAGCTACTAGTTTTCCTTGCTGTGCCAGGATAAAACTGGTACTGAGGTGCTCAGGACTGTTTGTTTCCTTGTGCTCTTGTGTTTGAGTACACTGACCATTGTCCTTGTCTTGCACAGAACTGTCGGAGCTTGGGTAACAATGGTCAGTGCAGCAGCTCTAATAGGTGTTTGACAATGCTGAGACTGAGACAAAAAGTTCAATAGTTTACTTGACCTCTGGAGAAAATGTTTAAATAGCTTTTAAAGAACTTACGCTGCTAAATTGATCATGATTGTAGGTGCTTATTGATGTTTCATGTTTTTCTAGATTCTATTATGTGGAAATTCAGGTATCTCATATCAAGTGTATGTTCTCTGTAATAAATCTGCAGTCTACTCTTTTGTAACCATTAGCTGATGGACAAGTGAGTCACAATTAAGATACAAGTCTTAATAATACGTATAATTTACAAATATTTTAAAACTAATTCCTTTTTATTTTTGTGTCTTAGGGTTCTGTGGCAAAACCTCATATAATTGTAGTAGGAGCTGCCACGGTAAGTTATAAGTATATAGGAGATTTTAATAAAGAAGGAAGTTCTTGTAGGTTAATGTTAACATTCTCAAGTTGGTTACAGGATCAAGTTGTTAAACACAGTTTGTAATAAAATATCTATTCTCAATGAATTTGCTGTTACAAAAAGCAGTTTTAAAATATCAGGTATACTTTATTATAGCTGTGTGATGTATGGTACTTGCTCTTTGTCACCAGTACTGGTTAATAAGCATTAATTCACTTTAACCTAGCTAATAAAGTGGCTTTAGTTAAAAGCAGATTATTAATTTTAACAGTTAAATAAAGTATTTGCATACTAACTGAGGTGTATTTTTAATACACATTTTCAGTCACAAAATTCTACTTCTCAGCATGGTCCAATCTGGGATGGTCTCTTTGACCACATATATTTCTTTTATATATATATATGTAGGTATATATAGGTAAAAGTCATAATTTTACATGGATAATTCAACAACTAAAGAGGCTGGAGTTCCGCAATCTTGTTCCACTGGAAGATTCCACCACTGCTATGCATTGCAGCATCGCAGAAAACAGGGCCACAAGGACCGGAAGAGGTCTCCTAACGCACCAGTTTGCCACCAGGCAGGATCATTTCTACCTGTGTTGCACTTGGCAAGAGTCAACCAATTCTTTAAAACTTCCAGGGATGGAATTCAACAGCCCCCACTAATTAGTCTGTTCCAGTAACAGAGTCAAATGAAAAAAATGCTCTCTCATTATTTCCACATTTAATGTCTCTTACTTCCAAATATTTGGGAATTGGAATATGAAAAAAGATATCTAATATATTTTCATACCAGCTAAAATGTGAAGGGGGAAAAATGTGTTGCATTTTAAACAAAATCCTTCAAAAGCAGTTTGGCTTAGAGACACTCAAGGGACCTTACCGATCTGGAAACTTCTGGGCATGGCTATCTAAGGATGAATTCCCTTCGTTTTAAGAGGAGGTCATGTGTGTATGTAGACCTCCACACATTTCCTGAGGGATCAAAAATTCTCCTTTTCCTTTAGGTGAACCCCTAAGTTCCCTTCCTCTGTAGGATTCACATAAATATTTGAGCTTTAGGAATTGTAGTAAGCATAGAATATCTTTTCTCAGTCTGAGAATGTAGCATTTACTATTAGGATGAGTCATTGTATTTCATACAGAAAATGCCATTATATATGGATAATGTTCTGGCCTGCAGAAGGTCAGGTTGCAGAACTACAGGACACTTAGCTAAATAGTTCCCTTTACTTGTGTGTATACATCAGCCATAGTTTGTTGCCTTTTGTGGACAGGAGGAGATAGAAACTAACAATATGCAGGGGAGCCTCTGCTCTTTTTTACACTAGTATGTTTATACAAAACATTTAATGTGACATCTAGAGTTGGACAAAGATAAACATCCCCTATTTTAAGGAACTTCCAAAGAAATAAAAGCTTCAAAATTCAGTCACATCAGCAACTTCACCATAGCTGACACTGGTGTGCTAACTAACCTGCCACTAGATTAAACTGGTATGTGCTCTTGGACTTTACAGCATTTTGAAATTTACCTATATCTTTAACGTAGCTCTTGGGTTGGTCATGCTACTTTGGCCTGGACATATCTGTCTTAAGATGTCAACTGCGTAACAGTTTATAAATGGAAGTAAAGTCTTATAAGCTGGAGGAACTCCAGCTCATACAAAAATCAGTTGCTAGTGTATTTTGGGAAAAGGAGCTTCTCTGAGAACGTCACTACCATGCTCTGCTTCTTTACTCCTGACTTCCTGTTGTTCCTGTATGGAACATGCTGCTTTAGCTGTCTGTTGAATTCTGTTGGTGTTTCAAAAGTAAGTATTTAGCTGCTGGGAGAAACTGCTTTTTTTCCCAGTGTGAGTTCTCAGAGCAGCTGGATGTCATTTGGTTTCATGAAGTATTACTTTATATTGAATAATATTTTCAGGAAGTGCATTAATCAGTGTCTTATGATGAAATTTTTATGTAGCTATTTAGAGATAAAGAGAGTTCACTACATTTAAGCTAATTGTTTTCGTTTTGCCTTTTTTTAGTTTTTACTAGGTCAGTAGAGATACAGTAACACTTAAAAAAAAATGCTGCATCTGTTTTTCACACAGTGTGGAAAATAATTTTCAAAATTTAGGAAGAATTCTTGTATGACTATAGCATTTTCCCAGTGATTTCCTTTAGAAGATTAAACCAGAAATTAAAGTGGCTCTTGTTTGTTTTTTTGTTGTTTGTGGGGTTTTTTTGTTTGGTTGGTTTTGTTTTTTTTTTTCCCTATGTTTCCTGCAAAACAGATGGAAATATTGGAACTTGATATCACCATCAGGTTTTGTTTGCATGCATCTCTTGCTGTGGTCAGTTTTTCTAGAGTAGAATTGACTGGTCTGGCCATGATTTTTCAGTAACAAGACTGGCTTTGCTACTGCATCATTGGATAAAGCCAAGAGACTTAGAATTAAAACATCTTTTGTCATTCAATTTATGAAAAGTGAAATATACACACAAGTTCAATGTTAAATACTCTGTATTTAAGTGATGTGATTGAATGTAATTATCTGTGTGGACAGCTGCTTGGTCCAAAAGAATTTTTTAGCACTTTTGAATAGAAAACTGAAGAAAATTAGCTGTATAGAAATAATAAAAAATAGCTACTAATGGAGCAAGGGAATCAATTAATTAAGGGTCCTCAGATATACAGGTTCTGAATTTTTTTCTTTATTTCTCCAGTGGTCTATCAAGATTCACAATGGCAGCAACGAAGCCCTTGCACAATATAAAATTAATATCACTTCAATTGCACCTCTTTTGGAAAAACTAGCAATAAGTAGTGATGTTTACTGGGTCTTACAAGGTAAAGTAATGAACAGTAGGTAACAATTTGTACCATCACTGTCTGTTGAATCATCATGTTGTAGGATATGGAAAACTTAATCCATAGTGCTTACTTGCAGATTGAAAAAGGTGTTGGTTGAATTTCACTCCGTCCTTTCTTGCAGTCTTAACTAAGCTGATACCTAAATAACTGATAGTGATAGAGATTTCAAAACTCTAGCACGAAAAACTTTTGCCTTATGAACTCTTAATTCTTTGTTAGCTTACTCTCAAACGCAACATGCCAGGTCTATTCTCCCTGTGCTCTGTGTTCCATACTTACCTCCTGGGAGTCAAGAACACAAGTGTATGCAACAGCAGTATTCCTGTGGTTTTGTTCAATTGAATTTTCAGATTATATTAATAATAGGAGAGGTTGTACAAGTGCATCCTGTGTGTGTGTCTAGAATGAATACACACACTCCTGAGAATATAGAGAATTTAAGTCTCTAGAATGAAACTTGTTTCTCTACGCTGTGATGAGAAATCGTGGCTCACAATGAGTCAGTGAGATTTTTATTATGGCACCAAGCTTACATTGTTATGCTTTTGTTCAATAAAACGAAAATATTTCCCTGAAACTGAACAATGAGTTCATAGGTAGAATGTTCTCCTGGTTCCTCTGCCACACAACACAGCATTTTAGTTTATCATCACCTTTGTTAGAAACATAGGCAGATTTTGAGTGCTGTTAGCAGTATTCTCAGCTGTACCCTTACAGTCACATCCAATTTCCTATCAAAGATGGTTCTGGAAGTAAATCTGAATCAACAAATCAATCTTCTCCCCTTCCTTTCAAGACCATGTTTATTTATACGAGAAATAATTAGCTGTCAGACTTCTCCCACCATGGTATTGCTAAGGATCTGGTCCATTTAAGTAATATCTGAGCTCTTTAATGGCCCAAATGGGAGGAGAAGCAGTCTGTACAGAGTTGTCTAGACATTGATTGTCCAAATATAGGCATGAGGTAGCTAAAGTAAATCTACCTACATCTCACACAGCAGCAGCTTTTCACAGGAGCTTAATGACCTCCAGCTGACCTTTTGATCTAGAACCCCATATCACTTTCTTCTAAGCTTTACATAATTTCTGAAGCCTGTAAGGAATTAAGTCGACCTTTTTTTATGTAAAACTGAGATTCTGCTATTAGCTAAACCGGAATCAGAAGGAGCAAGTAGAATGTGTTTATGGTCTATGACTTATGAGAAATGAGGAGATATTTTTTCCACAAAAAGTAGAGGGTTTAAGAAGGTTATTTTTTTCATATGTCTATTCTGGTGCCTGTCTTCTGCCCTCTTTCCTTTGGAATCTTTTCTTGGCATATTCCGTTGCTGAGAGAAAGCATAAGCTGCTCTGCACTCTAGCATTATGTGCTTTTCCTGGATTCAGAGGAACTAAACAAGCATTCATGTCTGGCCAGAGCTTTCTAACCTACAGCCACTTGTGCATTAATAGGGAATAAGAACATTTCATGATAAATAACTCTGGTAACTGTAGCAGTTACCTTCCTTGCTGTACATTTTTTCTGTACAATTAAACAATTGTGAGCTCTTAAATGAAAGTAGCCTGTGCAACTTGAGCTAAGGAAACTCTTTGGCAAGTACAAGATTAATGTACTCATTCTTTGTCCTTTCAAATTCAGATCCTGTTTATGAAGATATGCTGAGTGAAAGTCGGAAAATGATCACTAATGAAAAAATAGATGCTTATAATGAAGCAGCTGTTCGTATTCTGAACAGCAGCTCCCGAAATTCCAAAGCTAAAGTTAAAGTGTTCAGTGTATCAAAATTGATAGCACAAGAAACTATCATGAAGTCTGCAGATGGCCTGCATCTCCCTGAATCAAGCAGAGATACAGTAAGTGTTTTTATCATTGATCAACATTAGACATATTAATAGTAAAACAATATCTGAAGCGAATGTTCTGAAACTGCAAACACTATGGATGTAATGAGGACTGCATTCATCAGGGAATTTTGTTTAAAAAAACCCCAGTGGATGGGAGGGTAGTCAGTTTTATAGGCATTTTAAAAAACATAATAGCAAACACATTAGTGCATAACTATTTTAAAATAGCTGTTAATCCACTAGATCTTTTAGATCCTGAGTGCAAACGTCAAGGTTTCCTTGTGTATGAATGAGTTAAGGTGGTAATGACTTGTAAAGCAGTGCTAAGAAGTAAGCCTTTTCCCACGTGTCCAAAAAATTTGGTTTAGTAAGGAGCATGAAGAAGACAACAAACACATAGTACAGACCTCCTTGGCTGCATGGAGTGCTTCTGACTTTATTTCTTATTTTTTACTAACCAATATGTGTATGCATGCAGTGAGCCCCTCTGAACTTTTCAGTCTGCCCTTTTTGTGAAAGAGCTCTCCTATCATGTCACTTTTGGTTCCATTCCTTTGCAGGTTTCAGTTGCTTTAAAGTACTCCATGAAATAAATGTCATCTTAGCATGTTTCAGTCTCACTGTCATGTTTTAGAGACTTGCATTATTGTGTCCCTCTAGAACTCAAGACCTTCTACAGCCAGTAGAGAGAACCCTCCTGTTCTAAGATTAGCCATTTTTGCTTACCTCTAGAAGCTCGAGTATTTTTTGTTTGGAAGAAGCGTTTTGAATGGACTGTTGAATGCAACTGGGTGTATGGTGGGACTGGAAGATTTTATTTTGTGATGGATAAGGAAGAATTACATGTCTTATGTCAGTGCATGATGCAGAAGAAAATTTCTTTTGTTGGAAATGTTAACTTTTTTAGTACCAAAACTGTTTATTTTTTTTACAGAATGCAATGATTCTTATGAATGTCTACTGCAATAAAATAATGAAGCCCATTGATGGCTCCTGCTGCCAGCCTCAGCCTCCACTCACTCTGATACAGAAGATAGCTTTCTGTTTCTTTACTTTGTCCATTATTGGATATTTAATTATCAGCTTAATTCATCGGAATAATTATCGGAAGAACAAATCATGCACTGATTTGGAAAGTGGAGAGGAGAAGAAGCCTGCCATAAGCACACCTAATGTTTCTACTTTAGAGATGCTCTTACACTGCTTTTGCAAACTTGGTCTGATCATGACCTATTTTTTTCTGTGCGACAGAGCAAATCTTTTCATGAAGGAAAATAAATTTTACACACATTCATCTTTCTTCATACCGATCGTCTATATCTTGGTTTTGGGGGTATTTTATACTGAAAATACCAAAGAGGTAATGATCACCTTGAGATCCCACTTAAAATGTTGTTTCCCAATTTATATGTAAAATAACCAATTTCTAAGTATTCAAGGTTAATTTTTCAAAGTGAGTATAACTCACCTGCAAAAAATACCTTCTCAAGCAGTATAATGTTTGCATAGAATTAGATGCAAAGGCTTTTTGAACCCATATGGATGTCACCACTTTAGTCGTTCTCACTCTTTCAAACTGGAATTGATCAGACCTCAGCTGTAAGAGAATTTAAATAATGTTAAACCTGTGCCCACTAGACAAGACTTTTACAGTTGAGACCCATTTACCCATAAAGTGGTTTATTGTTTTGAACTTTTTCTCCTCATTTTGTAGATGTTCGTTGTTCTTTTTGGAATAGCAACACTCTTGTTTTGTTTTGCATTAGACTAAAGTGTTAAATAGAGAACAGACTGATGAATGGAAGGGCTGGATGCAACTTGTTATTTTGATTTATCATATCTCTGGAGCAAGCACTGTAAGTGGTTTGAATTTCTTTTTTTCTTTTTTTTAGTAGGAATGCAATTTGGGTATGCCATTTCAAAAGAAAAATAGTGTAAATGGGCATTAGAACTGAATAGAATGAATAAGTAGTGCTATTGTTCCTGTAGTTTTAAACATGGTATTAGCAGAGTTAGTTTTTCTCTCTAAGTGTAGATTTGATTGATAAAAACATTATATGTTACTTTACCAATGAAAAAAGTATTTGTTTTCTCTGTGTAGAATATTACATTTATTTATTTTTAATTGTTAGCAACTTGAAACTGCTGAAGGTGAGCTTTCAAAGAGCGCTTCTTAAGTCTCTCATAACTAGTAATAGAATATGGCAAGTGTAGAGCAATAAACGGAAGAAATTTATTTTAACATCAGAGGTTAGAACACCAAAAGAGCATAGTAAGAAACAGTATTTCTTTTCTTAGTTAAATCTGATTTACTGCAATGCAGAAATAGCATAAAATAGAGGGGAAAAATATTTACATGGCCATTTATAAAAGGTGTTTTATTTTTCTCAACAGTTTTTGCCAGTGTACATGCACATTCGAGTTCTGGTTGCTGCGTATCTATTTCAAACAGGTTATGGGCACTTCTCATATTTTTGGCTAAAAGGGGACTTTGGTGTATACAGAGTGTGTCAGGTAAGAATATCTGCCTACTATTTTTACAAATAAATTTTTTCAGATAGCAAAATATCCATAATGTATCCATACTCTCTAAATAATGTGATATCAGATCACTTAACCAACGTTTAAACAATAAAAATGTGTCTATGTATCTGATCTGTTTAATTGGTAGTGTTTAGCTAATACAAACTTAAATCATATAAAGGATACTTAGAATGTAAAAAATGCAAGCATGTACACTCTGAAATATCAAGACAAGTATTTTCTAATAAATAGCAATGGAGTTTCAATTGCAGTAGCAATTTACAATATATAGCAATATGTAAGTAATGAGCCAGGTGGGCTTCCCAAGACAGTGTATTGGAGCCTACATTTATTAATAAAGAAGAATAATTTTCACACCGTAACAGTACTGGAGAACATGCTTGGTTTTGTGGCTTCCCTCCCAGGTTTTTCAGCATATGCTGTAGTACTTTTTTTTTTTTTTTCTAGTACATATCTTTTATTGCTATTAAGTATTACATTGTTCAGTAACTCAGGTCATTGTGCTTATTAAATGTATTTTTGCAGCCTGGTAATGGCATTACCCTGGCTTTAACTGAGCTAGCCCAGGTAGCTATGGGGGTGAAAAAAGAGAGACATTAACAGGATCCTGCAACTGTAATACTTGGTCCCCAGTCTGGGAAATAGTCAGATCTGGTTAACCTTATTTTCGTTGCAATATCTACCCAAGCAGGCCAGGGTAGGACACATCCAGAACCACATCATCAGCATGTGAGATATAAAATACATAAATATTTTTGTGTAATGCTAAAGGAACATGCCCTCATCTTTCTCAGCTTTGCCTCCCAGTTTATATATCCTCTGTCTTCTCTCCTCTGACACCCCCCAGGTTTTATTTCGCCTCAATTTTTTGGTTGTGGTACTGTGCATAGTGATGGACCGACCTTACCAGTTCTACTACTTTGTGCCATTAGTCACTGTCTGGTTTATGATCATTTATGCCACCTTAGCTGTATGGCCTCAGATTGTCCAGAAAAAAGCAAATGGTAAGATTTTTTTTTTTTTTCCTTTCTGCTATAAAACATTTGCATGTTACTACAATGATAATCATACAGAAAGGGCATTGTTAGTAGATCTCAGTCTCTTTGTTAGTCAAAATATGCTAAACAGCTGCTCACAGAAATAGTTTGTCATGGCTGAATTAGGTCAGCTGAAAATTGTAACAGCTGATAACTAAACTCTGCCTCTGGTTACAGTCAGATTAGAATACTTCTTAGTAGGTTTTGTTCATCAGAAATGTGTTTTACCAAGAACTGTAATGTTACTAAATGGAAATGAAAACCATAGCTTGCACTGTCTGTGCTGGCTGGGGCTGTGCCTGTGGCGTGCTTGTGGGTGCAGTGTGAACAGGGAGTGTTTAGACTGTCTCATTCTTTGTTGCCAGTGTGTCTGTCCATGTTGAGCACCAATTCTGCCTTAGCTGGCCAAATGGGGCTTGCTGTCCTAGGATCTTAGATTAAGTGAGCTATCAGAAGTATGTCTTGTGGTACAAACATTTTAAATAAAAGTTGAAGTGAAATCACAGTTTATGTGTTGCATTTCATTGAAAGCTGTAAAGCATGTGGTAATTGCTTATTATTTAATTTGCCTAAATTAGAACTAAAACCTTAAGAGCCTTAAATCCTCATTCCCTATTAATGGAGGAATATCCCCATTTTATGGCCTGAAGATATGACAATGAAATATACTAATATTATGCTAGGAATAGATGCTGCAAAAATACATTTAAAGAAGTCAAATATCTTCAATTTAATATTTTTTTCTACAAAGGCAGTTATCTTGCACAAACAGAGAAATTACCCTTGTGTACTTCAGAGCAATAGTGCACTGTGAAACTAGAAAATCTTTCAATGACAATTTTCAGTTGTTTATGACTCCGTTTACAGCTGCCAATTTATATGGCAGGAGGGGGAGATGATCTCTGTTGCAATGTTGAGACTTGGGTAGAGCTTAGCATCAGTCGACAGCTTTGAGGAGTAATTTCTCAGGCTTGTTTTAACAATGTCATTAATGACCTGCAGTTGAACGTTAGACTAAAACTGGTATCTCAAAGTTTAATAATATTTGCTGTATTTGTTTCACATGACAAAAGATGAGCATTTTTATGTATATATTTATTTATATTCACCTAGAGTTAAGGACTGCTTGTGCAGAGTATTTGGGAAAGCACAGGTTTTAAAATGGTATTTCTATTTGAACATCTAAATTCTCTTCTTTATGTATTTTGTCCCTGTCTTAGACATGAGGCTTAGTTTAGGCTTAATAGCTTTTTAATTGCTGTGAATGTTTATCTTAATGGCTTAAAGTAAAATTTAAATGTAGATAGTGATAAAATATTTCTGGTAATATTTGAACATTTATTTATGAATAGATCTATTACAAAGCATAGCTACACTAAATAATTGGCAGCTATTATTTAATGTGTCCTGGGGTTTGCTATTGAAAAATTCATGACAATATAATGATTAATTTATTTCTTCCTCAGGGAACTGCCTATGGCACTTTGGTTTACTGCTGAAACTGATTTGCTTACTGACATGTATATATTTTCTGTCATATTCTCAGGTTTGTAAATCCTGGCTATATTTATCCTTAATGACCAAGAGTATTTTATTACCTGTCTCTACTTTTTAATGTGCTCATAACTTGTATATTTGCGCTAGTATCATAAATACAGAAGAAAAAAAAAAAGAACCTTTTGATATCTTTTCATATTTGAATTGTTGTGGGTGATAGAAAAACCCACAACTGTGTGTCTTACTCATTGGTTTGTTATGTTTGACATATTTTCAATGTACTACTGTGAATGTTGTAAATATGAGGGCCTGTGCTTTGGGATTGGGGTGGGGTTTTTTAGTGTGCTTGGAGTTACTGGGTTTTGCCAGCACATGGGGATGCATATAGTGATATGGTGATTATGAAGTTTTGTGCCTCTTAGAGACGTAGTGTTGGCTTTGATATCTCATCAAAAGGTTGGTTCTCAGGCTAAATTAGCAACTCCCTGCATGCTGTAAGTACAGCTGACAGAAGTCAGGACAGAGTTTGTCACTCCAGGGGGGTTGTGTGGTTCTAATCCCTCACTGGTTTTCAGCCTGTTGAGGTGTAGTCTTGGAGTGCATATTCCTTATGTGGAGTGCATATGTGGAGTGCATATTCCTTACCACAACCTGTGGAGTGCATATTCCTTATCACAGTCTATCAGCGTATCCCTCCCTTTGAAGAGCAGTACAAAAGGGAAGGCATGCCAATACCTTAAGGGGAGGCAAAACTGAAACTCTCTCATGTGAAGTTTTCTTGTTTTTTTTTTTTTTTTTTTTTTTTTTTTTTTTTTTTTTTTTTTTTTTTTTTTGTGGGGGACAGGCTTCTAAGGAATCCTGTTATTTTTTTAATGTCATGTAGCTAGTAAAATAAGGGTAAAATAATACTAAACATGTTATTGATTCAAATTTAGTAAATATAGTTGACATCAGTGTTAATGCTTTTGCTGTGTTTGTCTTTTACAGGGTGCATTTGAGAAGATATTTTCATTCTGGCCATTGTCCAAGTGTTTTGAACTGAATGGGAATGTCTATGAATGGTGGTTTAGGTGGAAGCTGGATCGCTATGTATGTAACATTTGCATAAATTTATACTGGTCTTTGAAGTGTATGTTTTAATTTGTGGGAAGAGGAAGGGTTGTTTTCTCTGTCTCCAGAGAAGAAAGTGCCGCAGTGTTTAATAAGAGACTAAGCTGCACCTACTTCTGCAAATGTCTATCAAAGCCTTGCTTAAAAGATGGAGGTTGAGTTATTTGCTTCTGGATTTAAAAAATCCAGTATTAGTATAAAGTATACTAGCATAAAGTATCCTAGATGTGTCTTTTCTCAAAAATTTTACTGTGAAAATGGAACACCTGTGGCACTTCAGGCTGTTGAAATACAAGGAAAACTACTGTGGTAGCTTTCTTAATAATACTTTTTGGAAGTTGTATCAATTAAGGATATATTTCTTTTAAGGTAACATTTAAAACGTTAAAATCAGGGTCTTGGTGCCCAAACTATTCTTGTACATATTTTTAAATGGTTTTCTACTGGGAAAGTGCTTTCCTTCCAGTTATTGACCCTGCAATGTGAGGAATAGAACAGGGAGCCATTGGTCTTTTTTTCTTTCCTTCTTGGAAAGAAAAGGTAAGTGAAGTTTCTAAGATGGAAGGCTTTATGTGCTAAACTTACCCTTAACGGGATCGGTGGCAGGCATGTCCCTGCGGGGCCTCTGGGAGGTGAGGTCTGGGTCACAGCATTGTCACACCCGGGGCTGCCCAGCAGCAGCACACCCTGCCCGGTATCCCGGGCTCGCTGCTGCGTTGCTGTGAGCACTGTGGGGTGGGTGGTGCTGCTGAAGAGCAAAGCTCAAAATAAACACAGAGAGAAGCACTGCGTGGGCCTGAAACAGCCTCCTGTTGGCAGCTAATGAGAAGTTGGCATAAGATTGTAAAACACTCTGTTGAAGAATTGTGTCTATGAGAGAGGGAAGCATTTGTCCTGCTTCTTGAATGTTTTCACCTGCCAGTTTGGGAGAAAGCCAGAAATTTGTGGTGTTTCCCCAGAGAAAGCCTTTTTCTGTCGTGGCATAGATAGCAGAGGGGATAGTAGGTACTTGAAAGCTTCCTGAAATTTCATTGTCTTGTCTTCAATGCTCTCTGAAGCATTAGTACAGGTTCTTTATTTGTAGGTTTTGACTTGAGTTAAAAACACAGCTTATGACTATCTCGTGTACAAAGTCTGGTTTTGTTTGCATCAGTAAATCTGGGAAAGGACCTTTTGAAACATAACTTTAAAAAGACTTTATCTGGTAGCATTCCTATTAAGCGTTTATACCTGAAGTACTTGTAAAAGCCGTGAAATATTCATTGCATTCTCTTTGTCTTTTACAGGTGGTTTTTCATGGGATGCTGTTTGCTTTTATTTATCTGGCATTGCAGAAGCATCAGATGATATCAGAAGGCAAAGGAGATCCTCTTTTCTCCAACAGAGTTTCAAATGTTTTATTATTTATTTCAATTGTGTCCTTTTTGGTAAGTATCTATTATAACCTAGTATAATCAGCTAAATAACTGAAAAATAAGTTTTCTGAAGTTCTTTTTTAGTCAATATTATCTAATACAAACCTTGAAAAATCAAATCTTTATCTGGAAATACTTCAGCTGGATTTTTTTGGACAGCCCTACCTATCTACTCACTAAAATATTTTTCTGTTCAGTCAGATGTAGATGAAAACATCAGTTCATTGCAAAGCTTAGAAGAAAGTTGGATCATAAAAATAATGTGATAGATAACACAGCTCTTATCTCCACACTTGATTGCTTGTCTATTTGTGATGAAAAAAGTTGTAATAATAATTATTCATCAGATAAGTATTCATTAGCTGCAAAGAATTTGAGGGAAACACAGAAGTTGTCGTATAGGTTTTTTTTCATAGTGTCCCAAATCTTAGTGAGCCATCTAATACTAAAGCAATTCAAAATATCATACTTTTGTTTCATTTTTAAATTTTACATATAATTGCTACACAGGCTAATTTTTTAAATATCTTTTAGACCTACTCTATTTGGGCTAGTAGCTGTAAAAACAAGACAGAGTGCAATGAGCTACATCCTTCTGTTTCTGTGGTGCAGGTAATTATTAGTCCTTTTGTACAGTAATAGAAGCTAATCTGTTCTTATTTGACCTTTTAAAAAAACTGTTTTTAAACATATTTATGCTTTAGCATGGAATGTCAGATACTGAGCTTCATTCCTGTGTCTGAAAGTGAAAAAGAGTTTAACGATGACATTGGTCAGTTTTTCATTGCCTTTAGCACTGAAATTGCACACTGTGATTGTGCTTTTGATTTATCTGAATGTCCTTAGTGTAGATTTCATATGCACCATTTAAGTCCAAACCCAGCTTTTGACTATTTGCATAGAAGTGGAAAAGAAGAAAGCTCTGGAAGAGAAGAAAGGTGTAGAAAAGCCTGAGTGTTTGGGAGGTATTAGTGTAGGAAGCAACCTATGGGACCCTGTAGTCACTTTCAGGCAGACAGGAGGTGGGCCACAAGGCCATGCATGTGGTTTTCTTAAATTTAGATTTTCCTCTTACTGTGTCCCCTGCCCCACTATACCCCAGCTGTCTCATTCTGTGCCCTGTTTCTTTTCTCCTTAATTTGTCCTGCTCTCTTGAGGGGCAGCTAGTGGGACATAATTTTTTAATACTAGTTTGTCCATCTTGACACCCTCTCTTTAAAAATTGAGGGTTAACTCAGATTTGTGGCCACCTTCATTTTAGGCTGGCATAGTGTAACATGTTTTGTGACCATGCCTAGGAAGCATAGCATCAAGGCCATGACTCTACTGGAGATGTAAATATGACCTGCTGTGTAAGAATACGTGTAAAATATTTTTAGTTTCAATATCTACTTTATTAAGTATGCATGCATTTTTGTTCGGTTTATATTTTCATTAGCTTTTAAAGAAATTTTAATGCAGGATGCACTTCACTTACCACAGTGAAAATGGATACGCCTTTTATGTGTTTGTAATCAGCTTGTCATCCACCGTCACTTTCTTTGTTTTGCCTTTTTTTTTTAAGATTCTAGCCTTCATCCTCATCAGGAACATTCCTGGATATGTCCGATCTGTGTATAGCTCATTCTTTGCCTGGTTTGGCAAAATTTCTTTAGAGGTAAGTAGAATGACCAGAAGTACAGTGAATTAAATCTTAGAAATGTAAGGTGGTGATATTGTCTAGATTGGAATATAACACATAAATAGAGAAAACTTTTATTGGTTTACTAAACACCATGCTGTTGTGTTTGACCTCTTTTAGCATTATAGCTTTTGTTGCACTTAAAAATCATGGCTGAGATAACAGTCTCACAGTACTAAGTTTAATTCTTGTGCTGTTTCAGGGGACGGGGTGATTTAAGGTTGTGAGAGTGGGGATTAAATGCTGGAGTATGCTGTGAGGTGTATGCAGTTGGAAGATAAAAATTTAGGCCAGTTGAAGAATTTGCATGAATTATACTTACTAGTATAAGTACACTTATAAATGCATTTGGCCTAGAAAGCTTTTTGTGACTAATAAAGAAATGTACTATTACAAATAAACCCCTCCTTAATGCAGATGTTACCCTGTTCCATTGAGTGTATGTTTTGAAACAGTAGGAATTATCTTGCTTCCCATTTTATTTGCTGTTTAGTGATATTAAATTTGACATTTTATTGTATTACTAAAATATATTTGTAAGATAAATTCATTGCAATACAGTGCATATGGAGTAGAGGATTTTGTGGGTTTTTTAAAGGATCACATTTCACTCTTCCAGTTCCTGGAGAACTTTAGGTGCTGGTCATCTCCAGGGAGCTGTGCATTCATCAGCAGGTGAAGCATTCTCTCTTATTTGCAGGCATGTCAGTTCAGACCCTCACGGAATGTGTCCAACACTCCCCTGAGCTGTATTTGGTTAAGGGCCAAGCAAACCCATTTCACTGTGTTCTAACAAGCTCATAGTTTTGTTTTGTAGCAAAGACATGTGGAAAACAGCTCCTAACTTAAGCAGAAGTGTGTCAGTAGATGCAATAGTAATAATTATATGGTTTTGGATAAGTATAAATATTTACATATATGAGTACTGTTAAACACTTTTTTTTTTCTTTTAGCTTTTCATTTGCCAATACCATATTTGGCTGGCAGCAGACACAAAGGGGATCTTGGTGCTCATTCCTGGATATCCAATGTTTAATGTTCTTGTCAGCACTTTCATATTTGTGTGCGTGGCACATGAGATTTCTCAGATCACTAACGATCTAGCACAGATTGTGGTTCCTAAAGATAACTCAACTCTGCTGAAAAGGTTGCTATGCATAGCTGGATTTTTTTCTGGACTACACTTCTTCTCAGCAATGCAAGATCAGCCAAGGCATTAACTTGGAAACTTTCTTCAGGTTTACTTTGTGTCTGCCTGAACAAAAATTCTCAACTGGAGGTATAAGAAGACATTTAAATTAAGCGTGTGGAAAATGTATATAGTGGAAATGTACATATTTTGTGTGGAAATAGCCTTCTCAGTCTGAGAAACAAGAGTGCACTGTACAGAATTGCATGTGAAAATGAGTCTTTTCTACTGGATATTTGTTTCTGTTTACGTATCTGTTGAAACGAGACAGCAAGCAGTGCAGTGGTTGAGCAGTATCATGGGCACATCACAGGATTCAGCCAGCACTGGGCGAGCCCAGGGCGAGAGGCGGAGCAGGCGCTGCTGTCCTCGGCCAGGAGCAGAGGCAGCTCAGCCGGGAGCGTCCGGAAGCGCCGCTGACGCAGTTGGAGCAGGGCATTGCGCTGAGCAAAGCCCTAATTTGCTGGTCAGAAATTAGTGTTTGGAGTGGAAATACTAGTATGTGTTATATGAAACCCTTTATATGTGGAAGTAAAAAGTAATCATCAACTCAGTGATTGAAGATTATACACAAGTTTACATGATATTTTATGAGGGTTTTTTTAGAAATTTAAGATGTGTTCTGCAAATACGGTGAATTCTGGGACAAAATATTTTTATAAAGAGAATTTGGATTTTTTTCATAATATTGTTTGCTTTTTCATAAATTTTCCACTAATTCATTTAACTATGTGTAGTTCTGTGTACAACCCCTGTGAACAAACAAATGAATAATTTTCAGAGACTCAGTTCAAGATGGGAAATTTTTGGAAGACCCTCCAACCTTTTTCAGTCAGATGGAATCCCATCATATCCTCTCCATCAGGTGTGGATATGGGGATATGGGGAATGGTGATCTTTGACCCTCACCCTATGTTCGTAGGTGACCTTGAATTAGGGAACTGGTACCATATTCTATGCTGTAATAATATTTTCATTTAAGAGGATGCAAGTCAGTTGGTTGGTATCATGAGGAGGAGGGATTGAGGGGTCAACTTTGTTGCATGCAGATGGTTAAGTCTCAGAATTACGAGTGAAATGAGATTGGAGCTGTTTGCAGAAAACTTTTTTCCCCATCCTTTTCAGCAGTGCCCAATCTTTCTTACTAATTTTTTTCCTTTAGCAAAAACTCTGTAATTGAAAGAAATAGTCCTTCAGTGTGGCAGTGAAAAGCTGTTGTTTACATTCTACTTATCAGTGAAGTTATGGACATTTCTTGGTTGGTTGTGGGTTTGGTTCAAGTAAGAGATTGACCTCTAGTTGCTTTTTCATTTTATTCTTCTCCTGATTGTTAGCAGTCAAAAACATGAGCGCAATATTATTTTCCAAGCATATGTGCAATTATGTATGACTATAAACAACATTAATCCTAATTTGTACCATATATACTGTCACATGCATATTTTTGTTCTTATCCCAGGTAAAACATTGAATTCCACCTTGTAGCCATGAATGAATGCAAAACAAATTTATGAAAAGAATTACTTCAATTTTTATTTTTTTGTGTGTGGTGAACAGTTTCTTTTAAAGAATGACCAGTCATTCATCATAAAAAGGAAAAAAGAAATCATTCACTTCCCCCAAATTCAGCAGTTTTACTAAGCCTGCCAGCTGTTTTCAAGGTACCAGAATGATATTCAGCTGTTTGTTCTGTGTGCATATTACTTCCAGCACTTGGAAACTGAACCTCCTCGATCAATACATTTGAGTGACTGAAGGCAAGGGGGTAGGTGGACACCCTAGTAGTGGGGTATAGCAAGCATAACCTTCATCTATGCCAGTATTATGAGCAACTGGGAACTGTGAGCTTGAGGGATAATTTTTGTTTTGTTCTTCACAACATAAGTATTGTAGATATAACTCTATTTATCTGTTGTACAGACTTGGTTGAAAGATTTATTTTTTATGTTTGAAATAATGCACTTGTTTACTATTACTGTATGTGGGATAAATATATTTTCTTTTCAGGTTATGTAAAAATATGAAGTAATTTAAACATTAAATAAACGTGTTGTGGATGCTTATTTTTGTAATGGGAGCAGCATCATTTGAGTAAAACCTCTCTATTGCTTGTCTCTAGCTGTGCTGCAGTTCACTGTATCACAAACTAAGGCAGATGCAATGCAGGAAGATTGCTCTGCAGTAAATGGCACTGTCCCTGCTCTGATGAAATTACAGCTCCAGTAGCCAAAGCCAGCCCAGAGCTCGGGGGCCCTCAGCAGAACTCCACAGAACTCTGCAGCAGAGGCATCCGATACTTTTCCCTGCCAGGAAATCTGCAGCAGAGTTCTGGAGGAAAGCAGAGGAACTGACTCGGCTTTTCTTTGGTCTGGCAATATCAAGAAACCAAACCCATCTTTAGGACTTATTTGAGTTCAGGAATTCAGATTCTATCTGAGCTACTTAAATCCCACTCTCAATAGAAGGGGCTCCTTAAGCAAAGGAAGTACCAATCTCTTTAATCTTGTGACCACTGACAAGACACAAGGAAATGGCCTAAAGTTGTGTCTGGAGGTTCAGGCTGGATATCAGGAAAAGGTTCTTCAGCCTGGCTGAGGGTGGTTGAACAGGCTCCCCAGGGAAGTGGTCACAGCACCAAGGCTGCCAGAGTTCAAGATGTGTTTGGACAATGCTCTCAGGCATGTGATATGATGCTTGGGGATGGTCCTGTGCAGGGTCAGGAGTTGGACTCGATGAGTCCCTTCCAACTCAGCATATTCTGTGATCCCCAGAGCTCCTGATTTTATAATCATGGAGATACGTAGTTCAGGTGCCCGCATTAGATATTAAGTGCTGCAAATCCTCTCCCTCCTTTCCGGTTAGGACATCTATTTTGGCATCATCCCCAGTTAAACAAAGCCTGCACCATTAGCTTCATCCCAGTTCTCAGACCTGAGCATGCACTATTATGTCTGGAACATTAAAAGCTGTAGTAACAATGTTGTTCAGGCAATGTTTTGTAAAATAACTAGGCAACAACTTCACTACTTTGTGTTTTCTGTTTTATTAGATTATACATTTCATGTATGTACAAAGATAGCTGTAGGGATTTCTCTTTAATTTGGTTGCATCTTAATACAATATCAATTCATATTGCCATCATATAATGTTAAAAGAGGCTGTGAATTTACTGTCTTAATTATTACTAATTCTTTAGCCATTAAGTGTTTTTAACCAGCTTATAAATCTATGCTTTCAGAGTAATTGTCTTAACAAGTAAAAATAAATAATTTGTTATTAAACTTACCTCAGATAAATGAAGCTTTCAATCATAAAATAGTTCAGGTATTCTTAATACCCGAGTGACCTACATCATTAGATTCTTTCCAAAATAGGTGGAGCCTCTACTGCTACAAACTGATTCTCTATGCATGTAACAGTTTATTTCCTTAAATCTACTGGCACTGTTACATTAATACAAATAAGGTGGGAGCAGCTCAACTGGTAGATCCCTTGATTGTCATGTCATTCTGGAGTTACCAGAAATTTTTATGATCAACACTCAGTACTATTTACAAGGTTTAATCTTATGTTGCATTAAAAATCATTATTTAAAATCCATTCCATTCATTTTGGTTTCAAAACACTGACAGTTGATAACATTTGAAAATAGTAGTATAAACTAATAGAAGCCAAACGCTGATTGTACTTAAGTTTTTTTACAGCTTGGGTTAGAGATGAAAATGTTTAATTTACTATAAACCTCAGTGTGCAATTCTGTGATTCTCTTTTCACTGACAACCATCCAAGCTGCTGGAAAGAAGGGGGGTTGTCTCTGAGGAGGCTGGTTGACTGGTGCAGTCTCTTCCCTGGTATCTTTTGGATGAGGTAGGAAGGCGTGATGGATGCCACTTGGAAAGTGAGTAGGAATGGCTTTTTATTCCACCTGTTTCAAGAACTGCCTTTCATTTCTCATCTTGCAGCCTGCAGCTTGAGCTACCTCTCTTGGTCTAACAGCCACCAGCTGTTTTTTTGCTGCCACGTCCTGTGGGCTGTGCTGAGCACGCAGGGCAGCCTTGTAAACTGACACTGAAGGTCTGACAATATCCAAGTAGGTACCATGTATTGAGCACTGCTTATATACTTTGCTGCCATAGTTATCATAGTTGGTGCTCAAAATTAGTCAAAAAAGCAGCTCAGGACTTGTTCTATCTGCTGAGAGCCTACAAACATATCATTGATGCTTAAAAATTAACATAAATTAAGGTTCTGTGTTTTGACAGAATGGGGTCATAATTGTAAAAAGAGAAAAACAAAGACAAAAACAAACCAAAACCCACAAAATCAAGAGCAACTACTTTGGTCTTTTTACAAAATGATCTCATTTACAGATTCCTTTTATCGTCAGTCTTAAATTCCAAAATTACTCAAATTTCTCTTAGCAGAGACTTCAGGAACCTCAGCTAAGGAAATGTAGCCAGCATTTAGCAATTTTAAAGCAATCGCAGTTTTCTGCTACAATTCAATGTCCTGATGAACATACAGCTTCTGAAAGAGAAAATATTACAGAAAAAAAGACAAAGCATAAGTGTCAGCTTAAAACAATACCATGCTTTGAGGTAAAACCCCAAGAACTGTTGGTGTCAGCTCTTACAGCTGCAGACCCTGGAGTCTTGTGTGATGCTGTATTTGAAAATTTAAAGACGCACCAGAAATTAATTTAAAATCTGGTGAAAAGTGTCAGTAGATGAATTATAGTTGTCTACTGAAAAATATGGAAACCTCGGTTCAGATCCTTTTAGCAAAGTCCATATATTATTACGCTTTCAGCTGCATGGACAAATGCCTCTCAAAGAAATCACCTCCCAGCAAAGTATGCCTTTAATTAAGTCTATTTTAAGATGTGAAAATATAATCCCTGGTTTGCTGGATACCTAATTGTCCCACAACAGTTTGTGCTCCAAAAACAAAGGGAATGTGGAGGATATAAAATATACACAGCATTGGGGCTGCTTATTGGGAGTATCACAAAAAAAATTTAAAGAGTGTTTTTAAAGAGTTAGTCCAGGTATAGTGTACCAAATTAAACCCTTGTTTATTTGCAGACATTAATTTTTGCCTACAATACTTTGTAACAGTTTCTTCTAACATAACCAGATGAATGAATGGACAGATTTTAAATGCTTTATTGCTTACTAGTTTTCAAATAGCATAAATATCTGGTAAAAGCACAGAAATCCAATTTTTATCATGAATAGTTTTAGTTATTTTCTCTGGGGGGGTTAGTTATTTCTTTATCTTTCAAAAATAACTTTGCTCATTATATTTGGTAATCTCTAAAAAATTAATACCTAATATATGTGCAATACTATTTCTGAGTCTCATCATGTAGCACAAGTTTTCATGCTTGTACACTGCTGCTTTTCCTGTGCAAATGTTAGGTAATTATATCATCCCATTAACAGTCTGAAATCCTTTGAATCTCTGAAGTTTTGATTTCCCTGTTAAAACTCTCAGGAGAGATCACAAGATACAATAAAGCTTGATATTTATTAATACATATATATATATATATATACATATACATCATATATANATGTAACAAATATAAAAAGTTATCAGTGTTTACAAAATATCAAAAATGTCCAAAGTACAAAAGGATACAGTACATCAGTTATATGGAAGTGATTGTACTCCTGGCACTGAAAGCATCATAATACTGTGGGCATGCACAATAAACACCAGAAAAACTCATGCATCAATCAGAACAAATAAGGACATGAGACAATTTGCTGCCTTCTTTGATTACAAATTCATTGCTTCTGTTAGTTTTCTTTCCTCAGGAATACCATTTACCTGCAAACAGATGAGAATTTTTATAATCCATCAGTGGCACGTGATGCTACAACAGTACTGAACTGTCAAGTATGAGCATAGCACATAAATAGTATTTATTATTCCTTTATCAACAACCACATTGGAGAAACACTACAAGTACAACTGGGATCAAAAGACGACATATACACGACAAAACATTTTTCTGGGAAGGGAGAGGGCTGGGAAAAGATTGTTGAACTGGGAATTTGTCTCTCTGTTTGGGATCTAACAGACTTCATAGGGAGGCTGAGGCACAAAACAGAAAAGGTGGTACATGGTGTATGTGCAATATTAGGAATACCCTATAAGCTTTTTCACCTAAACACCTTAAACAGTCCTTATGAATTCTGCCTACTGACAGAGAGACAATTATAAAACCTAATATATCTGTTCATATTGGAGACCAGTGGCAATGTTCATCAGTGTAATAAACATTAGATGCAGGTAGTCACCCTTCACAGAATTCTTTCCCAATTAACTTTTAACTTTGTGAAATAGTCAAGCATTATGTTAGCTATTAAGTCTGCCTTTTTATATAAGGTTAAAATAAAACCATTCCTTACTGCAGGTTTAGATAGTTCTCAAAGTGAACTACAGTTATTATCCATGGTCTGCTCTTCAAATTACTAAATATGGTCTAGTGAAGATTTAAAATACAGACTTCTTCTTCATAGCTGTGACTGATAGTATGGTAAATTCCCTGAACATATTACTGGGAATTTTCTATAGGAAATGAAGAAAATTTAACAATTAATGTCTCATTCTATAGGTTTTCTGGCCTTAGGTGTTCTATTTCTGTAAATTTCTTACTTGAACAGATCAATAAAATTGATTGCTAATTTGTACTCACGATACTAAAAAACTCTTGGTAGTGCTTGCATTTTGTTTTAAATCGTAACTTTCTAAAAGTCTAACATTCTGGCAACAGGAGTTATGGATATCCTTTCAGAAAAGCTGCAAAAGGCACATGCCATCATGTCCTGGAAGTGCTTGCAGGGCCACCTGCACATCTGAGCTACAAAGCAAGGTGTCATTATAAACCAAGGGAAGAGCAGGAAACACTCTCTGTCCCAAATACATTCCACCACCTGCCCCCCTGGATTTCTGAGAGCTTGTCACAGGCAGCGTCTGTGATGAATATGAAAGAACAGTTGTATTCTACAAAGATAATGTACTCCAGAAAATACAGACGCAGGAGAATTTTTAAGATCTAATTTTAGGGCAGTTTTTCAGTGCAGCTCAAAAGTGACAGACCCATGCTAGCTTATATTTCATACCTTTGCAAAAATGCCTCACTGCTGTCACTGTACAGTATTACCAGGTGATTTCGCATCTTATTTGCTGCAAGACAGACTGGAATTCTTGAAACAGTCATAGCAGAAGAGCAGCACTGTGTGACACTTTCATTCTGCTTTCTAAACAGTGAAGAGCTGTGCTAAATGTCAACCCAACCAGTGCTGGAGGCTCTGAAGCAAGGCTTTCTCTGCCAGGGTCATCCACCATTTCCAGCGTATGTACAGTGAAGCAGACAAATGGCAAAGCTACCAGAACTGCTGTCAAACTTCTTACACCTGTGGTTTTACTTTTCACATAACAAAACAACCCACATGGAGAGAAACATCTATTATATACTTGCCTCAAATCTTTGAAATGTTGTCATACGAAATTCTCCTTTTAATCCCCGAAAGCAGTAACGAAGAAGAAGGATTTTCAATGAAAAGAGAGTTGCTTATGTAACTCCTAAGTTAAAACAAATCTTCCACTTGGAGCTCTAGTTCCCACATTATGTTCAAAACATATGTATCTCTCTAGAGTTTTGATTAAATACCGCTGTGAATATTTAAAAATTACAGCTGGCCTCTTTATTCCCTGTGTGATCCTTACCCCCTCTCACATAGCTACGGCTGTAGGTTTTTCTCAAACCTGAGATGCTAAGTAGAGCGGACAGTCAGACTTAGGCCACAGTCTGATGGGTCATTCCTGCCCTCAGTCAGTACATGAGCATTTGATATAAAATGAGAATGATATAGAAGTGATGACTATGACATAGGAAACCTGAAGCATGGGTGTGCCTCACCACAGATTGCCCAGTATCAACACTTTATGTCTAGTAATAAAGAGCTCCTTCTTCAAAGTGTAACTAATATTGGTGGGAATGAGAAATTTGTATTTCCTATCAAGTGTCAGAATATGAACCATGTAACTGCATTTGGGAATCTGACTGTAGCTTCATGTAACAGAAAGTTATTTATATGAGGTTTCTCAGTTAGCTGAACCAAATTCCAGCCTCTCATGCAGAGTCCTAACATATAATTTCTTCCTTGTTTAATCAATCCCATGCCAAAATTTTCACTGATGTATCAATAAAAAATTCTAGAATGACAATTCTGTAATACTGTACTATATTTGAAAATTATTTCTGCTGTCCACAGATGTATACATTTTGACTAGTGTGTCCTCCACACTGGTCACTTAATAATAACAGTATTTTCTGAGTACTGACCTGCACTCTGCTGCTGTGGAATCTGAGTCTGATGTGGCAGGTTCCTATAAAAAAACCATTTAATATCCTTAATGCTTCCAAATCTAGAGTGTATTATGATGAAAGCTCAGTATTTACACTTCATTTTTTTGCTTATGAAGCAATAATCTGTTTTCACTATGCAAATACAGATGTCCAAAGGTTAGCCAAGACCATGAAATAAAGACAATTAGTATGAAAGTAGTTCTTATTTCACTTGTCAGCCACGTTCAAAGGCTCAGACTTGGTGAAATGCCAGAGGTAACAAGAGTCACCATGGGTTTCTGAAGTTAAGCAAAGTATGCGTTTTATAAGTGAATATTCCATATTCCACGAATACAGCAAAAGTGACAGCATTTGCTACCTAGTTATTGGCTGTGGAATGAATGAACGGTCAGACCAGTTCACTTATCAAGGCAAAGGTGCATTTTTGTGCCCTGCTTAAGTGTCTATTTTAACAGCTACCAGATATTGAGGTGTTTTTACAGAAAGGAATTAAGGGTTACAATGTAGGTGAAGCAGATAAATACCCTGTGTACAACTCAAGAAATTCTTTGGTACAGGATTTGGCACCCCAGTCATAAAAACTGCTATTCTGAATAGAGAAGAAACTGTAAAAGATGGGGCAGAGCACTTTGCAGCACTTGTACAAGGAATAATTTATACAGCTGTCCTTTCTGGGGAAGTTAGCTTTGAGATAGGGAGAAGAAAACACTCCTGCAGCATGGATCTACATTGTGAAGGGAATTTAGGACAAGCATCTGTAAATTAGGGCTGAGTTAGAGCTGGCACGGGACTAGTACCACTGGGGCTATGCAGGCCTGCCAGTGAAAGAGGTACCAGCTGGAGCTGGTGTTACAGCACAGCACTTCTGAGACCACTGCCTCAGATCTGCTCAGCCCCAGCCACCTCAACCAAGCCTTTCCAGAAATGCCTCTTTGCAACAGCTCTACAGACTTGTCTGAATTAGAACATGTGCAAAGCATTGGGTCTGCCTCACTAGTTTCACTAAGTTACTGACAAATGAACTGTAAGGAACAGGAATTAATTATTTTTCTGGTTTCTGTCCTGCAAAGAGAGCAGCAACAATGTGGGAGAGAGCTATGAGCACTTTTCTTGGCAAGTCTGAATTTATCATCTGTGTAATGGAGTATGTTCTTTTGTTCAATGTCAATGTTTCAAACACAAACCATGTGTGACAGGTACATGACTAACCACTTACAAAGCCTGGATTTTCTGGTATAAAACTACCGCCAACTCAGTGGTAGTTTTATACCAGGACCTCAAAGACATGGGTCAAGAGACAGGCTTTCTAAAATAGAACAGTTTTAATTGATTCCTCTGTCAAAAGTAGTTTTTCTTCAAAACATGCAGGAATCTAACTGTTCCATGCCAAGCTTCTTGCAAGCCTGCAGACTGAAAGCCAGCCATTTAATCCTGTAACAGAAGGCCTTTCTTTCTGCTGGAAACATAAACATCAGAGCAATCTTGAACTAGAGAGTCTTACTGAGTCCTCCCATAATAAACACATTTTGGAGGACAAGCACTGGAATCTACAGTTAGGTCGTGCAGCACAGTGAGCATGAAGAACCAAAGCTGAGTGTGAACACTTACTGCTGTGTCTGCATCAGAGGCATGCTGGTGTTGTCGTAGCTGTCGGTGTGCAGGGGCGGGACGATCTCGCCCGTCACGGGGTGAAACACGGGCAGCGTGGAAAGCGGCCATGCAATCTCTCTGTTCTTGGACATGTCACGAAGCTCTTTGGTTGATTTCTGTATAGCACTGTGGTGCACCAACTGGATGCTGTGTCAGAAGGGAATAAAACAGTGAATACCTACTTTAAGTGCTCTATCAAAACAGAGAGACTTTTGCAAATATTATTATTATTCTTAAAGTACAAGGACTTTGATGCATGCTACAGACTACAGTGCAACAATTACAACCTTCACATAGTTAAATTAATAAATATGGGATTTATTTAGTTTTTAAGGCAGTAATTGTTCCATTAGATTTTTCTGTCTGAATAGATATTTTTGATAGGATTCAAGACTGTGCAGTTTGTGGCTGATGTTCCATTTATTTGCCGCAGTTAAAGTTTTGATTAACTCCTGAGTCTTGTGGTTGATTCACGAACGCGTGTAAATTAATTTTAAAACACTCCATATTATAGGCACTGGATACTTTCCAGGATATTTCTTCTCCTGTTCACTGCCTTTAAGAGACAGGTTGGAAAGTCCAATAACCAGGAGTATTAATTGCATATTAACGTATTTATTCTAACAGCACTATTTTATTTTGAATTGACAGTCTTTAATTTCAAACCCTTTTTATTCTGGTCTTCTATCCTTGCCAAGACTCTGATTTAAAAGCAGCTTTCACATTTATGAATTAAACCATGAATTAGAGAGAATGAAAGAAGATTATGACACATATGTATGAAGCATGACGAGCTACTGAGAATGAAAATTAAATGGTAAAAGAAAAATAACAGGAAAGAAGACACTTACTCTGGTGTTTGCATGTTTCTCTTTTCCCTAAAAACAAAACAAAATTTATGAATTAAATAATAGCATTGATAGTTGGAACATTAATCTATCTGATGATGAAAACAGTACATGATGTAGAAATGCTGACAAGGTTATTGCTAAACGCAACTTGGCAGCATTTGCAACACGGTTTATGATGAGGCCTTGATGAACGCACGTAGAGAGATGTGATAGTGGTGACAGACACACACAGACACATACACACACAGGGAAATGAGAAATGCAGGTTAAAGAACAAGCTTCTGGCTAAAATAAACTCTGTGACAAAATGAAATTGTAGTTTGTGTAAGAAATGGCAGAAATCACGTTACTTGCTGCTTTCCTTTTATGTGTTTTTCTTTTATAATATGTCTAAATTCAGTTAATCTCCTCAACCAGGTTTATGTTATGAAAGTTAGCATTTTAGAAATTACTTAATATTCTCCTGAACCAGTGATCCTTTATTAGTATTTTATTTGCTGGGGGCATTTTGGAGAGCTGTGCACATTTGCAGATTTTGGGGAGTTTTGTGCATATATTGCGTATTTTAACACTTTCTAGAACAACTAAAGGCCCTATATCCACTTGCTTGGAAATTAGTGCATGTGCTTAAGTGAGAAATAGTTCATTATTACAAGCAGATACCTTTTGGCCTGTTTTAAATGTTTATAATGAACTGAATGGAGATATTCTAACAAATAACCTTCTATGCATTATCATCTTAGACAATCTAGAGTTACTTTATTAGCATGTTAAAGTACTCACACTCCTTCCCGTCGGCAGCACATGATATAGGCAAGTATTAGAAAAAGCACCAGTGCTATTGCCGAGGGCACTGCCAGTGTAATTAGGAAATCCGAGTAATAGTCTCTGCTTTTCAGTGTATCAGAAGGTGGCTTGTATTCTCCACCATCAGGTAATATTCCCTCTCCACGAATCACTTCCTGAAAGGTGGAAACTTGTTTTGTATTGTCAACCTGATATCCAGGGGAAAAAAAAAAAAAAGAAGAGAAAAAAGAGACAATTAAATAACAAAGCAACAGAATGTAAAAACAGGCAGGTATTTAACTAACCATAACATATAAAAGATCCATACTACGCATTTGACAAATTCTATACAATTTCATCCAGACACCTTTTTATAAATAATAGAAGCTTACATTTTATGTAGCCTCTAATCAGCGTGGTAAGTAATGTTATAATATTACTACTCTCTTTTGTGCCTACCAGAGACACCATGTCTTTTACAGATTAATTTTAGGCATATCTCACATATGCAGTATTTGAGCACAGATTCAGTACACATCTTTAGTGCAAACCAATTAACTGATTCTGATTTGTTTCTGACTAATTAAGCTATTTCTTACTAGTCTTCCTAAATAACAATACTGTCCTCTCTGGTATAAAGGTGGCAAAAATGAAGAGTCACATACCTACAATATTCTTTCTCCTCCTCCTTCATATTGAGCTTTACATCCAGTGCTCAAAAAATCAAGAGCCATCAACTGAGCTGCCGAGGACAGCTCATTGTCTCCCTCACACAAATTCAACTAGCCTCCAAAAGCCTGCATTCCTGGTCACAGTTTTTGTGTGTGTGTGTCTGTACCCAATGATCCTAGAAATACAAACCTGTTTTGCCGCTAAATCTCCTATTGCTTCTGACTGCCATTCCCAGATGACTTAATTTTCTGGATCTACTTCTTTGTTATCTTCTGTTAGATGTTACTGTCAAATTTTATCAGTTCTAGCTTTAAGATTCTTAATCTCCAGATCATTAATACAAATAAAATATATTTGCTTACATGCTTGACCTTTTGTCTGACTGTTCATTGAGAAATCTTGCAAATGATGGTAATTTCTTTATCATTTACACTTCAAGTCATAAAATGCTGTATTACAGTTTAGGCAATGGGTGAAGAGATTTTTATGAAATTCCAGAAATCCTGCTGAGCCTCAAATGCGTGCACACGCACACACACACGTATATATATATGTGTGTTTGTTAAACAACAATTAATGTATCTATTCTCTGCTCATTAATTCCAGAGTATCTTTTTTGTTAGGTACACTGAGTTCCACCTGGCTGCTTAGATGAATCTCAAATCCTAACAATGCACAAAAAATATGTACTTACTGATGTGACTGACAGAGGTCCATGTACAGTGTGAGAACAAGATACCAGAAAGCAGCTTCAAGTGGAGCATTTATTACATTGCCTATCCTTGCAGAATGTGGGATCCCAAAACCTAAATCCACTCTGACTTGGTGCTAACTGCCAATGCCACCTCATAAACAGTGTGAGGATGAGGATATGATGGCTCTATTGTCTATCACTTGTTTACATTGTGAATATGGGAAATAGAGCTCAACTCCCTCCCAGCCCATAGATCTGGGGAGAATTCCTGTCTCTCAGTTTGCCTTGTGAAAAGCAGACTGTGATTAGATAGAGGGAAGCTTGGCTCCCTTTTCCCTTTGATGCAGCAGGTTACAGCAGAAATGCTGCTGGCAACAGTAAACACCCCTAAGACAGTTTACATTCAGTTACTGTGGCACACCGCCAAGACCAGTGCTGAATTCCATAAGGTTGTGTTATAGCTGCTGCAGAAAATGACACTTCTCTGAAAGCCTGTTCCTGTTATATCTCCCAGGGTGATCTCTGCTTTTCTCAAACCAGCATTACTATGCTGCTTCATGATTAGTTTATGAGCCACTGTCACTATCAGGCATTTTTTTCTGTAGAAGTACTCCTAACCAGCTGCTTTTCCTGCTGCATGGCACTGCTGACTGTTCTTGCATTAGTGCACTATCCCTCTGCTGCTCCTTTTAAAATCCATCCTGTTTTCCAAGACTGTTTCTCCAGTTTCTCAAGATCTTTCTGAATTCTATCGTGCCCTTCAATGCACCTGCAGAACCTTTCACCTTCATGGGGAACTACAAATTTAATTTAATAAGCACATTCTATCATCCAGCTATTCATGAGGAATATCCAGGAATTATTATTAATTCTGCTATGATTATGGCTACCAACCAGCTCTCCACTAGTTTCTACCTTCATCTAGGCCATGTTCCTGAGCTTGCTTGTGGGACAATATCAAAAAAAACGGTACCAAGAAGGAATGACATTTGCTGCTGCACCTTGGTTCTACTTCTTCCTTGTAGAAGGAAATGGAAGACTTGACATATTTTGTTCTTGCCAAAGACCAGCCACCTTCTGCTATTTTTTCAGGTGCTGGTAAGTATTGCTGTGTAAACTCGGGCCTTTTACAATGTCCCAACAGAAAGCCAATAAAAAGCAAATAACCTGGGTATTCTTTCGAAACAAGTATTTTCCAACCTTCTAGAACCCTTCCTAATTTATAGTGTATAGGAAGAAAAGACTGGAAGTTATCCAATCACTTTTGTGTATGAATACCTTTCCTTATACTCAGTAAGTGTTTTTCATCCAGCGTTTAGTATCTCCCTTTCAGCTTCCTCCTGGATAATATCTGAAGCAGCTCAACAACCATCTAAGTTTATTTTATATACCTTCACCATCATTGTTCAGATTTATCTGCAACATTCTCTTCCAATACTGTATTATTTCTTGATTTTCCTTACAAGAACTACAAAAAACAACCTTAAAAAGCCTCTTTGGGAATTATTCTCCTTTCATGGCAAATACTCCAGTGTTTGATTATCATTTTTCTTGCATTTGACTGAGAAGAATGCTCCTATTTATTATTTCATTAGTCAACATTACTTTCACTCCTTCTTCTATTTAATTTTTAACATAAAATATGTTTTAGACAATTTTCAGAAACAGTTTTTTAACAGCATAGTATTAACTGCTCAGCACCACATCAGTATCTGAGAAAACATATATGTATGCACACACTTTTTAAGGAAGCAAGTGTAACTAGCAGTATCAGCATTCAGAATTTTTAACTACACCTCTCATTACTTTTAGTTTTTTAAGCCCTGCCTGGAGTTCTCTGACCATTTATAGAATTCACTGCTAGTGAAAACAAATACAGTGGTTTCACTGGGGCTCAACTCTAACAGAATTTAGCCTCCATAGCAAAATCCTTTCACAATCTTAAGAGTGTCTGCTAGGTGGAAAAATTAACGGTCTCAATAAAGTGGAATTGGCAACGTTGTCTGACTAGACTGGCAAAACTCTTACCTGTACTTCTACAAAAATCACTTTTATGCAATAATAAAATAACTCACCAGAGAGATTTTACACCAGTCAATATGGAATTGAGTACGAAATTTTTTATCACAGGTTATTACAGGCTCCATTTCTTGACTGCATCTCAGCTGATTTTGTGGGTTTTCCACTTCTCGTAAACATGAAGAGAAAGGAACATCTGCCCCAACCATCACATACACACTGCAGAAAGAGATGAGTGACAGACCAGCAGGATGTCTCACAAATCCATAAAGGACCATGTTGTACTCTTCCAAACATTATTGCTGTACACAGTAACATTCAGCTGTTATTTAAAATTACTTTTTAAAATTATTTTCCTTCATAGTATACTTTTCTCTCTTTAAGCATACAAGTAACAGACTGAAATCAAAAGGACTTTCCTAGCTGCTTATTACAACATATTCTGCTTGTTAATACTTGTTAATGTAAATGTTCCATAACCGTCAGTTTCTGTGAAGTCAGAGAGCTCCCAGTGTGGCTTCCTCATGTAAGTAAATCAGTACTATTTTAAAAAATTGTATTAAAATAGCATCATTTTGTCTTAAGGAAATCTTTAGTCTTACTCATAATAGAATTTTTAGAGTTTCTTCCCATGTTTCCAAATTAAATTCACAATGACTAGTTATTGCTAAACCTAATACAGATATGAACATGCTAAACCCCCAGTTTCTCCTAAAAGATTCCATACTGTAGCTATGCACTGCCAACAAAATTTGCTTCGGAATACTGAAAGCTGAAGGTAAACCTAATACTTGATTTAGAATTACAATACATAAAATAAGAGCTACTGCACTAATTGTATTATTCATTGTCATATTTAGACACATGGAATGCTGCTGTAAAATACAGTCTGCTGCACCAGGTAATCATGTACCAAAGGATTCTGAAACAGAAATTAGGTCCTGGTTGCCACTTGTTAGAGTAGGTATTATCTAACTAAAAGTGTAGCCACTTATATTCAATGACTCTGCTATTACTCTGGCTAGTACAGAAGCCAATTTTCTTCTTTAAATGTGCTCAAAAACTCCAAAGACACAAACGGGCTCTGAAAAACATTATTTTCTGCACACACCTTGTATTTTGAACCTTCATCCCTTTCTTAGATACTATTTGACTCCAAAATATTTAAAATTATCTCAAAATAACTAGGCATCTTTACTTTCACCAGGGAAAAGCACTATCAGAACCACACTTGAAAAAACTGAATCTTTACTAGTTTCCAAGTTAAGTTATTTCAGAACAGTTATTTTCCAAGTTATTTCAGAACAGTTTTTATGGTTACAAATCCCAACTGGAAAGAGTCCAGTCCTGCAGTTTACACTCAGTAACCTGAGCTCCCCAGACACCTTACGACTTTCTGAAGAAAATCACATAACTCACTCACTTAGTATGAGCACAGAGAAAAATTACACTGTTACATGCTAACTGCTCTCAGAAATTGAAGTGTCTCTGCAATCTCTGCTCTATCCTATCTTACTTCAAAATTTTGAGTTTCATGAATTGGGAATGGTTAAAAACTTGAAAAGCATGCCAAATGACTGCTCAGAAGTAAAACTGGGATTACAAAAAACATATTTACTACCAACTCATTTATAATTAATAGAATTTATTAGTATTCCTTGGATTATAACATCAATATATAGGAAATGTGCCCTGTTCTAGTGGTATCTAACACAGTAAACACATATTATAACTGGAACTCAGAACATGATCAAACTTTTCATATCTAATTCCAAAATATAAAACAGCAATTGCAAAGTTCCCAAAAAACTTGAAAGAACATTAGGCTTTCCAGCAAGAAAAACATCATACTGACACATGCTTACCCTTCTTTCATGTCATTAATAGGAAGTGGAACTCTCCCTCCCCTGTCAAGGGCTGAAGTAATGTTGATAGCATTCAAGCGTTCTGGCTGCCATACATTTTTCACTGCTCCCAGGAAGTCACCAAGAACTTCACTTGCTAACATTTCTTCTACATTCATATTCCTTATGAAGAATTCCGCTTGATATGGTAAAGGAAAATCTACTTGTGATGAAAAATAGTGTTGCATTAAACGAAGGCTCCATACATCCAAAAACAAATCTCAAAAATATCTGGAGTAATGATTCATGTAATAGTACTTTAAGGTTGATACACCTTTCCAAAAATCTTGTGTTTGAATTAGCTCATTTTGAACCTGATGTAATTATGTTTAATTCAATAGAGAGTACCATTAGCTGCTACTTGAGCTGAAAACCTTCAGTTATTTATAAAACTACTGGGAGATGAAGAAGCAGACTAGAGGAAAAGAGTCTCAGCAGGTAAAACTTCATTAAACAGATACAATTACATTCATGATAATTTGGGGGTTAAAACTGACTTGCAGCAACAGTGGATTCCAACCCACAACACTATGCTCCAAAATGTAAATAGGTAAATGTGATAAGGAGAACTAATTTTAAGGTCCAAATGTCCATATATGCCATAACCTGTTGTTTTCTGATTCTGCCTACACAGCTGTTCATTGCATAAGGCAACACAGAACTAAGAAAACTAAACAACGTGCAGAAAGAAACTGAAATTCTTCACATAAGGTCCATTTGAAAAGACAGGGAAAATTTTGAATTAAAAGCAGTTTAATGAAAAACAAAGATGCAAACATTTTTCTGTGGGTGAAGATTAACAGTCCTGAATGACACAAATAATCTCGATTAATAAACCAAAATGACTTAAAGCAGGAAAAATTTTCTTCTCCCCTGTGCCCTTGCATTTGGATTGAACATCAGACAACTATTTTACATTATTTATCTTCAACAGCAGGTGCCCATAAGATGGTTTTGCTTATTCAGTTAAAAATACAACCAGCTATATTCTGTACGTACCTTCTGCTGACATTATATTAATGATCAAATTGTGTCTTGCTGTTTCAAAGGTACGCCTGTTATATGCAGTGATCTGGAGTGAAAAATATAGGATTACAAAACAATTCAAAAATGAAAATTATATAAATGAAACATCAGTGAAAGTTAGATTGATAACTTAGAAATACTTGTCAGTTTTTAAGTGCTTTGCCTCCTTATTTTGAAACATTCGTTCACTAATATAAAATTTGAAAGATAAGGTAAATTTATTTAATGCAGTACTACCTTCAAATCAGGATATTTGAATTTTCTTGATCAGTCTATAGCCAAATACAATTATCAAAGGGATATATGTCAAAATAATATATTTTGGTCCTGATAGAAGTGTTCTGCCATACATGTGTATTCTTTCTCTTCTGTTATCTTTAAGACCACCACAGAGACAGACTGGTTTCTCCATCAACGCTGTCAATCTATATTCATCAATGGCTCCCAGGAAATAAACTACATGGAGAGGTTTTTTAATTAAAAAATGTTTGGGATGCCAGGAATTCTCATCTTTGGGACTGGTGTTTAGTTTTAGCTTTAGCCCCAATGAAGTCTCACTCCATGAATGGATTCAAAATAATGTTCCAACACAACTAGTTTTTTAAAAAATCCTAGAATCTATAAATGTAGGGGAAGTGAAAACTAGGAGGTAGATGCAACATTGGTGACTCTTATTTTTTGAAACATACACTTTTATGAATAAAATATGCAAGGATACTAATCTAAAAGTTAAAATATCTAGGATACTTGAAATGCATGCAAGTGGTTACTTCTCAGTGGTGACTGTACTCCAAGGTTGTACTACAATTAAGGGCTCATTCATAAGAAATACAGAAGGAGGCTGGATATCAGCATAATTATGTATTATTTTCTCTACCTTTTTTTTTCCCCTACAAGATGATAAATCTTTCATGAAACAAACTGAAAAAGACTAATTTTCTTTCTAATTTTAGACTTCAGTTCACTCATTTCAAGAACAAAGGTGAGACAGGAGTGACAACAGTGACAGAAGTACGTTGCTTCTCAGAAAACAAAGCCACAAACCACTGTGACACTGACTATTAAATAAATAAAAGTAACAGATGTTACACTTCTTTTAAAGAATTTGAATGAAAAGGAAAAATGCTGTGCAGTATCTACTGCAGATTTGTTTAAGGAGAGAGGGAAAAGCTTACCCAATACCATCAGATCTCATTTAACATTACAAATTCATTATAAATTTAACAGAAAATATATTTGAGATTTCTCCAGCCCTAATTATTTTAATTTTTCAAAGGGTTGCTTCAACAGCAGTTGAATCACTAGTACTCAGAAAATCAAACCCCCTGGTTGTACAAGCTCTGTACAGGAGCAGGGCAGTACCCACTGTGAGCCTGCAATCCAGCAGTGGGAGCTGCCAGCGTAGCCCACACACCACACCAAGGAATAGCCTCTATCCTGAATATTCATTCAAACACAAACTGTCTTTTCACAGCTTTCAAAGGAGCTTGAGCTCAAGAATGTTACCTGCTCTACTGCAGTGCTATGCATAATGCTAGGCTCTTTTAATCATGAGGTCTCCTCCAGTTAACTGACCTCTCCATGACATCCCCATAGGAATTATAACATGATGGAAGTTATATTCAGGCCAGGAATACGCAATTACTCCTCTCAGAGGGTACTAGGAAGAGGATCAAATGCCATCTGCCCTCCTCACATACCACAGAATTAATTTAAAAGCCACATCTAAGACTGGAACTGCAAGGAATTAATTTGTATGCTAGGCAAGATTTACTTCAAATATGACTTGGGGCCATGCTTAGAATGGATGTCTCAATACAGATCCTAGAATCTAAAAGCACGTGCCATTTAAAAACTGGCAATTTCAAACAATGGTTTCCTCTACATAAAACTAAGCAAAGCCTGCAAGAACTTCTGCAAATGATCAAATCTCAGATGTTATTAGTCCTGCTAAAATCAAAACAGAATCATGTATACAAAATAAGCCTGGGTAAAGCTATCTTCAGTATAACTTAAAATTAGAACTGTCATTCTTGAGGAAGAAAAAAATACATCAAATGCAATTTAGAAAAAAAAACACTCATCAAGGATTTAAAACAAATAGTCTGAAACAGCAAAATGGTTGGAGAAAGTTAACGTGCAGATCTTTTAACTGTTATTCTTCAAGTACAATTGTTTACAAAGCTTTGTATTTTGCATAAAACTTTAATATAGTCATAATTTACTGAAATGAAATGCCTCTTAGGAAGTTCAACGGCAAAAGTGAAAAGGTACTACATGCAGCTTAATTAGTTATTGCTACTTAGCTGTACCTTTTAAGTGAAACATGAAATGTCAAACAATGAGAAATACTAATATCACAAGTCTGTGTCCATGCCTTATAAACTTTTTAATATTTTAATTAACTATTCAAAAATAAGAGGAAACTTGCTGACAGTTCTGAACCTAACGCTCTAAACCAAAATACACCTTCTTGAATTTTTGAAAGCAAATACCTCAATGATGGTTGGCTTGCCCACATTTTCTACAGTTGGTGAGCCATACAGCACTCCATCACTGTATGGTGTCCTTTGTATATACCGTAGCCATCCAGGTCTGTCAGGGTAACCCATTAAATTGGTATTAAATGTTATAGGATCATTACTTATTTCACCTAGATAAGAAGAATTATATTAGAATATTTACAAGAAAATGCTAAATGCTTTGATTTTAATTTTTTGACTAGGAAGTCTTATGCTGCTTTCACTTGTTTTCTGAACCTTTCTAAAAAGAAAAACACAAAATTTGCTAACCTTTACCATATCAGAAATAAGTGAACTGTTATTTAGCACTTATAACTATTAAGAAATTCATACCTGGAAAGTGTAACCAACAGCAGAGATAATGTACTGGTACTTCCCAGAGTCTTGGCAAAGTGCTCATGCTCAGTAACTAGTGGGACTGATTTTTAGAGCTCAGTTCCACCTCAAATTGAAGCATCTAACCTCCTTACAGAAAAAAGCACAAAGGTTTCAGTCCTTTAATTCCCCCTCCCAACTTACTTTTATTTATGTTTTTAATGATGGATCCAGGTACTCAATGTACTGTAAAGAGTGGCTGTGTAATTAATAATGCCTGAAAGCTTCTGTTAGCATTAGGATACACATACAGGTCTTTGGCAGCAACAGCCTGTCAGTCATCTTAATTTAGAGAACAAATTAATTCAAAAAAGGACCAGACATTCTTGTGAACTGGATCCACTGATGGCTATCAAATACAGTGGTCCAGCTGAAATCTGTAAAAGCACCTCAAGTCAAACCAGTACATCGGTTCTTGTGGTTCTTATTGATACTCTTATAAATATCTGGATTTGACTTCCATTTATTTTAGCTTTTGTAAATTAAATAATGCCTGAACACTACCAAATCCTCACCACCAAGGCAGTGTCCAGCTGAGGCACATAACTCAAGTCAAATCCATTCTGAGCCTGCACAGACACCTCTGTCCAGCACTCCAACTTGGCTTTGAGAGGGCAACAGCACTGTAGGGAAAGTGATGAAAGAAGGCAACAGGCTGGCACAGAAAGCAGAAACCGAGCCCAGTGAAGAATGAACAGCTCCCATCTCCTCCAGAGCGGGACAAAGACACTGAGATGTGTTGCCCAAGGATAACTAGTCTTCAGGTATATATTTACACATTTGGTTGAGTAAAATGAACCAGAACCAGACCAAACCAGTATGTGGGTATAACACAACTTCACTCACAATTCTCTCAGAACATCTCAGTAATCTAATTGATTGCATTCAGAATCACAGAATTAAGAATATTCTGAATTGGAAAGGATCCAGAAGGACAATGGAGTTCAACTCTTAAGTGAATGGCCCATAGAGAGCTTGAACCCACAACCTGCTCTAACCAAACTCCAAGCACCACAAATGATTTGGGGAAAATTCTGAAAGCCACCCGTGAGACATTCTGGTTTGCCCTTCCTTCATCAAGGTAGGCCATGGTAATAATCCAGCTCAGCAGACAAAAATAGAAGTGCCATGACAACATCTGACCTCACAGTGAATTTCTGATATAATCACAACTGTCTATGGGAACAGCAATTTCAACAGGATCTGAAACCAGATTCCTACTGCCTTGGAATCACACGAATGTCAAGAGGCTGCAGCTGTAAGACAACCCATCATTAGGAAAATTTCCAAGTTCTTTCCACCTATGTGCCAAAACTGGGAGAGGCAAACTTCACTCTGCAAGTCACCATGACATATATGCAGACTCAGGTATCCATGTCAGGAAAAAAACCCATTTTACACAGAGAAGAAATTTTTAAAACATTTGGGTTTACTCATGTGTACTCAAAATTTAACCAATGCTAACAGAAGCTTATTTTTTCTTTAAAGTGAGTCTTAGTAATAGCACTCTCAAATCAATTCAAAAGTTTATTAATGAAACAGGCTTTGATTATGCGTGCACTGTACATAGGTTTTTCCTATTATTATAGAAAAATAGTCATATTTATATAAATTGGATAAATTTATTCCTTTTTATTGTTGATAAGTATGTGTGCCTGAATGCTCTCTCTCTTCCTACCCCTACCAGATTGCTTACACAGTCTAACCTGTGGTGACCAGTCTTATAGCTTTAGTGTATGCCAAAAGCATACTTTGGAAATCGCAGCTCCTTCTCTAAAACCAACTGCTTACTAACATTAAACTGTTTCTAAATATAAGAAGTGGGCTGAAGCCAAAGGAATAGTTTTTTAAATGAAAGAAAACAGTATTATGAAGTCTCCTATTTGATTTAATCTTCTATTTTGTCTTATGTTTACTATATGCTTTCAAATTGCTCCTTCATATAGCCTGATACATACTATGTCTGAAATAGTGATCAGATAAACAGCATTTTTAAGAGACATAATAATTAAATTTCCACAATTTCATATTTAATGCAAAAGTAAAGGAACACTTAATAGTATCAGATATATATAATGTGTTATTACACCTTCCCATATTAAGTACATTTTTTTCATAATACATAATTATACATCATTCCTCCAATGATCACAAACCAGAATATTTAAAAGTGTAGGACTACACATTTTATTTCATTTGAAGATATTTCAATAAAACCTGTCTTGTTTATCTTATTTGTTTAACCATAAGGTATGTTAAATAGACTTCATTTTTTTATAACAATATTTTTTCTGTATTTGTATATAATATGGAAGATCTTAGCATCTCATACCAGGCTTTGGGTAAGGAGGAAATTCCCCCTTAAAGTACTCTCTCTCCAACACATGAACAAACAGAACTCCAGCAGAAGGGTATACATTCCGATCAGAGTGCACCTTAGACAGAATTGTGTACACTGAAAAGCAGAAGGAGAGATAAGAGATAGAAAAAAGGCAAAAATGAGACATGCTCTAGGTAACTTCATGCATTTCAACAGCAATGCAGGCATCTGGGAGAAGGAAAGCAACAAATATTAGACACCTGTTAATAGGATTTTTAAAAGGTTACATAGATTTAAGAACAGAACACAGAGCAAACTCTCTCTTTGCCCAACAAGATCCCTTCCAAGACTGCAATAAACAAAACCGCCTTTGTTAAGATTTCAAAAGTTGCATAAACTCTTTATTTTTATTGCAATTGAAAGAATGAGGAAGGCTATTGTAATTTCATAGTTGGTTTATTTGTAACATTATGTTAACAAAAATACATTAAATGAACTATACAATCATGTTTTCCTGATATTTACATAAAAAAGCAATAGAGGAACACACAGGAACCTTACCAATCAACAGCTGTCATTCTCCACTGAACAGAAATGGCAGATTTTTCAGTTCTTGTGCAAAAAAGGACATAGCGATTCACTTCAGCTGATTTTTATGAGTTCTTAAAGCTAGACTTTCTCAGACCAGCCGGATCAGATAAAGCACATCTCAGACTTTGGTTACAGAGCTCTTTACTGACGATTTGAGCTTGTATTGAAGGATAAAACAAAAAGACAAGGGTATTTATAGGCCAAAGTCAGTTTCACGTGAAACTGATTGTAAACAAAAGAAGTGAAACCATATTTTACAGGACTAAGAATCAAAAACCTAAAGAAAACTTAATGCAGAACAATCAGCATATGCAAAAGCAATAAGGTGGTTTTTATTTAGTACAAAATTTGTTGACAAGGGCATATCTTTTTTAGGTATAGCACATTTGATGCAGAACTACATAAATATTTAAGTGAATTATAAGAATGAAGAAATCATTACAATAAACTAAATGGATAAGCCACTTTATCAACAAGTTTCAAAATGTAAGTATAAACAGAGAATACTGATTCAATAGGTGTTTCTCATGGTGTCTTAATAAGACTGATTGTAGCTTATATTATTAATTTTATTACTACTGAATTCTAAGTCAATGCCCTGAAAGAATTGATCATTGCTAATAGATTTTGTCAGTGAGATGAGGATTATGAAAGTAGTAGATAAAGATGGTAAGTCACAGATAACCACACGCAGCTACCGGCCTTGCTTGCCAAACTGGAAGAAACTTTATGAGAAATCACATCTCCAAAAAAAAAAGTATAGGCCATATAGCATGGAGTTGCTGTCATTGGGAAGACAGACTCCAAAAGACACTTCATTGTAACAAACTCATAGGAGCAAACTTGTAGGTCCTAGAGGGGCTAATTTCAACACTTGGATCAGTAAGCAGGACACATTTGAAATGTGGATAAAGCTCATGTAATTTTTTAATCCTGGTAAAATTTCTCCAGCCTTATAATTATACCAACTTTCTTACGCGAGATCTGCTTTAAAAGGCACCGCTAATTAGGCATTAAACACAGGCATTCCAGCCCTCACACCATGTACTCTGAGTGGAATCTCTCTCACCTAATTTTAGACGCCTACAGAAACAACATCCACCACTGAGTTAGTCAGGCTCCATTTATAGTCAGTGGAGAAGAAACAGACACTTCTAGGGGTTGATTTATTGGATTTCTCCTGTTAAAATGAGACTAATCATGTCCTAGATTCTCGGCTACACTGACGAGATGCCTCCATGGACTGCAGAGGCAACTGAGAGGAGATAAAGGCATCTGTAATGTAGACCTCCACATTTAGTTACATACTTCCCACTCTTCAAGCTTGATGTCGCAGAATGTATAGCTCTGGATATACTATTGATCATATTCCACAGCATTTGCTTTTTCCCTGATTTGAAAACCACTTTTAACACAACACTGAACAGAGCACCTTTCTAATTTTATCTTAGTGACAAAATTAAAAAGATCCTGAAATTTGAATTGTTACAATTCTGTGTGGTTAATAAACCAGTTACTGTAATTTTCATTATGTAGACTTAGGTACAATAAGGTTGTTGATTTATTTACTTAAAATTAATAAATGATTATTCAAAAAACCTCGGCACTCAATTCTGTGAACGAGCCATAAACAGCACAAGTTACCTAATTTCCTTTAAAATATTTTCAAGAAAAGCTGAAAAAGTACAGTAACATTAATAGAAGAGCTGACAAAAATATGGTGGCTCTCTGAAAGTGCATTAAACACCTAGAAAAGTTCGTTTTTCCATTTCTGATGCTTCTCCTCTATAACGAAAATTCATTTCAAACAGGAGGAACAGTGAAAAAGTAATGTGTATTTTTTCTCCATAAGCAATTCTTTCAGAAAGAAAGAACCATAAGAGAATCAGCAATTACTGAAAAAACCTAGTTTATAACACTTATTTGGTCGGCTATTGGAAACCTATTACAACCACTAAATGCCTGCTCTTTTCTAGCAATGAGATACTCCCTGCTGCTGAAATTAGTATGCCAGTAAGGATTTGATGCAGATATAAAACACTGATCTTGGTGGAAGTGTAGAAACATCTCTCAGGGAAATAACCTAGAAACCTGTTTTATCTTGTAATGACAAACACATCATAATGACACAAGTATGGTGATTACGAACTGACGGTTCTTGCCCTCCTTTTCCCCCCATGAAGTTTCTTCAAAACCAGAAGGAAAATAATGAGTCTTCAGCCCAGTACAGGTATCACTAGCTCTTCAATAATGAAACAAGTGAAATGCTACTTTCTTCATGAGCTTTTAAAATCCATGATTATTTTTGTGAGACGGAGACTGGAGATGAATGTGTAACCATCATCTTGGGTGATCTAGGGATGAAACTGAATATATTTTAAAAATAGATACTAATGTAATACAGCGGACTGCCAGCTGTGAAGTGTCTGGGCAAATTCCGTGTGGTAGATAAAAGCCTCAGGGACTGTGAAAGGCTTCTGTAAAACTAATCATGGGAAATTAAAAATCTTCATTACTTAGGATCACATCAGATTGCTGCTAGAATCGGCTACCTCGACAGCGCTGCCTTCCTCTTTCTTGTGTCCAGATCACTTGGAGGACTTTCTGTAGATCCCAAGATCTCCTTATACGTCTTGAACACAGGCACAGCCAGGAATTCACCAGCCTGCATCCCAAAGCCTGTTACCAGAAACAAAAAAGCCCCATCTCCAGAAATTTCAGAAGATGCACCATGTTGGTTGCAGCCTGTATGTTGATGATCTTCAGGAAAGAATTTACCTGGAAGGTTTTTTTTTTCTGGAAATTTCAATTGGTTCTCTCCCCACTAATATTTAGCAGATGAAGCACAATCCCAGAAATATCTTGATCTGGAGACCAACCCAGATTGCCTGCCTAGATGAGCAATCAGTGCAAAGCTTTTTCTCAGCCAGTGTGCACTAGCTACATTATTTGATGTGTACTTGCATAAATGACAGTAAAATAGTCTTTTTACATTCATGTGTGAGAAGACTTTTTAAAATTGTTATAGAGAAGTTATTGTATTAAGAAAACTGCAGAGGTATCTTCAAGCAACCAGCCATGATAAGAAAATGTGCAGTATTAGGTATAAACACAGCTATTATTTCAAGCAAAGCTACAGGAACAGGAAAAGTCAGGCAAGACTAACAAGAACACACAGGTCTGTGAATGTTTGAAGATTGAGGAAATGTAAAGTTTTCCGAATTACTTACCTTAAAATAGCACCCTACTCCTAAAACAAGGACGTGACTGGAAAAGCAACAGTAATATTAAAAGCAGGTTTTCCTGAGCCAACAGGGTATTTAAATTTACAACCTAAACTCACCATTCTTCTGAACAGCCTTTATTCTGCTGATAATATAACTGTGGGCTTGCTTAGTCGTCCAGTTAACAGTTCCATTATTGCCATCAGCAGAGCTTAGCAAAAAAGCTTTTCAGAATAAAACAAATGTAAAAAATAAATTAGTCAGATCAACAGACTTCCACAAACAATCTGATCAGAAGCCTTTTACATGCCGTTTTGGTTTTAGTCAGAATTTAGAAACCACAGGTCAAAAAAGAGAGGTGTTTGGTTTGAATATATAAACATATAATAATCTGACAATCTGCTTTTTTGACACCCATTTTTCCAAATAAGCTAAGTTCACACTAAATGCTTAAACCTCTGCAGACACTTCTGCTGACATAATTGTACTGATAACAAAGATGAAGAAGAGCATTCTCTAATAAATATATTTGCACCGGCAAAGCCTCACATACAGGCAAAAACATATGTAAAGTAGCTTTCAGTGGAATAGTGCATTTTGGTCAAAGTAGGAAAAGTAATATAAGCAAGCTTTGCTTTTATAATGATGCTTATATAAAGACACATGGGGCTGATTGCCTTGCAGGCATAACCAATGATCAATTTTGAAAAAATAACCCATTAAAAAGGGCTGCCTACATCCCACACAACTAGAACACAGCCTGAAATCAGCTGGATCCACGCAGCTGAAGGTGGAAGTTCTAAATGCAGTGAGGAGCAAATGATCACTGGAGACAGAAAGCAGCTGTGGAGCTGACAGAAAGACTCCATCTCACCAGCAGTAGAGGTGCCTGAAAGCTCCCTCCTCACTTCCCACTTTTTGTTCCTGTTCTTTTGCGATGAATAGCAGGTACGCCAGCTGTACAGTTACATGCCAGCTGAAAGTGCAGAGGGAAGGAACTGCAGTCAGATGATAGGAAAGGGAAAGTGGCCCTAACGGGTAGGTATTTTAATATTGAAATAATCTGGGAGTGAGAACTCCTGTCAAACCCTGGATCACAGATGTTTTTGGATTAGCATCTTAATGTCCTTGCAAAAACAGTAATAGCAGAAACATCAAGTAGCAGTACTTGTGTCCAGATACACCAGTTTGCAGGAAGAAATGAACACTTATTGGAAAACATGTACAGTACATGGAAGAAGCCTAAACATCTGTGGAAACTTCTGACCTGTGTTGGGGGTTAGGTTTTCTTTTTTTCTTTCCTTTTGTATAAAATTTTTTCCATTGAGTTGTTAAGTACTGAATACTTAAGAAAAACAAAGAACTGTGGCCAAGGCCTGGAGGAGAGGGGCTGATAAAGGGCAGGGGTGGGCGCAGCATAAGTGCTGGATACTTAAGGAAAAACAAAGGATTGTGGCCAAGCCCCGGAGGAGAGGGGCGGATAAAAGGCAGCACCAGGAGAGCTGAAGCTGCGCTTCGGAGGGGAACAGGAGAAGCTGCTCTGCCTTTTTTGGGGGAGAGAAGAGTCTCTGCTGCTGCCGGACCCTTTTCACGTGAAGCTGTTTCTTCTGCCGTGAGTGAATCCCTGCTCTGAACTGAGACCTATTTTACCATCTGCTTGGGCGGGGCCCGGGATCCTGAGCCAGCTGCTAGGAGCCGGGCTGCTGCCCCTGCCCTGCCCCCCGCGGCTCCATCGGCACTGCTCTGGGTTTCACTGCACTGCAGTCCCCACTCCTCCTGCCTACAGAGACGTCCTACTGTCCCAGTTTGCTGTTTTCCGAGAGTCCTGCTGAGGCAGGGGGATCGACAGCGTTCCTGAAGCAAAGCCTGCCTGTCCTCCACCCCTCCTCCTCCCGGCCGTGCCCCGTGTCTGCTGGAGCTCGGGCCACAGCGCCCCCTGCCGGCTGTGACCATCACTGCACCCAAGGGGAAAGCACCTGCAGGCCCAGAGGGCTGGGACCAGGTTCTTGTTTCTGTTTTCTTGTTAATACCAAAAGTGTTGGGGGTTTTTTTTTGTTCACTTTACTATAAATACTAGTAAAGAACTGTTATTCCTATTCCTATATCCTTGCCTGAAAGCCCCTTAATTTCAAAATTACAATAATTCAGAGGGAAGGGGTTCACATTCTCTATTCCAAGGGAGGCTCCTGCCTTCCTCAGCACATACTTGTCCTTCAAACCGGGACACCTGTTACACCAGGCAATTATTAAATTAGTGATAAGACATTCTCCAAACAGAATTCAGGAGGCCAAACAGATCTAGCTTAAGCAGTAATAAAGATACACCACACTCAATCTATGCATGTAAGACAGATATTTATTATTGATATTTTACTGAAAACATCTAAAACTGAATTGAGGATGAAGTGTAATTTAAAGACTGCATTTTTAATGCACTTTTATTTCTTAAATTTAATAATTTAATTAATGCAATAATTACCATACCAACAAAATAACGTTTCTAAATTTAAAAATTCTGTGACATTTCTTTAGATTTTCAATATATACAAAGAATCTGATCTAGCAAAATGGTATTATTTGCATCCACTAGTTGTCTGGCAGGATGGACAACTTTTTCCCCACTGAACCGATCTGCATATACTGCAAGTCTTAATATAATACCATCCTAGGGATTATGAAATTGAGCAGTACATAGGACTTTCAGTATAAATTTTAGTAACTCTCAAAAAACTCAAGAAATTCCTAAAACGGTCAAATAAAGTTGTTCCATTATTTCAACAGGATGAGCTGGACAATTAGAGGCTTGCCAGCTACAAACCAGCATCAGTACCAGACAAAACAATTAATACAAGATTAGATTACTGAATTATTAAATGGAGAATAGTATTAGAGTTATCACAGTTCTCAACAAAATTATTATAATTATCACACTTCTTATTTAATCCTTATTAAGGATTTAATGCATCTTGTTAGACACTTTTAGCGAGCCTACAAGTTTTTCCTGATAAAGACAGCAATAATGACATCACTCTTAGCTATACAGCTTATCACCTAACATTTTGATTGAGAAAGTAGATACTCAATCATTTTTGCATATTTAAATGCAATTAAAAAAAAAAAAAAAAGACAAGTTCCACAATATGTTTTTCAATATAAAAGATCTGTAAGTGTCTGATTTGGGTAGAATAGAGCTACTAAAAAGTTAATTTGTTACATGAGCTTTCTAGTGGGTCTCACAAAGTTTTGATGTTAGCCTTATGCAACTGGGGTGGAGGGAAGAGAGGCAGGACAGAGAGGGAGATGGGGAAGGAGACAAAGAATGACTTGTATGTATCAAGTATACTGATAGAATTTGCAAGTAAAAACAAAGGCTAGGAGACTGATAAATAATAAAGATATCAGAATAGTCTCCACTGTCTGGTAAAAGGTGATCAGTGATGTGCAGTTCAACAGAATAAAATGTAACTGCACACCAGGAACAAAGGCAGCAGTATGCCAAACACACTGTGAGCACACAATTCAGGGATGCTCAGCTTGGGTAACAACCTAGAGATGTAAGTCAGGTTGAACAGAGCTTTCACCAGAACAGTGGCTAGAACAGCTGACACATAAACAGCAACATCAAGGAGCAACAGGCAGACTTTATTTTTGTACTTGACACAGATATTATCACTGTTCCAATGCTCTGTCTAGCAGAGCCTTCAAGAAACAACTGACAACACGAGGAAAGCCCTGGGAAGATCTGAATATGATTAAAGGATGACAAAAGAGACCTTATACTACAGAATGCAGGGACTCAAACTATGCATTTTATCAAAGAGACAGTTTAGAATTAATTTAATCAGCCTTGTACTCACGATGAAAAGAATGTTAATAATGTCAGGCTCTTCAGTCTGTTACACATGTTGCCACAGTTGCTGGAGAACCCACCACTGCCTTCAACAGCAGGAGCAATTCATAGCTCTGTGCCTGGGACTTGAACATGCCCAGGTGAAGCATATCACAGTTTTTTCTTCTTTCTCCAATTATGTTTTCCTTTAATTATTCCTTAAGTATAATTGTGTTGGTTATAAATTAAAATCACATTTATATTAATTTAGACTTTTTTTTCCCTTTTTAAAGTATATTTGTATAACATTTAACAACTGAATATTTAACAGGGAGGATGCCCACATCAATTTCTGATCATATAGCAATCAGAAAAGGATACAAGTATGGACCAACTTCACCTTCCCCATTCATTTACTGCACTCTGACCTCCACACAGTATCCTGCACCTTTACCTATCCTCTTATTCCTTCTTTGAAGTAGGACTTCAAGCCCATCTCTCCCACTTTTGAAGCAGCAGACAGCTCCAGCTCTCAAACTTCACCACTTCTCTCTCCTACACCTCCACCCTCCCCTTGGACCTGACATAAACACGTGCTTATTACTTTGATGCCACAGACCAGGGCCTCAGGACATGCTTACGCTGCCCCTCACTCTCTTACAGCACAACTCCACTCCAAAAAGCTACCCTTGCACTCCTCTAGTGCATATCCCATCTGGCTCAGTCCTTCCTGCATTCTGAGCTGCAAGTGCAGATCCATACACAGCGCATTTTTCTGAAGGGCTGCTGACAACCACACAGCAGAACAGTTAGAAACCGATGCCACAAGTTGAAACCAAACGAAACATCTGTGAAGAGAGAACCATCTGCTGAAAAGAGAGAACCATTGGCCCACAGCTGAAATCAGAGCTCTTAGCCAGGCAGCTACTGAGGATCCACTGGTGTTCGCACTGGATACTTGCCCAGTGGGTCACATCATCCATTAAAGAAGGCAGAAGTTGCAGCACCCACCTACTCTCCCTCCTCTCCCAAATCCCATGCACCGTCCTCTTACCTACTATGTAGTACACAGCAGAAATTTACTATGAATTAAAGGGGATTCTCTAATTGGAAATTCACATTGAGACTAGATATTTTCTAACCCACTTCAACAACAGCTACTATGTAAGAAACAGCAATTAATTTGTGTTAGTTCTCCACTGCAGATTGCTCAGGTCCCTCTACATTCCATCTATTCAAACTGTTTAAAAGTCCAAATGAACGTCAGAAATATTTCTTGGCTTGATTCTTATTCATCTTTGTTCAGCAGGCAATGGTTTTCCATCTGTTCCTGTGCTATCCATTGATTACTGTAACATCTGAACATTTCTCCTAAATCATTCAAGAAAAGTAAACTAATAAAGCATTTGTCAGTCTTACTCTTGAACTTCAGCATTTGCATTCATGGGAATGCTACAAATTTACTGCCAGGAGAACAAAACCCTCATGATGTATCAATAGTAGCATTTACCCACCACCATTCTCCCTCCTACTGCAAGCGTGACAAGAGAACCAAATTCGGTCAGCATTTCCACGAAGGTGAGGAAAACATCATCAGTTCCTCTGGTTTCAGCCCGAGGCCCGTGGTATAACCAAGGGGTATGATCAGGCCACCCCGTAAGCCTGCTATTCCAGGATGTCTCCTACATTTATATAATCTTTTGATATGAACTATTAGGATATCCCTGCAATTGCATTTCAAATTTCTGAGGTGGCAATTGTTCTGAAAGACTAAGGAATTCCGAAAAGTCTTTGATTTCAAGATGCTAAGATTTCTGCCTGCTCAGTAGGTTGTTCTTTCTAACTTCTCATTTTCATGGTTTGGACTGTCACTAACATAACCTACATTTAAAAGACATTTTTTGGCTGTTTGTGTTGCAATTATAACAACATTTAGACACAGACCATGTTTACATAAACCATAATTTTTATCATTACATAATGAGCATGATAACTATGCTATTAACAAAGCAATGTATCATTTCAACCTATGTAACATGTTCATGTTAATTCCAACACAATGATACTTATCAATGAATGCTGAAATCCATGCCTTCAGCTCTCAATCCCTAGCATCTTGTTACACACTGAAAACACTTCAGCAAGATACTCATGCAAAAACCCTTCTCAGGTTAGAACTTCTTAGTTCTACACTTTTTGCTACTAGTTGCTTCACAAGCAGTTCAGCTGATTAGCAGAGAAAATAATATCTGAATTCTCTGTTTTCTTGTCTCTTCTGTGTCTTTCAAATTCCTGTGGAAGTAATCAAAACTAGCAACTCCCTCCTCTTCTCTAGAAGTCTGCCAAGGAAGGCACTCTGCATTGATAGTGACTGCTGTAAATTTACCACTATCTATTCAGAAAGAGTCCAAAAGCCCTTCAGATACTGAAAAAAACCCAGATCCTCTTGTCTAGGTTTTAAATAATTTTTTCTTAGTTTGATTGGAAATAACCTTTCTTCTAGAGAAAGGGTTTTACTTCGGTGACTGCAATTCCTGAAATCCTAATTTAATGAACTCCTAACCAAATCAAAAAACATTAAGGAGCAAAAATAAGTCTCTCTACACACTGAATAGTTACATCTTCTGCTATAAAGCTGACTTCTTATTGCCTGACTTTAGGACCTCTAAGATGTCTCCATGTACTGCCTATAAATAATGTGTTTCTGTAATGAAAAGCCTATTAATGGAACGGCTACTTTTCCCCTCGTGTAATTACTTACTGAAGTAAGTACCTATTGACAGTAGATTTAATGTATTGACCTGGCTCAGATTAGTACAGGCAGGATCTTCATAGGCAGACAGACATCCAGAGGCTCTCGGAAGAAAACCTGCTTCTCTGCCCTTATGGTTGCATCCACCACAGGAAAAAGGGCAGGTGTTTCGTGGTGTTAATCTGGAAACACCAGACCATCTGTGAAATGTTCTGCCTCCTTGCGCAGGGTGTGGCTCAGCAGCGAAATGTTGCCAACAGCACTTCTGCTGTCAACAGCAGGACAAGTGCAGGGATCTGGTTCAGCCTCCTGGATCCCCACCCCAGCCAGTGATTTCGCAGCTGTTTTAAACGGGCATGTCTGCAGCCCCGCTCAAAGGGGGCATTCCCAGCACATTGTTCATCACCTAGCACACACCACTGGAAACTATCCCATACCAGTCCTGGTCAGTACATACATTTCAGCGAACTATTTTTGTGGGTGGACTACTTTTCAGCCCGATGACCCCATCCACAGTATCACTGTACAAGTTATTTGTCGCTAAGTGAAGGAGCAAATAATCCCTGGCTGTGCAAGGGCTGGAGAGTGATTTCTGGCAGCAGTGCAACCTTATGACAAATTAATGTGACCACATAACCACAGCTTGCAAAGTGAGAACTGATGAGCTTCTTCCCCATTTTGACCCCTTTATAGGGACAGGAGAATATGACTCCATTGCTCTACAGCTCCCTATTCCTGGGATGAAACAAGGGTTCCAGGGACAAGATGGGCACTGACAACTAACTCTAGGTGCAGAAATACAGGGAAAAACCGTTGGCCACAGTCACTCAAACAACATTTTGATAACCACTCTCTCTGCAGATACACAATATGGGGGCAATTCACTGCTCTGTCAAACTAATACGACAGACATCTCTGTTAGTGTAATTTAGCAAACTTCTAGGAAGTCTGTTACTATAAAACTAGACTCAAAGAACAGCTAACTAGTTTGTATTAGAAATGCTTAATCCTGTATGTCACTTCTTACAACAAAGTCTCATGTTTTCCTAGCAGTAGAGCATCAACAGCTTGCATTTGAGAGTCAATACTTAAATTTGAGTACTACACTAGAACCCTATGAGCAACTGAAATCACTCTTACACCCTTTAAATTCTCAATTCTCTTGAAATTCCTGGATTTTGAAATAATGTTCTGCCTCAAGGAGGACAGGGAGGACTGAGAGGCAGACAACCCTTCTGACAGCAGCTATCCTTCTCCAAAAAGTCTTTTTTCACACATTTTAGAAATGCAAAAAGCTTAAGTCAACTTTCTTCTGTGGATAAAATGCTACAACAGACACGGAAAAACTAATCTGTATTAGTGGATGAGCACTAAAAGAAATCTATTTACAAATTCAGTGCTGCTTCTCATGTGCCATTTTGTCTGTAAGATGTCTCTTGCCTTTTTAAGTAAGGCTGCAGTACTGTGGAGTCTACTTAAAATCAGGATTCAAAAGAATGGATTTTCATGCTGGACTATGGCTCATCTTGGAGCCAGCAGATGAGGTTGGAAGATACTTAGGGAGAATGGAGGGGAGCTCAGGTGACCTCCTGGGACAGCTTCATTCAGATCAGGAACATACTACAAATCACCACCTTGCTGAAGAAAAAATTTTATATAGGTATCTCTTAAAAGATACTAAAGTTCATGCCTCCTTTTTTACATCATTTTCAAATCACGTATTCTTCTGTTTTAACTAATGAAATCTCACTGAACCAACCTCAGAAATATCTAAGTGGAAAAGTTATCACGAAAAAACCTTAAAACTTCTTCCCTTACTATATAGCCTGGAAAGGACTTGTGGATTAAGCTCACAACTCTGTTCATAGAAGGTCATTTTAGTTGACCTTTTTAAAATACATTATTTCAGTTAATACTGAAAGCTTATTCTAAATTTTCCTAGTTCTTGCTTGGTTGCTATCCCACAATCAGTCATGGAGGGGAAGGCAGAAGAGGTAGGAAGAATTTCCACTTAAGGGAAAGCAGAGTCTTGTATCTAACAAATGACGTTTTATCCTCACGTTGAACAACTTCACATTTCAATTCTTACCACATCTTTAATATATCCAGTGTCTCATGTCAATCCTTCTGCCAATAACCTATGACATGTATGGTCATCAGTAAAGTACTAGGAGAGTACCTAGATACTACTGAAGAGGACACAGAGCAGACTGCTTGCAGTAACATACCGACCTCTCAGAATTCAAAACAACCTAAATAGATTTCTTGCTGTTAACTTGCTCTTGGTGTCATAAGTCTCACAAAGGCAGTCCTGTGGCTGGGCTGCTATTAAGTGTTTGATGTTTTTCACTGTGGGTGAGAAACCTGCCCACCCCATGAAAGCTATTGTTTTCATGCATTTGGGACCAGGATCAAGACTTTACCTGAATTCCTAATTCTGGCCCGGTTGGACTAAATGGTCAAGATGGGAAATAAGAGAGACGAGGGGCAACACAAAAGACATCCCGTACTCACAACAACCCGTCTCTCGCGTCAGGCACCAGGTCGAGGGAGCGGCAGAGCGCGGCGGGCCCAGCCCAGCCCCCGGGAGCAGAGCCTCCCGCGCCATCCAGCGGCTCTGAGCCAGGCCTGGCGCCCGCACCCCACCGACAGTCCCGCTCCGGCCTCACCCGCCGCCCCCGGGCTCCCTCAGCCCGGGGCCCCACCGCGCGGGCGCGGCCGCC
>WEKY01023784.1:135903-174028 GCA_013390045.1 Picathartes gymnocephalus
GCCCCCCGCCCCTCTGCCTGCCCCTGCCGCCCCCACCGCCGCCGCATCCTCTGTGCCACCAAGTACCGCTACTCCTACTCCTGCCGCTGCCGCCACCGCCTCGCCCCGCGGCGGCCGCAGCATCCTCCCCCTCCCGCCTCGCTCCTCCCCGCCCCGCCCCGGCGGCCGTCTCCAGGCAGCGCGGCCGGGAAATGCCGGGCATACTGGGAGGAGCCTCTCGCCGCCATGGTGGGGTGGGTGCCGGGAGCGGAGCTGCTCGGTGTGGGCCCGCGGGACACGGTTCCCCTGAGGGCGGGGTTAGAGCGGCTGCGGCCCCTGGCGGAGGCGGGGGCTGCCCTGCCCCGCCCTGCCCCGCCCTGCCCCGCCCTGCCCCGCCCTGCCCCGCGGTGCAGGTGTGGCGGGACGAAGGCGTGCAGCCCCGGGTGGAGCGGGGCAAGGCAGCGGCTGAGGTGCCTCGCCCAGCGCCCTCCCTTGGACCCAGGGCAGGGGAGGGCGGGATCTCACACCTCACAGGCTTGCTTGGTGCACACGAGTGCGCTGTGCGCTTGGAAAATATCGCGGCGAAAGCCTCGCAACAGCAGCTTTTTGAACACCTTACCCCCCGTCATGCGGGAGGAGGTCTAGCAGAGGGTCACAAAGGTGATTACGGGTCTAGAGCAACTCTTTTATGAGGAGAGACTGCAGGAACTGAGCCTCTTTAGTCTGGAGAAGACTGAGAGGGGATCTCATCAATGCATATAAGTATCTCAAAGGTGGGTGCCAAGAGGATGGTGCCAGGCTCTTTTCAGTGCTGCCCAGCGACAGGATGAGGAGCAATGGCCTTAAATTAAAACATAGGAAGTTTTACCTCAACACAAGGAAGAACTTTACACTGAGGGCAGCAGAGCACTGAAACAGGCTGCACGGGGAGGTTATGGACTCTCCCTCTCTGGAGACATTCGAAGCCCACCTGGACACGTTCGTCTGTAATCTGTTCTAGGTGACTTTGCCTTGGCGGGATGTTGGACTCGATCATCTCCCGAAATCTCTTCCAATATTAACAATTTTGTGATTCTGTCACACCAGCAGTAGGGCAGCACAGCTCACAGGCTTACCTGGTGCACACAGATGTGGCGTGCTCTTGGAGGACATCACAGCAATAGCCCTTGCAACTGCAGTTTTCTGAACAACTTACCCTATTTTAAGCCTATATCCCTACTCCACGCCAAGGTGGTTTGTTTTTCCAGTGTTCAGCAGCTGCTCCTGCAGCTGGTGGAGTTTGAGTAGGGTGTCTGGAGGTGTTGGTCGGGGTCCCAGCTCCAGGCTCCCCTGTGCGTGGAGACTTGCATCCAATTTCCTGTGTCAGATCTGACCATTCCATGCTGTCTCAGTTCCACTGTCTGCATTATGCTTTCTGGACTCATTAATGATTTTTGACTGCCATTTAATGTCTGTGGCATAGCCCAAAAGCCTTGACAGTCTTTGCTGAACTGTGAAAGCAAATCTCCCTGTGAAGGATGGAAGAATATTGTCAAATGTAGTTCTTGGCAATGGTTATGTATTTTGAGAGTAGGTGTGTGCATATGTCATATATAACCACTTAAGACACAGTGCTATGTAAATACCGCATTTTTTTTCAGGGAGCTACTCTCTCTCAGCTTTCTGAATGATACATATAAGAGTAATCCCTGTACTAGAACTACATATTCCACAACTAAAGCCCCATCTCAACAAATAGATCTGTTTTAACTTTTATTTTCTCATTCTACTGCACTGTCATGTTTGATACTTGAAAATTGCAGTAAGTATTCCATTATCCATTAAAATAACCTTCTTCATTTTGCATAGAGAATTCTGATTTCTCATGAAATTTCATAAGCATTTCCACTCCAGCAAGCCAAACGCATTTGCAAAAAAAGTAATAATAATTGTATGCTTTTGAGATTTGGAAGAAAGAAATATAATCGGTCTTACTCAAATTGTACTGACCTTATTGAACTCTTTATAAGCAGGGGAAAAAAGACAGCTGTAGAAGACTACCCTATCTGGCTTTAGTCGTGTTACAGCTCTAAATTTCCATTAATCCATCTCATGAAGGGGAACTTTACATAGCAAGAGGCTCTTCAGTATAAATATTCTGCCTGACATTAAAATGCAAAATACTCTGGTGTTTTAATCAGCCAGCTCATTATCCTAGATAAAGGACTTCTTTCTTCTCATTCCACAGAGACTTTCAGAACATATTTAATTTTTAATTTGACTACAAAGATATTTAAGAGCAGAAATCACACTCCTTCCCTTACCTGTGCCTAGAAGTACTCTTCTGTTTTGTGGCGCTTTATAATTTTGAGTAGGCCTATTTCCTCTCTGAAGTTAATGTGATTTTTTTGCTCATTCCCTTATGCAAGCATAGAAAGCCATACAGATGAAGCTGTGCCATAAGAATCTCAGATAGCCAGCTCAGCCTGTGATGGTAATGTTTAGACTAACAAGTGAGAATACTGGTAGCTTTCCAACAATAATTTTTATGCTAGCAAAGTCTTATTTTTGTAAACATCTGTACTGTCATCAGCTTATTAATTACCATTTTCTTTCCAAGTACTGCATGTAGCAATGTTATATGCTATGAAACAGTCTACATCTTTTTAAGGTAGTAGCAGCACTGTAACAGTGTTCAGTGCTTTGCTACCTTTGCATAGGAAATCGGCTCTGTTTGTCTAAAACATGTTTGTGAGATGTCCTGCCTGAGAAGGAAAGGTTATGTGTCATGGACATGGAAGGAAGTGCCACCAAAGCCTGCCTTGTCCCACTGCTTCCTTCATGGCAGCACTTGTGTGTGTGGGTATCTCTGTCTTTTTTGTTGAGTGTATCTTGAGGCTGGGATTCCAAAGCATACATCAGTGACCCAGCCCTGCAAGACTGACTCACCTGAGAAACTTCAGCTAATGCAATGCAGTTAAAAATTCCACCCTTACATTCCTAAAATGAAGCGATATGGACACAACTTCTTTAAATCAGCCACTGATGATTTGATATTCATTAGAAATACTCCTTCTTTAAGTATTTCTTCTGTAATTTAACAGGCTGCATCTATTGAAACTAATTGAAAGGGAACAATGATGAGACATTTTTGCAGAAATTGTTCTGTATTCCATATTTACTGCATTTACTTTGACAAGGAGAAGAGCTGGCTTCTGACACTACAATAGTTTTTAGTGAAAACTTCTTAATTCCAGAGTATAAACTCCTAATTTTTTAGGGGTGCAAAAGTGACAATTACTGTTTCCCTGTGCATTCTGCAGACTTCAAAGGTTTATTTTGTTGTTCAGACACATTAGGAGGTTGATTTCATACGGAAAGAATACAACCTAATCCATTTGCCTCTCTGTTTTGGAGCACGGGTTCTTCCAGTTTGATCTTTAATAGGTACTGAATGCTTGCAAGTGTTTGGTGTTTCTGGAGATCAGCCCACCTAAACAAATGAAGAAAGGGTAGTTTTTTTCCTTCCATTTTTCAGGCACTCTTATGAGAAAAATATTTTTATATTGTTTTATAGCTTTCAGTAAGGTTAGCAATTAGTATACAAAGTTTTTATGTAGGACATAAACAGAATAACTGCAATTCTTGTTCCAGTTTGCAAGTTCTGAGGGGTTTATAATACCACCTTTCATTACATTCCAAAGATTCTTATCTCTTTTGTATTTCCATCTTTCTAATGTTTACTGGAAGCCTTTAGGCATGTTAATGTAGTAATTTGTGACTGCAGTTCACTATTTGTTTTTATGCAATGTTTAACTAAATGTTTTATATGCAGCACTGCTACAGGATACTATATACAACAAAAAATTCTTTAAAAATTAGGGGGTTATGGATTTTGGTATTATGTCAACGGCACCCAACAGATGCTTATTGAAACAAAGCATATTATTCAAAAATAACTTCCAGAGTTGAACAGAAATAGATTTATGAGCTGTGTTTTTAGCTGATTTAGCCCAGGTATTTTATCTTTTACTAGATTTTAAACTGTAAAGAAGAGCCTAAAGGAGCAAATTACATAATGTAGTAGTTATTTCTAGAATCTGGCATATATTTGGGAAAATACCATGTATTCAGAGAAAGAACGTGTTTNTATATATATCCAAATAGAGGAGTGATAAGCAGGGAAAAAATTTAGAAAAAGAACTTGGAAGAAACAAGAAGTGCACTGTAAGTTAAAACAGCCCACAAATGACTTCAGTTTGCTGAAGCAGCACTTGTATAGCCAGCAGCCCTGTGTGACAGTGACTTTGGCCTTATTTTAGAGGTTAGAGTTTCACATGTCTATGTGATTCTTGTGGCTTTTAAGACATGCTCTACTGCACCCAAAATACTGTTTCTTGTCAACATTATAGCAAGCCTTACACCTTTGTATGTACAAATAGCCCATATTTGCCCCTCTCTCCCTCTTCAGGGCACTGTCAGGTAGCAATAAGTGAAATAATATTGAGGCATGCTTATGAAAAACTTTCATTTCAAACATATTTGGTGCTGGGTTCTCACCGATGGCTCATACTACAGTTAAAAAAAAAGTATTGACTGGGATTTCCATCACAATTTTTCCTGTGGTTAAAGCTCTTAGGGAACATATTGGTTTAAAGAATTAATATTGCTATCTGGGTTTCAAACTGCTATTCTAGAAAAATACCAAAATGGCTAGACAGTGGTAAGTTTGATTTTTCTTTCCTTGCTCTGTGTTAGGAAAAGAATCTGCATCCTGTAAAATGGCACAGAGAATAAATACTGTACATTTAATGATTTATCATGGGGAGAAAAATAGTACTAGAAGCATCATCTGAATCTCTTAAAATGTCTGTCTGTAGTGCTCAGATTAGCAGGCTTCTTAGTCCAATATAAGTAGGATGAAATTAATATTTTCCTCATCTTTTCTGTGAGCTCTGCTATTCCTAAACTGCTAGGTTTTAAGTTGGCTTAATTTCTTGTAAGTTCTCCATAGAGAAGTTAGTTTGATGACTAAATTAGTTAAAAATTCTGAACTAATTATTGTGTCTTCATTGTTCAACAATTCTTACAAAAATTCCTTGTTTCAGCCTTTTTTGTAATCTTCAGTAAGACAAACCTCCCCCACCTTGGAAGGCAAGAAGGAGTGTCTGCTCAAAAGCATTTGTGAAATACAATTATCAGAGTTCATGGCTGAAAAATGAGAGCTTCTAAATTCTGCTAACATGTGGCTTACCAAAGCTATGCACCTTTTGTGGATAATGTAACTAAGATCCTCTGCACTTCAGAGGTCCTCTGTGTGGAAACAGGGGAATATTTATAGTTTTAATTAACTTTTTTTTTTTTCTTTTTAACAGAGCATAGGCCCTGGAGTGCAGCTGCATGATGATACATTCCCTGGATACACAGAAATAGCTCAAAAAGAATTATTAGAGAAAACAATGGGCTAAATGAGCACACTGGTGAATGCAGAGTGAGTAAATCCTAATCTCTGGCAAAAATGTCCATCTCTTTTCTCTTGACCAAATAATTTGTTACAAAATTTACTGGAAAAGGCTGGCATTATCCTGGAATCAGTATTTGTAGTGAAAGCAATTCATTATCTGTGAAGTGTGACTAAACTGAAAGTTGTCTGTTCTTGTTAGGGGTTTCTTGTGCATTGTCATAGGTAAGACTGTGTATATCTGTGAAGTTAAGTCCTTTATTATGTTTGATGCAATAAATTTGTGGTGCTTGGGAGAAACAGTTCCCATGTCAAGATGGGATCTATGAATAATTTGGGAAATGGAACACACCTAGCAGAAACTCTTCCAAATGCCAAACCTTGGATGTCAGTATCATGTTGGCCAGGTTACACAACACATAGATCCAGCTTCATTAGGAATGAACACAAGGAAGTAGAAACATGGGCCAACACTGAACAAGGTGTAGTCCCTCCTATGGGAGTAGTCAACACCCTGAGCTTAAGGCAACATCTTTGATTAAAACAAGTTAATCATACATCCTAGATGATGAATAAAGGAGGGTGTTGGATTTTTACCTAGACTAAGCTCTTGCCAAGAGTGTGGGAGTTGCAGAAACACCTCACAGGAGCAGAGCAAAAGTTTGTGACAGGTGTGTTACAGGCAGATTTAAGAAAACAGTTGGATAAAAAATGGAATGTTTTCAGCCTGAAGGCATGAAATTTGAAAATGATGTTAGGAGGAGGGGCCAAGGTTCACACAGAACAAAGAACAAGTTTTCTTTCTGTTCCAGAACAAGCTTTGCTTGGAGGAACAGTGAAATACTTGCATGTTTACTTTTAAATAAGTATCATGTGCTCTCCAATGTGTTTGTGTGAGGTATCACCTTATATGGAGAAATCCAGGCTGAAAGTGGCTCTTTGAGGGTAGCAGTTAAGACAGACTAAAAAAAGAGCATGCCACAGAGTACAATAATCAGATTTACAACTAGGGGAACATGGAGGCTGGGAGGGTGGAATGCAGCTGTGTTTTCAGGATTGTTGAATGTGGTTCTGTCTAAACTGGGATCTGAAGGCGTGCCTTATCTCGAAACATCAGAACTACTTTTCAGGAGTGTGGAGTTCATACAGAAGATCTTAGCCTAGTTTTATGTCTTGTATAGATGTGGTTTTGTCTTGTATATTGACTGAGAGCAGCAAACATTAACAAGTTTTCCCCAGAGAATAAGTACCAAAGGAGATATAGATATTTTCAGTTTTCAGAAAAAATACCACATATAAACAGGGCTGTGCTCAGGTGGCCATTGTTTAACTGTTTTCACACATGGAGTGCTTACATCTTTTGGCAAGTAGACGTATTTTGGTTAGGAGAAGCTAATCCTGTATTGCTGTGTTGTGGTGTTGTTTGGCTTGTGAAGTAACTAACTAGCAGGTGCCAAATGTGAAATATTACAGATCCTGAGGGGGGAAAATGTAACAGAGAATTACTGAATTGCAGCGTTTCGTCTGGAGAGGTAGAGGACCAGCCAGCTAAAGGCAGGTGATCAGAGAAACTAGAAATTAATCTGGGAAGGAACAGCCTAGACAGGGTCTTGTCCTTTGCTACTCTCGTTGACTTCAGAAGGAATTGAGAATTTGGCACCCTGGAAAATTAGTTCATTTTAAATTTGGGTGCCCAAAGAGTTAATGCATTAGTCTTTTTTTGAGCATTCATGTTTCAAGATTTTCACTTACCAGTCTTGGACAGGATTTTAGTTTTCTCTAGGTAAGGTTTCTCTATCTGACGATAGTAAATCATGTGAATGTTAAACTATCCAAAGTAGATGAAGAGTATAGTTATTGCAGTAGACTGTAAATAGTGCTTTTATCTCATGAATGAAGGTTGGCATTACCACTGTGAACTGGGAATGCTGTTAAATCTAGGCCTATAATCATAGGGAGGTGGAGAAGAAAGGGTTAATGTGGAAGTCAGAAGTCTTGTGAGCCTCACCTTTAGAAAGGGTTTATGCAGGACTGAGAATTTGTTAAAGCTTTCCTTAATTGTCAGATTTCTGGATCTTGTCCTTTCCATACATGCTGCTGGCATGTTCTGCTTCAGATCAGTATGTTGCAGCGGTTTTTATTAGTTAATTGTACTTTGGTTCGTTCTATGTACCCCTGTTTATACCTTGTATACTTCCCCTGTCAATTATTTGTCCCCTCCCCTGGTTGAGTGAGAGGTTCCCTCTCTCTCCTGTCACTCTCCTTTCACCCCTGCCCCGAGTTCTGGAAAGGTCCTTGTTATTTCGTTAGACATTGGCCCTTACAGGTGTATTCCCCCTTGCCTGTTTTCCCGTTCGTTGTGTAGCGTGTCCCTCATCCCCGGACCACACCCTTGGGCTTTCCTGATTGGTCATGTTTGTGCCTCCACCCCTGGGACCCTGGGAGTGTGAAATCCCCTGTTAGCATTGTTCTGGAGGTCATGTGGGCAGAGCCGAGGAGGTTTGATCCTTCCCTGTGAAACTCCTGGTGGCCAGACTCAGTTAGTCTCTCCCCATCAGCCAAATAAACCTTGGTCTGGTACACAGAACTACTGAGTTCTCTCTGCTTTTGCTTCTCTACGCATTCACCACTTGCTTGTTAAGCTGCTATCGGCTCTGCTGGCTGTGGCTGCGATAGGGTTCTGGGGATAAGTGAGAATCCCCAGGGGAGACACCTTTGACCAGCGCAGCCTTGGCACCCCGCCAGTCAAGTGCGGTGAAATCAGTAGGATTCAAAATTCTTCTTTTCAGCTTTGTCTGCAGTAGGAGAAGGAAGGTGATTTTTGACTCTTCTAGGCTTGCTCCTCTATCACGGGGAAATAAACTACAGCTTTCTGGCAGCCCACTGATTTTGCCTTCATGCAAAGTGTTTGGATTATGTAAACCTCTATTATTATACACTGTTTTTCAGGATTTTTTTAATGCAAAAGATGAGCATTGTAAATTCTTACCAAAACATCAGTTTAATAAATCTGACCATGAAACATCATTAGTTCATTAGTACCTGGCAGTTCTGGTTTCACAAGTCCTGCAAAAAATCAGCCCTATAATGTTTCCTCAGGTTTTTATAAGATTTTTTTTAAAGCATTCACATATTATTTTTCAATAGATCCTAGCTTTCTTTTGATTTGAAGTAATTGGAAAGAGATGGAATTTAAGTGCAGCATTATTACAGATTTTTAAGTCAAATTGTGGTTGTGACCTGGCATTACCATAGTTTTCGCATTGTTGGCAAATCTGCATTTTATATGTAATTGAGTTTCATTGCTCTGATGTGTTTTTCTGCACAATGAAAATCTTAATCTGTGCCATTTTCTCCTGCAAAGCAAATTCTATGCCAAATACAGACTATAGATATAAAACTCCTTGGTTTAATATTATAGATTGTATCTGCTGACATTCTGAAAGTTTTCATGTTTTAACCAGAATTAGACCTCCATTTCCCCCAGCAAATCTGAATTATTTTGAAGATTTGTTCTTAATCTTTGTTTAGGTTGTGTATCTTCCTATTTCATCTGATTAGAATTTTTACCTTTAAATCTTTCAGTTGCTTTTCTTCAAATGTTTAAAATGCAACCTTAATTTATGCATACAATTTTACTACAGACAATTTTACAGGTTCAAAATAATTTTCCAATTTTTAACTATGGGTCCTTTGTCAAGCTCTTCCTTCTTTAACTCTGCAAGATAGTGTATGCACTCTACTTCCTTATATTTGTTAAATGTAACCTTCTCTCTCCAAAATGTTCCTGCAGAAATGGAAATGTTCCTTGCTCTTTTGAGTACAGATTTGTGAAAATTGCAGAGCATTATTTAGACCCTTCTGCTTGTCTGTGTGCAGTCTCTCATGCTCTTTCTTTCCACGTGGTGTAGTTTGGCTGCTGGGAAGAGAGAGTTGTATGCCCAGAATGATGGCAGGAGGGATTAGTGCCCAGGTTTTGGGGGTTAGCCTGCCTTGTTTGTAATTTTCATCCTTTCTATGATATATTCCCTTTCTGTATCTTCTTGTGAATGTATGTTGTCACTCTGGTTACTTAGGCATAAAGGGGGGAACTAAGAAAAGTCTCAGGCACCTTGTATATGCCAAGACAAAAGTGTTTATTTACCTTATTGAAGGTGGCAGTTCTGTTTTTCTTTAGGTGAAAAGGTTTTAACCAGCAGACTTGTAATAACTTTGCCAATAAAATAATGAGCTGTACGCAACCAGTGGAATATTCTGGAACTGAGGGAAAGCAGGGATTGCAAAATGGTTTCCTTCAGTTGTGTTTTAGAAGTTAGTAAATGGAATCCTAAAAGTAAGCGTATAGAGAGTAGATACTCTGAAGCAGATCAGTCAGTTCTGCAAAGCCCAGGATTTTGCCACCTATTGTACCAAACGTGTTAAAAACTACAGGGAAGTGATCCCACAGAGTGTATGAAGGTAGAGCAGAGAGGTATTCAGTCGTTTGACTTGTAGGAAGTTGCACTACAAATGTCAGCATCCAGACAGAGAGTAGAACTGAAGTATTTTGCACTCCAGTCAAGGTACAAAAAGGTGACTTCGTACACTGAAGATATATTTTTGCCATAGGATAGGGGAACATTCCTGCCCTCCTTGTTTTCTGCAGTTCTTGCATCCTTGCCAGCCTTCCCAAACATGGGTGTTTTAGGGCAGTGTCATATACAGAACATTTTTGGTTAGTTTGTTTGTTTTGTTGAGTGTTCTTTCAGGAAGGCACAAGAAGCTGAATTTGAAACTACAAGCTTAGTTAAAATATGAGATAAATGCATATTTTATTGTAAATACACAATTTTATAAAGGTTAAAACATTCCAAATTATCTATTTGGAGAACAAATTTGTGTATTTTCCCTGGAAAAGTAACATTCCATTTTCAGCATGTGCCATCCTTTGAGTTGTAAAATTGTTGCCACCAGACAAGCTAATGATACAAGTCCTTTTGTTTAATTAGAATTTTGTTGATTGGCTTTTATTTGAGGGAGAGAGAGAGAGAGAGAGGGTAGTTTGTATTTTTGGCAGGAAGGGAAAGGCAGGGAGTTATTTTGCCTTTACAAGGAATAGATGTCCCATATTATACGAACTAAAGACGTGTGCTCTCAGTAAAGTGTCAGAACAAAGACAAAAATCTCTGCATGAGAGAACTCACTGTGTAGGAGGATCTCTATGTAGCAGATCAGCTGCATTAAGCTAGAAATTACAGTATTTAATTCCCTGTGAAGTTCTAATGTGAGCCTGTGGTGCGGGCAGTGTAAAAGGCTGTGTGCAAAAGTTCTTGTTTGATTGAGGAATACTCAAACCCAACTTCCCTTGCAAAAAAAATGTCCAAAGGATGTATGTAGAATAATGATTTGTATGGTAGTGATAGATTCTGGAAAGAGACAATGGAAGTTGGTTGCAGGGGGTAGGACGTGACTTTGCATTATCAATGCCAGAATAGAGTCAGTTTGGAAGTGCCAATACAATTGAATATAAGATTGAAAGAAAAAGATGAAAGATCAGAAAGAACAGGATAAGCAAAACTAGAAATATTTGCTTGCTAGGATGGAGGAAACTACTAAGGTAATTCATGGTTTGTAAGAGGGGCTGCTTTTGTGAAAAGGTTTGTAGCAATTGTGGGAGTACCAAGTAGGAATTGGAAAAGGCAACAGAGGAGGTAGCTGTAGTTTAGGAACTTCAGAAGAAAGGCAGTCAGAACTCAGGCAAAGGTTTCCCCTACAGGAAGTGAGAGAAAGAACTTCTTTGTTTTTGAAGGACATATTATAAAAGGGGAATCAAGGGGGCTTGGCAAAATACTCAGGGAGGTGGGAGAGAAGAATGACTACAAAATGATAGATGTGTTGTTCTGACAAACAGGAGGATACTGGAGCTGTGAAAGCACAGAAAAGTGGCTTTGAATGGGGCAGCTGCTGTGAGATTATAAACACAGTCAGGTATTAAGTATAGTTGAACAGAGCTGAGTATTCCCATTGAAATTTTCAGACTGAAGTTCCTGATATTTAAGTAGGTGTGACAGCAAATTATGGCTTGTAATTGGCATTTCTGTGCCTTTCCTCTTAATGCTTTTGAAACAGGTACAAACAATCCTTGACAATCATGTAACAAAAGTTGGCTTATATAGACCAAATACATATTTTTTTGTGTGTGCAGGAAGTACAGTGGATATGCCAAAGTGTGACAAGACAGGCCCTGGCTTGCAATAAGAGCTCACATGATCAAATTACTGTTTGACTGACTTCAGGTGTTGGTAGTGTGACTGTCACAGTATAGCTGAGCTTTGTCTTAAAGCTTTAAATATTGGGACAGGAACATTCATGGAACATAGCAGATTGTCTCTCTGTAAGACCTCACTGATTCACAGACTTCTGTAATTGCTAAAGAAATAAAAACAAAGAAGTTATGTTTAGTTTTCCTTCAACTGCCTACTTTACTTCAACTAGCCATTATTCATGAGAATATTTAGAATTATACAGAGCACAAGTCCTGTGAGAAGCAGCTGAGAGAGCTGGGGGTGTTTAGCTTGGAGAAGGCCCAGGGGGGAACTTACTGCTCTCTACAGCTACCTGGAAGGAGCTTTAGCCAGCTGAGGGCTGACCTCTTACCTCAAGTAACAAGGCATAGGACAAGAGGACATGGCCTCAGGTTGTACCAGGAGAGGTTTAGATTTGACTAAGAATTGGATTAAGAAAACTTTCTTCACTGAAAGAGTTGCCAAGCATTGGAACAGGCTGCCCGGGAAAGTGGCTGAGTCACCATCCATCCCTGGGGGTATTTAAAAGATGTGTAGATGTGGTGCTTGAGGACATAGTTTAGTGCTGGATGTGGCAGTGCTGGTTCAAGGGTTAGACTTGATGAAGTAAAAGGTCTCTTCAAGCCTAAACAATTCTGATTCTACAATTTTTGCTAGAGATGAAAGATTTTATAGCACAACCTCCTTTTTAATGTCTGTAACTTGAACTATGTCTTAAACATTTTAGCAAATCTTTGGCTTTATGAGTTCATATCAAGAAAAACAACATAAATTATATTCAAAATTAGATTGTGTAGAATAATCCTGAGAAGTGTGCTGCCAGCAAAGTTGTCCTTTGATTTTAAAATGCCATTAAATCTTGAATTGATATTGTGATAAACGAGATAGCCCAATCAAATTTATAAAGGAATAAAATTTATTATGTGGCCGAAAGATCGGTCACAATGAGCCACGATATTGAGGAGCAGTACCGAGCCCGGGGTCGGTACTGGGTGAACGCGTATAGATCTGACCTCTGGCGCATCAGATCTCCCCCAGTTCACCTCGACTGTCTCAGCCAGGGTGATTTTATACAGTTCTTGGGGAATGACCACATCCAGTCCATTCTTCTCAGCCCTGAATCATATTCATGAGGTTCTTCTTTCACTGTCAGGGCTGGACAAAAAGGTTTCTGGGTGTGATGAATGGTCCATCTTGCGATGAATTGTCCATCTCCGGATGACGAAATTGGTACGTCTGGCTCCTCAGTCTTTACAATAGGATTCCCAGAAACATAATTCCTTGATGGCCGAGATGTAGATATCAGGCGATAACGATCAGGCCATCATCGTTCGGTCGTAGTGTGAATGTTCCTGTGATACAAATCTGACTCCACCTGGGATGGAATTCTCACTTACTGACTGAATAGGCTTCTTCTCCGACTGCTCTGGTGTTGTGAAACCACTCCCTGGCCAAACTGGCTTCAGGAGAGTTTTGAAACTTCTGGTTTTAAGGGGGCTGCAGTTTTTAATTCTTACAACTTTAATTCAATTCATATTTTAGCACGAATTTACAGAGTCCATTTATAACAATATCTAGGTTCAAAAGCCTGTATGATGTGTTTTTTTCTCCCTTCTACATTTTTTTACGAGGAATTAGACTTTCTTGTAACCACTTAAATGTAAAGATTACTAAGGCTATTTAGTGAGTAAAATCATGCTTAGAGATGAGTTAAAGCTGCTGAAACCAAAACTTAATCCTGCCTGTCTCTTTTCCCCTCCTGCACCCTTCCAAAATTGATGAGATCTAATGCTCGTCAATCCTGTAGTTGCATTATTATAAACTTACAAAGCACAGCAAGGTCCAAAATTAATTCTGTCTCCTTTGAGTAGCCCTAGAGATGACCACTATATATGCACAAAGTAGTTTTTGCACTTTTCCTTCTGAAATTCAAATGTAACTTAAAATATTTCCAGCCCATAACCAAGATTTTGCATATCATTAAATAAGTGAGTTCTTGGCAATCATCACAGATACTTCTTTATTCTGAAAGAATAGTAAACACTTGTTCTCTCTCTGCATGACTGAATTTCACAACAAAGAAAAAAAGTTCTCTTTCTCAATCTCTTTTACTCAAAAATACCTTCAGATTGTGTAGGAGACTGTACAGCCTTGGTCAGCTTGTTGGGGAATAAAACTCATTTTTCTCACTGGCATTTTGTAACTTAAGTTATACTGCAAAGCCAGGAGTTAATTGCTTGGCTGTATAAGTTGTTAATCACAGACTGCTGGAGTTCAGCATTTTCTATATCACACCAGTCATCCATTGTTACTTCTAACAAGTCTTTTCCTCACCCAAACAGAAGTGTCTGAGTACTGAATGCCATTTACAGGAGCACTTAATTACCAGAACTGTTGCAGTTAGTCTAGCACTACTTTCAGAGTCCTCAACACAATTTTACGTTATTGGTCCCACTTCAATTTTATCTAAATTGAAGGATATCCTAATATTGAAGGATATTTTAGAAATGCCTAAGCCAGATCTTAAACAAGTTTAACTGAAACTGGAACAACTCAGCTGAGTGGCTTTTTGTGTTTCATAGCAGCTTTATAGACTGTTGTCCTAGGCTGACTGTATGATGCTTTTATCCCCATTTTGTCTGTTTAGCCCAGAAATAAGTTTTGCACCTTTAAGGCTGGATCTGAGAGCAAAGAGGGTAGAAGGAGAGTCAAGCAATGGAACATCTGAGGCAGTTGTTTTCAAAACATAGAGATAACACCTTCAGCATTCCTGGACTCAGAGTTGTCTGCACAGACAGAGGAGAGCTCTCCTTTAGTTCTTTCCCCTCTTTTGTTTTTTGGCTCCTTTTTTTTTAATTAGCTGAGACCGAAGGTTTTTTTTGGACTGTTCTGCTATTGTTTGATCTGGGGACACCAGGACCATCGCCCGGAGAGGGGGGGTCTCCCCCCAAGCAGCACTGCAGCCGGGCCTGAGCCTCGGAGAGAGAGACTGAGAGACAAACCAAAGACACACCCACGGAAAAGACTTTTTCTGGGTTTGCCATCTCTTCAGAACAGCAAGAGGTTTTGTTGTGTAGTGTTGTTCATTCTTTGTGCTTGAGGGTGTTTTGTTTGTTAAATAAATAGTTTTTTCCACTTTTCTCCAAGGAACTCTGTTGCCCGAACCAGCTGGGGGGAGGGGTGGCTTGGATCTGCTTTCTGGGGGAACCCCCTGCGGAGGTTTCCTCCCAGATTTGCCCTAAACTAAGACAACTGTGATGAGAAAAATGGTTGTTTTCTCAAAAAAGGCAGTATCAGTGCACAAAGAAGTAGATGCACACTGGAATCTGCTCTCAGCTTCTGTGAAGAAAGATAGCAACTAGTAAAGCATAATACTGTAACTAAATCATATGAATAATGTGTTATAAGAGACCTTGTATTACTCTCTGACATTTTGGGGGAAAAACAAAAGATGAGATTTTGTTCAGGCCATCTAAGTAAATATTTTCAAAGCTAGATTTTTACTGACAAGTGTGTCATCACTCATCAGCAGTAGTCAAAAGAATGCCTTTTTGCATAAACTCAGCTGGCTGAATTTTATGTCTCTGTGCTCTCTTTCTAATAAATAAAGAGTGAGGCAGGATCACGCCAGGCTGAGACAAGTCTCCTGAGGTGAGATTAATGCCTTTCTGGTGGTGCTTATCTGTCTTTCCATGAGGTCTCTGACAGTTAAATGGCTAAACTTAAGTGAAATTAATGTCTTCCACAATGAAAACCTTCTTGAACACGTATGTAAAAATGAGAGTGATAGATAATGTACTCTCCTAAACCTACATCAACAGATCAATTTCTTACTGCTTGCTTTTATGATAGTATCTAGGAACTCTAGGCATGCGTCAGGTGCTTGGGGCTGTATAATCGCAGGATGAAAAGCCAGTCCTAACTCTCAGAGTTTACACACTATGTATAAAACAACATGACAGAACGCAAAAAACAGAAGGAGTAAAAAGGGTAGTGAGAGTGCCTGAATTAGTAGTAATCATGACCCTCAACAATCCAATAATTGAGCGTTTTGCAGACTTTGTAACAAGAGCTTTACCGCGTGACTTGGAGGTTGATAGGATTGTAACTGTGGGATGTTTCAGAGGAGTGCCTTTGAGGGAGAAGGATCATGGAGACATATTCATGGCAAGGAAATACATGGTCATTGTGAACTGATGGGAAGTTTAGACCCTAGTTTGGAGCAGGGTTCCAGTGTTTGGCCACCCTCACTGTCAAATACTGTTTTCTTATGTGTAAGTGGAATTTCTTACATTTCAATTTGTGTCCATTGCTTTTATCCTGTTACTGGGAACTGCTGAAAAGAGCCTGGCTCCATCTTCTTTACACACTCCCATGCAATACTGACAAGATGCCTTTGAGCTTTCTATTCTCCAATCTGTTCTCCAAGAACAGCCCCAGCTCTCCCAGCCTCTTGTCATATGACAATTGTTTCAGTCACTCCGTCACCTTCATGGCACTTCACTGGAATTGTTCCAGTTTAATGTTTATATCACACTGTGGAGGGCCCACCTCAACTCAGTACTCCAGGAGTGTTTTACCAGTGGTGAGTGGAGGGAGGGGAACCTGCCAACCTGCTGGCAGGTTGGCTATTTTTCTTAATATAGCCCAGAAGGATGCTGGCCATCTTTGCCAACACCCTACAGAGTTTGGTTTGACAGAAGCCAGAGAATTGAAGTAAGAATATAGTGAACTTTGGATGGTATAGTCCCTATGTCATTCATAATTCAATTTTCTCAGTCACCAGCTGTACCAGGCATATCCGCCATGAGGTGTTGGTAAGAAAAATTGCTTTATACAGATGCTATTTCCATCACTAGAGTGGTGCTTATGACTTTCGTGTAGTATCTTTAAATGAAAATTTCATTAGGCTCAGGAGCAACTCCTGTTGAAGCTGGAGATACAAGCTAAATCTCATTATTCTGGAAAACAACCTAATTTGCTGACATTTCCTGGATCCTGAGCTGGAAAGGAGGCATCTTGGCCAGGAGAAATATAGGTTGCCTCTTGTCCCATTTCCAGCACACTGGATGAAGAAGAGCAAAGATGGCATCTTGTGGGAGAGCAGCACAAGTTGCATAATATGGGGAGGCTGGAATGCAGAGTGGGACATGGAAGGGAAGGAGCAAGTAACTCCATACCAGAAGGGAGATGGGAAAGCTCCTGTGTAATCCCTGGGCCAGCTCTCATCCAGGATGAGGAGGAAGACACTTTACAAGGCAGGGGAACTGGGTGGAGGTTAAAATAGAAAGCCTTTCCATATGTTCCTTTCAAATGTAGATTCTGTGCCATTTCCAGAAGATGGAGGTTGATTTGGAATCCTTCACGCTGACCTGTGTAGAACCATTATTAAACTTGCCTAGGTGATGTGAGAACTGATGACAAGCATAGAAATTTCTTCTGAAGTTGGATGATTAAAACACTTTGAGTTAAAGACTTTTTAGCAGTACAGACAATTCGTCTTATCCAAAATTTTGTTCACTAAGCTACTGCTGTTTCCTGACCTCATGAAATGACACTGTGTGGGAGCTACACAATTCACATGCAATTCCAAAAGATGGCAACATTAGGCTTCCAAACTGGGGCCTCTGCTAAACAGCTCTGCAGCTCCTAACAGTTCACAGTGGTGAATGTTTGAAAATTCTGGGTTCTCTCAGACTGAGCTTATTTTTATCCACCTATTCCATTTTTCATATAACTCTTCATATAAGACAGAATGTATGTGATTCAGTTGAAAAATGGGCAACTTCTCAAATGAATTTCTGTGCCTGAAGGAAGGGAAGGTTAGGAAACCTTAGATCTACAATTTCTGTATTTCAGGCTATGACTTCGATTATATACAGGAGTGAGGGTCTGCCATCAATCTGTGCTGAAGGTCCTGTGGCACGATGATAAAGCAGAGACAGGCAAAAAATGAGAAAGGTAAGATTTAATCTGATGAAGTTTAGTATATGTGCTCGTCTTACTGAATTATTAAGGCTTTATTCACACAGTCCACTAGTCTTGTCCATAACAGTGTACTTTTAATGGAAGTCACTACCATTGTGAAACTCTGCATAACTCTGGATAGATACACTCTTGAGACAAGATAAGGTACACAGCCTTCATGCTACATTCATTCTCATGCCTTAAAAGATTCATCTTTTCTCTTAGTTAGTACTTATTTTCTGACTATGTTTGTGTCCACTTCCTGCCTTTTTTTGGTTTTATGTTCGTCATGCATCTTGTGAATAGTTAATGACAGAAACTTCATTGAGAAATTAATCAAAAAATGCAGTTATTTTAGATTTTTTTATTTAATCATATAGCTACAACTGAAGCTGCATTGATGAAACCAAAAAATTCTGATGCTAAAGTCCAAATTCTGTGGTTTTATGACAAATGCTGCTTTTGCATTACGGGATCATTGCTGGATGGAAAAATCAAGCATTTTCCTTTTTTTCCAAAAGTCATGTTTGGAAACCACCAGCTTGGAAAAAATCTATCTTGGTTTGGCTTAATGCCAGATTTTGAAATTTCAGCTTTCATGAAGCAGAAATGTCTTTCCTCAGGCAGCCCTTACAGTACGGTCAAAATCTGAGCCCCACTCCATTTTATGCAAAGCTTTTCACTTCTGCAGTCGTTCATTCCTCCCCAGTCCAGGGATAAAAAATTCTATATTGTTTTGGTTGTGCCATTCCCTTATGATTTCCCCTTCCTTACTTACACTGTGCTGCTGTGAAGAGATAAGTATTGGCCTAAGCTATTACTGTCATTCCTTCATGTATGTAGCTTTCTGCTTTTGTACAGAAAGCTTGTGTATAGCTGTAGGGCTATTTTCCTCCCACAGTGTTAGTTGGTCATTTTATTTTAACTAACTCAATATTCTAATATTTTGTATCACATTAATATTACTCTTCTTGGTTATGTTTATTGCTTGCATAGGTAAGATTTCATAATCTTATTTCTATGAGATAACTCTCATTACTGAATGCCTGAGCATCTCAATGTTCAGTACATTTATCCCTGCCAACCCAGTGGAATACAAAGCTTATTTTTATCAATTTTTAACAAAGGGAAAACAGTGGCTCGTAGAGGCTACAATTTCATCTAGCCTTCAGAGGGAAGAAATAGCAGGCTCCTGTGCATAACTTCCAGGTGTTTGGCACCCTAATTACCTCTGTTAAATAGTTGGGGTGATGGATGTTGCATATGGGGAAGAGTGACCAGAAAGCTTCGGCATTCTCAGCAGGAAGCTGCTCTGAGCCAATTAGCAAGAACAGGGATGTTTCAGGACCTCTGCCTCCTTCTGCAGCTTTGGCATTTAGTTCTCTGTGGGCCAGAGGCACCTCCTTCCTTTGGCACAGTGCCTCTCCTGCCAGTGCATGCAAGCTCTGAGCTTTGGTACATGTTCTTTTCCTTCTATGTCTTTTATTTAAAAGAAAAAAAACAAACCAACCCACAAATCCCCACCAAACCCATGGTGGTCTCCCTTTTCCTCACATCACTTACATGTGAATCGGTAGCATAAGCATTGACTGAGAAGGCTTACTGCTCACTTGGGCATGTTGAAGTTGCATCTCCCAGATCCTGGGGAAATGCCCGAGTTAGCAGGCTTCCTGGGAGGCTGGAGCTAGGGAGGGAGCTGTGCTGCAAGGCTGTGTGAGTAAGCTGGGAGTCCTGGGGCCTGGAGGAGGATGATTCGTGACTTGACTCTCCAGGCAGGGAGGGGAACAGAGTCCCATCTTCTAGACTTGTTTGTGCATTTTAAACACAACTCCAAAACAAGTCCAAGGGGTCCAATCTGTATTTTTGTGACAGCCAGGTGACAGCCCAAAGTACTCAGTGTTAAACATGTCTTTCATGTCTTCTGCTTCCCTCCCTCTCTGCTGTGTCTACCCTCCATTTAAGCATATTTTTAAGGCAGGAGAAAGAGGAAGCAAGAGGATCCTCCTCGTGCTGAAGAGGCCTCTGACCTAGGTGTCTCATGGTTTTTTCCAGCGAGTGCTCTAACCAGCAGGATACTGTATGAAAATAAACACTTGCAACAATTTGTCTTCTTTGGCTGTGTTTGAAAAGAAAATGTTTACCTATTCATTTTGTGAAGTACTGTGAGCTCCAGCTGTAGGCTGGGTGTGTTTTGAGTACAGGTATTGGCTCCTTAGGGGCTAGCATCACCTGGGGTTTTTAGGTCTTCAGTTAAAATAGACAAGTGATGCAACTGCCAAGATGTTTCATTTTCGGCTTGTGCAGAAGCAAAGTTTTTAGAAAACTTCCAGGTTTAAGTGGGAGGTGCCCTTTGGAGTAGGTACTTGCAGATGCCTGGTTTATGGTTTTGGGATTGCTATAGAATTATATAGGTGTTTAAATTCTCTGTTGAATGTAGTCTTAACTGAGTAGGGCCTCATGTTGGTGTCCTTGCTCCTTTTCCTGTCTCTTTGCCTATTCTATTTTCAAATCTTAAAAAAATATATATAAAATAGTTACTAATTATAATTTCTGTAATACTTTACCTGATAGTCATGTCTCTGTGATATTGCTCATTATTACAACTACTTCTTTTTAACATCCATCTCGTTTTAAATCTGTATAACTTCTTCCTACAGAAGATGCTTAGATTCAATTATAAGCATAGGGTTTTTTAGGAAATATTGTCATAATTGAATCTACTGCTTTTCATTCATTTAGGACTAGAAATTAATAGAGCTCATACATCTTATAAAATTTTGTAGTTATGTCAACTCTTTTTTTCCTCCCATTTTTTTACTGTAACCTCTTACCTCTGTATTTTTCTGTTGAAAATACAGGCCCAATTTACTTCTTGCTCTGTCAAATTAATTTATAGTAGAAGTACAGTGAAACAGTCTCACTGTTTCAAGGGAGATGGTAGATATACCTCTCACAACAAAAATTTATCCATAAATTTAGATACAGCTTCTCTCAGAAAACATTGTTGGACTAATTTCAGCCTAACAGTGTACTCTTTATTTTATGCTCATCACATTGGTCTCCCTTCAGATAAAATATACTTCTTTATTCCAGTACCTTTTTTCCCTAAGAAACCTCATGAACTAAAAATCAACATGGCAAAATACTCATTAATACTTTATTATTTGGCAAAAGTGAAACTAATGGATGATTTGCTGTCGAAGGTCTGGACAAAATTTGAAAATTACTTAAGATTTTCCCCTGGAGAAACTTAATTCTCTCCATAATTATTGTCATTTCTGCTGCACACAAAGCCCCTCTCAAACTTCACTGAGGATAGTTTCCATGGGAACCAGAGAGTGAGAACTGATGAGTCTTGAAACAGTCAAATAATAATCTTTCTTTTTACCAGTGGGCAAAGATTTACTTCTCCACTGTTTAATGGAAGGCACTAGAGTTTATGCTTTGAACGAGGGGGGAAAATAAGACATCTAAAAGGAGACCAAGTCTGCTTTGTATACCTGAGGGGTTCATTAATGCTGTATAAAAAGGGAAAACCAATATGTTCTCCTTGCAGGGCTGTATTCCTTGTATTCTGCTGGTAGACTCCTGAATGGTAGAAAGGGAAACTCTCTGTTAAGTTTAAATTCTCATAGTCCAGGGAAGGTGAGGAGGGGAGTGGTGGTCATGAGAAGGTGAGTTAATTATATGTGTGGCAGAGATACAGTCACATCATGAATGCAAAATTTTAGAGGCTATTGAATGATCCTGCAGAAAGCATCCCTGGGGAAGGCTTTCCAGGCACTAGTGTTGACCTGTCTCCACAACTGAACTGTGCTGGTTTTTGCACAGTGTTAGTGCCCTCTTACCATGCCTGAGTATTAGCTACAGTGGGGTTGTTTATTGCAATTTCGTGGGAGGGAGAAGAATCCCTCAAGAGTGATGTGAGGTAATGAATAAAGTCACTCTGAAGTCTAATGAGGTGCTCTACTAAACTGGTCATTTTTGGTTGCCATAGTCATAGTCATTGGGATTATTTTCCTGAAATACTGAGAAGGGAACACTGCATTTCATTCCTGTGGGAAAAAGAAATATGGAAAGGATAGAAAAACGTCTGCCCTCTTTTAGATCTGTGATATTGTTATGAAAGATGACCTCCAAAAGGAGAAGAAAGCAGGTTCCACAAATCTTGCAGCCAAGTTGCAGTTCTCTAAAAATGCTGATGCACTGAAAAGACCAGAAATGTTTCCTTACAGAGAATTACATTTGGCCAATAAGCTGAGTTTTAATATAGCACAATTTAAACTTGAATTATAGGAGGATAAATGTCAAGGTATGCTTATTAAGAATGTATTTTATCATAAAATAATTTTTCTATTCTTTACCATCATTTAGTTTTCCAGTGGTTTGGGGTTTGACTATTTAATATATGCCTTTGTATAATTATTTTGATCTCCATTTCACAAACATAAAGAGAGAAAAAGGAAAAGTGCACATAGATTATTATCACAGTGCTTGGAAAATATTTTTTTCTCTTTTGCAATTAGTTGAAATAATAGAACCTGAGGGAGAATGTTGTTATTTTTGTATTGTGTAATATATCAGATATAGAAGTGATTAATGATGTAATCCAGCCATTAAATTAAGAAGTCCCATTCCTGTCTGTTACCAGTAATTACTGTATTGTAAACACTTATGTCAGTTACTGTATTGAAAAATGAGGACTCAAAACTCTAAAATATTTTTTCTTAGCTTGTCCATGAAGCTAAGATAAAACAAAATGCTTGCATTAAAAAAAAAGCATGAAAATTATTTTTCTACATTAAAGATGTATTTTGGTGGGCTTCTGAGTTAAAAACCCAGGTGTATTACTGACAATATTGAAGAATACAGGAAGAGAATGGGGTGGCAGATGAAGCACAGTTATGATCTGTCTTTGGGTCACTTTATTTTGGCCCCCTTAGCTACACAAAAAGAGACCCTGCAAGCAAGAGCTGTGCATTTTAAATGTGCAAAGTAGTATTCAGTTTGTCCTTGAATTCTAATATCAGATTTCCTACTGTAGGTTTTAGAATTTCTTCATGTTAAATCACTGCCCTGCACAGCTCTGGTGATCAAAGGTAAAAACAAATAAAGACTATTTCATGTTTTTAATGCCTAGAAGAGTTTATTCACTTCTTAGTGCTTGTGTTTACCCAGTTCTATGCCCGCCTTGACTTCGAGGAGAGACGAACATCACAAAAATTCTTCATTCCTGTGACCCGGTGACCTAACTGAAGTTATACTGGGAAAGAGACTGCTCCTTCTCTTTCCTGCAGTCTGTAAAACAGGCTTGTTGTGGATGAGGTGTGTAATAGGCCACCAAATGCTAGTATCGGTAGGCTGCTTAATGCTGTTCCCTACTGTTCTCTGACCTAGATCCCTAACTGCTGACCACAGACATTAGGCAAGGTGATTATTAGAGGAGAAACTAAAGACTGTTACCACTGAATAATCATAAATTTCAATCACTTATTCTTCTGGAGAAAATGGCATCAGGGCTACTGCTTATTCTGAAGGTCTGGGTGGTGTAGTGAGGAAGAAAGTGATGATATTCATATTGGAACAGCAGAAATGGTGGTGATTCCTAAACATCTGATAGGAGACAGTGGAACAAAGGACAGGGCTGACACAAGTGCCATTTCATCACAGCATGCCCCAATCCAACAGCACTGTTTCCTGGGAGATGGAACAACACTGCATGCCTATTAATCACGAGAGAAGCTCTGCTGTTCTCACAAGTCCTCCAAAACCTGTCTAACTCAAGTGGGCGAGGATCAGCCCACCCATGACAAACTACTGCAGCTTTATCCTACACACTGTATATTATCAAAAATGTTATGTCTGCTCTGAACAAAATGTCCAAGTGTGATAAATGTGGGCAATGTTCCAAGAAAGTGGGCTTGTCTTCATGAAAAAATTGTGCTTAAAATCAAACTTTAAGTTTCATTGTAATCAACCTAACCTACAGACCTGCATGAGACACTCTTTTTTTTTTTTTGTAAATACTGCTGTCACACACCCTGAAATGAATGTTTGGTTCAGATTAGTGTGCTGCTAACTAAATTGCTTTGAAATCTCATCAAATTTACTGTAACTCTCTCCTGTAGCTATGGCTATTTGCTGTGGTCTTCTTTATATTGAACCAATTCAGTTCCCTCTATTATTATAAAAATGTAGGTGCTTTAGGAAAGCTTTCAGAGGTTAAAGAAGGACTTGTGTAGTCCTGACTTTGTACAGCCATACTCTTTTCAAACTGCATAAGGTAGGCTTCACTGCTGGCATTAACCTAAGTTTGATATGGTACAAGCCAGGGTTCATGATACAGCTCTTTTCATTGTTGAGAATCTTGGTAGAACATGCTAATGGATAATTTACTATTTTGTAGCATAGTATTCCAGCAGAAGGCCAAACTATCCGATCTACATTTTTTTCTTATACATCCAAGGAAAGAATGAATGTTTTATTGGTAAGTGAGCTTTTCATTGAAGAAATAGAAGCATCAAATATTTTAGAATTACTAAAAATCTGTCCACCGTGTGCTTATTCTCTGATATTATGCTTGATCATCAGTGATCTATGTTTTATTGTGTTTTACCATTTGAACTTCATTATGAGATGAAAACCTTGAAGGCACTTCTAAAATGTAAGCTAGGTTAGACAAAGCACTGTTCAGAATGTCACAAGAGTCATTTAAAAGAAGCTTGTTACTGTGACATTCATGTTTAGCATCAATATGCTGGGCTAAGTTTTTATCTGCAAGGATAACGGTAATAATTTTAAATTAAAAAAGAAAGAAAAATCTGATTCCCAGGGAAAAGCAGAAGCATGAAAGCAGAATCATTTTTATGAGATGAAAAGTGAGAAAATTCTGCCAGCAAAGTCTGTTATTTATGTAGTCTTGCGTAAACCAAAAATATTTTAATTGTTTATTTAAAAGATGCGATGTATGTTTTATGTTGTCTCTTCCAAGTACGTATATCGAATATATTTTACTTTACAGAAAACTCTGAGGTAATTATTTGATAATTTGGCAAGAAGTAACTTATTGACCACTAAGTCATCACTGCAAACAAGATGTCTCTTTTCTGCAAGTTGTTAAATTTATGAGAAGTAAACCTAAAAGTGTAAGTAAGTAAGGTTAGGTAAGAGACAAAAACAGTGTGCTAAGTGTCAAAATAATTTCACTTCTACTTTTACAATGGTGAGGAGCAGCTCAAGAATTACAACCCATTTATCATTATTTCCAGCTACTGCTTGAACTGCTACATTCCTTTTTCATTTCTTTGGCAGATATTACAATGTGTACGACATAGCCTAGGATTATTTTTACTACATAAGCATCATACTGTTTATGTCTAAAATAACATCAGGTATTCCCTTTACCACACCACTTATTGAGTTAAACTTACTGAAATCACTTTTTTTAAGGAAAGAAAGGGCTGCTAGATCAGAAGATCCTAGAGCAACTGGCAAGGAATTTTTTTCAGGACCAAGTAAAAGCAGCACCCAAGAACCAGCTATAATTCAGTATGTTGGAAGCATAACCTTCCCCAGGAGTGATCTGTTCCTGATTTCACTGAAATTAAAGGCTGTCTTTTGCTCAGCTTTTGTAGCAGAGGAGTTAGGTTCACAAGAACTCAGTAGATGCCCTGGTGATGCATAAGTTAGGCTGTTGCAGCGTGACTCAAAGCAATGCAGACTTAGGCTAAAAGAGGATCTACTCTAATAAGCAGGGTTATGTTTTTGTCCTTGGTAACATGACTGTGACTTACACAGAAATCTGGCAGGGATTTATAGTGTGCTCTTTTCAAGAGGCAAATTGTTCCCACGATGTATTTGGTTTGCATGGCAAGGTTTTGGTAGCAGAGGGCTACAGTGGTGACTTCAATGTGAAGCTGATAGAAGCTTCTCCTGTATCTTACAGAACCAATGCCAGCTGGAGCCAGGATGGACTCACTGCTGGCCAAGGCTGAGCCCATCACTTGTGGTGGTAGAGCCTGGGGGATAACATAGTTAAGAAGGGAAAAAAATTATCCGTGGAAACAATTGCAGCCAGATAAGACAGGAGTGAGAATGTATGAGAGAAAAATCCCTGCAGAGAGTAAGGCCAGAGAAGAAGGAAGGGGAGGAGGTGCGAGAGGCACTGGAGCTCAGATTGCCCTGCAGCCCGTGGTGCAGCTCACAGTGAGGCAGGTGTTCCCCTGCAGCCCATGGAGATCCACAGTGGAGCAGAGATCCACCTGCAGACTGTGGAGGGCCCCATGCCAGAGCAGATGGATGCCCAGAGGAGGCTGTGACCTTGTGGGAAGCCCATGCTGGTGCAGGCTCCTGGCAGGACCTGAGGAGCCCACACAGGAGCAGTTTTGCTGGCAGGGAAACCCCATGGGAGAGCCACACTGGAGCAGGCTGTTCCTGAGCAACAGCAGCCCATGGAAGGGCTGCACACTGGAGCTGGGAAAGGGTGTGGGGAGTCCTTCCCCAGAGGAGGAAGGAGTGTCAGAGGCAATGTGATTAACTGACCACAACCCCCATTCCCTGTCCCACTGTGCTGAGGGTGAAGGACGTATAGAATTTGAGAGTAAAGTTGAACCCAGGAAGAAGGGAGGGATGGGGGAAGGTGTATTAAGATTTCTTTTTTTATTTTTTCATTATCCTGCACTGATTAGATAGGTAATAAATTAAACTTATTTCCCCAAGCTGAGTCTGTTTTGCCCATGACCGTAACTGCTGAGTGATTTCTCCCTGCCCTTATTGTGACCCATGAGCCTTTTGTTATATGGCCTCTTCTCTGTCCAGCTGAGGAGGGGGCTGATAGAGTGGCTCTGGGGAGCAGCTGGTGTCCAGCCAGGGTCAATAACTAGCACTTCCACACAAGCTCTTGAAAGACTAAATTCTGGGCAGTATTTTGGGAGACTTGTACCACTGTTTCAGGCCTTCCTGACCTCTCAAAATGATAGCTCCAGGGAACAATGCTCTGCTTGCTTCCCCTCCCTCAGTGGCCCTATATACTTAACCCTTGCCTGTGTGCATGTGTAAAGAGAACAGTACTAGGAGCTCTACTGTGCCTTGTTTGGGCAAGCAAAGCTATAGACTCTGTAGTCAAGGGGAATGGAAATGGCCTTCTCCTTGTTTTCTGTATCTAAACATGGCATTCTAATGTGGGAGGTGCAGAAACTTTTGGCATGCTGCTCTCTGCTCTGTAACCATGTAGAGCAAAGACCAAAGCTTGTGTGGTAGGATAAGATTATGCCACAGGAAGGGCTTAGTAGTTGTCTGTCCCCTGTGTGTTTATTACAAACTGTGATTGACTCAGCTAAAAAGCAGGGGAAGAGGAGAGTTCCTACATCTACCTACTGTGAAGAAGTTTATATCTTCTGTTTTGTTATTGATGGGTGGTGTTCAGTATACTGTAGCAATCTACATGGCCACAACACTCCAGCAGAACTCTTGATTTTGGTCCATAACCTTTTCATTCAGTAAATTTGAAAAGAGTTTTTAAAAATATGTAGAATTTTGATCTGGACTTCATTGAATTTGTTTGTACAGGCTTGGCTAAACAATGAAATAAGAAAATAAAAATAAGCATCATCACAATAATTTCCTACTGCCTGCTATTGGTTAAATATACACAATCAGCTTTCAAAGTGTACACAGAAATAATTATGGCATAGGCCAATATTTAAGACTTCTGCTTTTTGGGGTTTTTAAGAAAATACTATTTCATATTACCTTGTTACTTTATCCATGTAATTTTGCACATACCTGAAATAACAGAATCAATTACACCTACAAAAGGTACACAAAATATATAAATAAACAGATCAACTCCCCTCTCAAAAAGCAACACAGAACAAATGGTATTTTGTGAGACAAAATTTCTAATTAACATGAATTGCTATTTTTAGAACATTTTAAGGCAGTATAGCCTGCAACAATTACTCTTTAAAAACAGTCTGTTTTGTGATATGTTCAGCTCTCAGAAGGCAGAAAATTAAATAAACATTGTCATAATCATGCCCAGGATTAGCATACTAATTAAAAAAAAATAGAGTTCTCCTCTGGAGTGTCTATTTTTCTTCTCCAATTTTGAGCCTTCCATGAAAAACACAAATTGTTCTGTATGTGACCTCTTTAAAATTTCTTGTATTACAGATGAATCAGTTAGTGAAAAATTCATGATTCATTCCTAGAATAAAATTTCTTGAACTTCCCCACCTATGTGGCCTGAGGGTCATACCTCTACTGACTTATGTCCTAGCAAGCTTTCTCATTTCATCAGCAAGAAGTTCTTTTTGATGTTGCATCCAGAAGGACCTTGTTACTGAGATATTGCTGAAATGGAAGGAATGATCAAGCTCAAGATTTCTGGCATTACAGTCTCTGACTACAAGCACGGCTGGTAAGTATCATGGGTAATCACATATTCTGTGGTACAAAGTATTACAGGGAGTTTTAGTCTGAGAAATACAGTGTATCTTAGTAATGGTATTAATTGAAGGTGATTGGATATTTGATTTCAAGTTGATACTTTTCAAGCTCACTACAAATGAAAGGGAAAAGGTAAAATGCTATACAAGGCTACACGGTCAGTCATTTCCATCAGTGCTGAATCACATGGTTTATATCTACCAAGACAGTTTGACAAGGAAGGAGAAAGAATAGAAGTGGGCAGGAGGTTGATTTTCTCAAAGAGCAGTGTAGCAGAACTCATTCCTTGCAATTAGATTGTTTGACAGAGCTAAGGCTTTAGTGAAAGAGGGCAGAAAAAATATAAAGGCCTCAATTTTGAGATTCTCAGTCCTTGAACTTCCTGCTAGCATTGGTTGCTAGACTTCAGACCACAAGGGCAGAAAGAGTGCTATGTATAAATGGGGAAAATAGTATAAGCAATTTTTCTAAAACTTATCTATATGAACAGGCCCATAAAAATTAAGGGGGTGAGGGGAGCTGATTAGTTGCACTGAGATCCTAAAGTGACTTGTCCAGCCTGTCTTTTGATCATAACAGAGTTTTTTCTTTTCTCTTTAGTAACTTGAGATACATACTGTCCTTGGAAGGATGCTTTACTTACCGTTTTGTATTATCACTGCATCCCAGTTTTACTCAGCATATTAAAAGAAAGGTCTAAGTGGTAATATATATGTTTATATTTCCCTAAGATATCTTCTCCTTCTTTTACCTTGCCCCCCACTGTTCAATATATTTCCCAAGTTTGTTTTATTGCCAACAGATAGTTATGCTGACTATTTAGTGAATTTATTATTATAGCAGTACTGAATGCAAACTTCAGCAAATCTATTTAAAAGGTAAATAAGAAGTGTTTGGGGCATTTAAGAGTAGTAGGAAATGCTCTGGGCAACAATCAGAAGGCCTGCCTAAAAATAAGTATTTTAGCCCTATGCATGTATTCTCCATATTTCTACCTGTACAGTACAGGTTCAGAGTCCTAAAATTAACTTTCAAACAAACCAGTGCTTTCTGCAGTTTGGGAGGTTTGCAGACATTTCCTTTTCTAGTGATCAGGATCGTTCAGTATAGTCAGAAGGACATTTGCCATTCTCTTTGTGATTCACAGTATTACTGAGTAGCCCCTAATTTTTAAACATCATGAATTCAAGAAAGCTGTAGCATAATTTGATGATTTAAGAATCTTCATCCTGATTAAAATCCCAATATTTGGTGCCTTGATATAATGTAAATTTGTAGTAGTTAAGGCAGCAGAATTTCATTCAGTGTTTTCTCTTTGCAGTGGAAAAAAATTTTGTCCACATTTTATTTCTGGTAAATTGTCTCAGTTGTCCTTTTAAACTTAAAACAGTGTGTCCTGTGTTCTGATACTTAGGTGATTTTTATATTGAGAAGTCATGAGAAGTTCCTTCTTAACAAATGATCCATTCATGATAATGACACCATCTGCTATCCAGGGAGGATGGAGAGCAATGGAAATGAAAAAGAGCAAAATCTCAAACTCACTTACTAGGTGCAGACTCCCTCCAGCAATCCACAAATCTTCAGGCATCTGGCACGGACTTGGCAGCTTTGCAATTGTGGGAAGTGAAAAATGATGGGAGTTAAACTTATGTCTAGCATTCTCTTATTTTTTACAAAGATAGTAAAATAGTAATGTGGTACCCGTTTGCAGGCATGCATCTATGTATAGCTTCAGATGGCCTCCCCAAAACACTTAAACTGCTGAGAACATCATGCATGGGCGAACTGTAGTGTTAGTGAATTTGGGCTTTATTAAGCTCCCACTCTCTCAGCTGTTTCGGAAGATTTGGTGCACTGTGTTCTTTTTTCCCTCTCTGAATGGCACTGAGCATTACCAGTAGTAGCACCATGAGTTACTACTACTGCACACTATATTGAATATCCACTTACTTTATTTCCTTGCAGTGAAATAATGAAATAATTTCTTTGTCTAATGAGATCAGTCTCTTCAGTGCCTGTATATGCTCTCATAAAGCAGTTGTGCAAATCTGATTGAGTAAGTTCTTAAGTATAGGGTACAAGGAAAATGCTGTCTTGTCCTTCCTCTTTCCCAGCTCAGTTCCTTGCCTGTTGTTTTGGAGTTCCTAATCAGTACTCTGCGCAGTCTGGGAGGAGCACTGCCATGCAAGCTAATCATTCCCTTGTTGCTCTGCCTGAGCTGCTTCCTTCCTTTTTATTCTTAAAAACTTCTTTTCCTGTTCCAATTACAGGACAAGCTGGAGTTACTGAAATATAAAGCTGGTATTACTGGGGATTGATTAAATGGTGTCTCTGCCATACAACCTACATGAACCAAAGCCAGGGACTTCATGCCTGATAGGCATCACAGTCAAGGCACTGGTAGAACTCTCAAAGATGCCTATATAGAGACATGGGTACATGCAGCTAAGTTTTCTTTTCTGTCATTTTATTCTCTATCTGAAAATTCCATTACATCCAAAATAGATAAATAACAAGGGTCAAGTTATTTTGCTCCTCATGCACTCTTTACAACTTCCCTCTCAGATCTGAAAGGTTGCTGGCAGTTTTTTATCCACCTGTATTTCCCTTCTGCCTCTCCCTCCTCACCATTTATTCCTAAATGTCTTTCACACTGCCTGATGTGAAACTAATGCAGACTGCTGGGTAGTAGGTCTAAACTAGTTTAGACCTCTGTAATCTCACTTCCCTTCATTCACCCTTCAGTTCAGTCCTCTCCCTCCACTTATTTCAGCCATTTTTTAAGATGATAAGATAGTGCTTGGAAGAAAGGTTGGGCATTTTTAAGAGATGTATTATGTAAAGCAATGCCACACAATACAGAGGAAAAACTAGTAACATGACCTCATTACACAGCATTTCCCCATAAACTGAATTTATGTAAAGTCCTTGGTAAAACACTTAAATTCTGCATCCTATTTCTTCTTGATTCTGCATCCCTTCCTGTTCACTTGTTGTAGACTCTTGATTTTCGTATGTTTACTTCTACTGAGCTATGAGGCAGCCTGCTTGCAGTACTGGCTTTTGCTGTCCAGACACCAGCACATACAAATAGTTACGTCCAAACCCTACTATCAGCCTATTTACTAAGTGATCTTGTTTTTCTGCTAAGGTGCGCGTGACTCTACACCTGAATAAATGAAAACACTCATCCTTAACAGGGGGCACTGGAAGTCCCTCAGGTTCTAGTGCCATTCAGCAGATGCACCCTGGAGCTCGTGTTCCTTTGTCATTTCACAGTTAAGACACAAATGACCAAATCAGATATTATTTATTAAGTAAAAATGGATGGGCGGGTTGTATGTAAGCATACCTTGCCTTGAATCAAGCAAGAGTGCTGTTTGCTTCTGGTTTCGACAGAACCTTCTCCTGGTGACCCATGGTGGGTTACCGAAACCCACCGTGCAGGTCTAGGCAAACACTTGCCAAGTTACAGCCTCTCACGTTCTTCTAGGGCTGCTTCCCTTCGGAGAGAGTGTGCATCTACTTTGTTCTTACCAGCAATAAGTGTTGCATCAGAGTATTCGTAACCTAATGCAGCTTTCCAGAATGCAGCCCTTTTCTCGACGGATAGGAAGTGGAGCTTCCGAAAAGTGGAAGCTTTAATTTTACAGCTCTCTTGTGGTGATTTAGCCATTGACTTGACAATGAAATGACAACAGGTTTCCCTTGTCTAAAGATGCATAATGCATTTGCAGAGCTAACGGAACGTAACCCTGCAGAGCAATAGAGAAATCCAGTACTTTTTGCACCTTTTCCCCGCATTTTTCCCCGTGGTGTCCCCAGGTGGCTCGGATAGTGCTGTGCCGGGGGCGGCACCGCCCCTTCCAGCCGACAGGAGGCGCCAAAGAGCCGCTGGTCACCGCCACCTTTGGGCTCGAGAGTGAAAACCTCGGGATTTTTATAAAACACCCACGAAGTTCAGTGTCAGACCCACTATTCAGCACCCAGGCTCCTGCGCTTGCTTTTCTGTTACTCTCGTGGCTTGATGGTTCTGCCTGTGCAAAGCTGGCTACTTTACAGCAGCTATTGCTGAGCGTTTTTGTCCGGGGCAATAGCCCAGACCTTTCAAAAGCTTTTCTGTTCTGTGTCCTGCATTTGCATGTTCTGTTTCATGCAAATATTTATGTAATCCTTTTCCTCTATAATGCCATACTGATTAACGGGAGTGTTCCTTTCCTTTCTTAGAGATGGCGTAGTTAAATTTGTAGACTTTGATTCATTAATTCTTATGTTTTGTGTTTCAACCTGATGGCAGTGTTCTCATTTTTCTTTTCAGTGGTGTGATCCCTTCTTGATTTCTCTTTCTCTTACTCGAGTGCTTTAGTGTTAGCACAGAACTAATGCCTCTGACTGGTAACCTGTATTTCTACAGTGACTGCAGCACTGTGATATTGTTTTTATGCTTTGACAAAGAACAAAGCTTTTCCAAAATAATGGAGTATTTTTGGATGGCCTGTGTTCATTATCTGATGCCATAGAGAATATAATAATTAAGTATTTAATGCTTTTATGCACTTAATTAAATTGACTACCAAATCTAGCTTTAAGAGAGAACTTTCACTGATGGTGCTTTAGCAAGAGAGTACTGTAAGGTAAGGGAAAAGAGAAACAAAGTACATCACAGGTAACCAAGGTATGGGAAATGGTATTTGGGGTTACATTCCATAAGTGACAGCTGTTTGGAGATAAACAGCTGTTTTATCATTTTTATTTATTCAAATTACTAGATTTTTGTACAGGAAAAAGGAGAAAAAAAATGACACTAATGCAATTGTAACAAGCCTACGTTCATGTTACCAAGAGAGTGTGGAACACAGACTACTAAAATGTGAACTCAAATAGAGGCATAAGCATCAGCTTCAGGGTGGAGCAATCCAGACAAATTTTTACAACTTGGCAATAGATTGCACGCTGCAAGGCAGCAGTGGTGTCCTGTATTTTGTGAACTCTGGCCTCTGTTTCTCTCTCCAAGAAGTCATCTTCTGCTCTTTCTAGAATGTCGGTATAGGCTCCAAAGTGTCACTGAATTTGAACGGTGAGTTGGAAAACTGAACGTGCTGTCTTCTCTTCTTCACGGCCCAAAATGTTACTGGATTTGCCAAGGTAGTGATTCCTGAACCCAGTGATAAGATTTGCTTGTGTGTTATTTACTGACAGTGTCAAGTACACTCATAAACTCTGATCATCAAGTGTGTTTCTCCTTCCTAGTATACTTCTCCCTCTGCTCCCAGTTTGGCTCACTAAGTGTTAAGAGTAACAATGGATATCTACTGCACAAGAAATACTCTAAGATAATGCTTTCGCACAGACTGCCAAACCCCATTATTTTATTTATTTTAAATTCAGACTGCAAAGAAAAACTTCCTTTTCAATAGAAAATTAATGTTGTTACAATACGAAAATATTTCCAGGAAGAGATAATTATTGAATTATGGTGAGGCTCTCAATTATCTCTCATTTCTGCTCTTCTGATTTGAAATAGTTGAATTAGTAACATTTTCAAGTCTGAATCTTTCCCAATGATGTTGGAGAGTTTTCTATACCACATATCTACATATGATACTTACCTGATAAATCAAGGTATGTGACAGGTACCATTCACCTTGGAGGATCTTACTCACTTCGTCAACTAATCTCTTTTATGGAATGCTCCCTAACAGTTTTCCCACCTAAATAGTTTAACATGAAATGAGGTTTGCTGGGATTGATTCTTAGCAAATCCTAACAGGTGAAACATTTAGTCTTTTCCACGAGATCATGTATTTTCTGCAACTAGTTGCCGTTGTTCTAGTTAAGTTGGTAACTAATAGTTGTCTGTGTTGTGGTGTAAATGGAACTTCAATATTGAGGGTTCATGAGAGAAAGTTGTGTCAAATACAGATCCTTTGACCATTTTTAAGATTTCTATCTTTTAATGCAGGCACAAACCACCATTTCAAAGTAAGCAGTTGTACGCAGTGTATAATTCATGTTTCCCCTTCTTGAAATTTTGATTTTATTCTAACCATAGCTGTGCATTTCTTGAATAATTTAAAAGCAGAATGTTTAAGAATGGATATGAGAGTCTCCTCAGAGTAACTGAGAAAAGGCTTTACTTGTCTTAGTTTAGGCCTTCATATGCTAATATTTGCCTTTCTGATAAACTGCTAGAATACGCAGTTTTGTTATCATTAGTGGATTTTCTTCAGATCTTTCAGGACAAAGTTCTTTTTTTGATGCTATTCTTGATCTTTCAAGTAGTTTGACATGTTCTATGTAAAAACAGCACAATCTTCTGAAGTTGCCAAATTAGTGATATTAATGAGCTCCCTTTTATAACTATTAATGGCTTTCTATATAAAAGAATTACACTTATGGCATTCACAGATTGCTCATGTTTGAAACTACAGGTTATCAACATCATTATAGCTGTTTGTTGTATATTTTAGTCTCTGCTACTCTGGTTCAGGGGGACCCTGATCTGAATGTACCTTATCTGCCAAAATGTAAGTATTTTGTTCAGACCAGATCTTTTTCTTTAAACTGGATTACATAAAAAGACTTCATGGCTAACTGTTAAAAAACAGAACTCAATTTTGTTTATGTTGTGATATGTATAAGGAAAAGAAACCTCCTCCCCAACCAATGGTTTGGCAGGATAGCAGAGAGAGGATTTTTTGGCCAAAGATCAGATTAAATAAATAGTTTGCATTTCTATGTGAACACACAGATATTATCTTGTAACACTTGAAAGACACTGACAGGAGACCAGTGATGAATGACTTACTTCTTTTGTCTGAGCCATGTGGAAAAACTTGCATTGCTGCTCTGCTGCACAAATAAATCGCTATTGCAGAAACTGAGTGGCTTAAAAGCAGAGAAGATACTTGAAACAATCCATCAGTGACATCCAAAGTAAATATAGCAAGTAAAATATTGTAAGTAAATATAATTCACACATATGGAGTAAACAGAAAATCAACTGTTTTCAGTGTTGTAGGACTGCACCAAAACTGGTTTTAAAAGATACTGGGTATAATTTAAAGTCATGCCAATAAGGTTAAACAACTTGGGTCTCTCCCTGCCGCATATGAGAATTCAGAATCATTTGAATGGAGTTGTTACTGCATTGCAAGTAAAATGACAGTCATACCCTATCATATGTAAATATTAAACTGAACAGATTTTTAATTCCCATTGGTTGGGAAAAGGAGTAATTCTATAACTCCAGTGAAGTTACTCTGATTTTATACTAACATAGTAAAGAGGCCTTGTCTCATCTTCTCTAAAGTATGCTGTGTGGCATTTTAATATTGCGCAGGAATTAACAGAAATATCATACTTTGGGGAAGCCTAAAAATACTTTCTAGTCAAACGAATTATCACAAAAGTACTGAAAATGTGAAAGGACACACAATTCTGAATTTTATAGTTAGCTGCATGGCCATCCTCATATATGAAGAGACTGTCTTAAAAAGCAGTGTAACAATTGAAATAAAATACAATTTATTAACCTAGACATTATAATAATAATATTGTTTCACATAGGTACAATGCAAGTAAGTAGATTGAAAATTTTTTGTAAGTGATTATAATATAAGTTTGAATAACTTAGATGTCAGTGACCAAAGCTGAATATCTAAATATGGTCCCAACTGTATCTGATAAAGCAGCCAATATTTCCAGTAGTTTCTGTACATCTTGGCTGTAACGAACCTAAGGTAGTATTGAAGGAAAGTGACATTACTTAAAATAATTTTGCATTAGATTCTCTTTCAAAGCTCAGCATTTATTTTATCTACTTACAACACATTTAAGGAAAACATAAATGTAATATATTATCTGTCATTGTGGAAAACTTGAGATTTAATGTGCACTGCTTCTATCAGGATCAGTCTGTCTCATTTCCTTACTTTCTACTTAAGTATAATATAGAGGTAGTTTGCACTATGCTGCCATGAAATAATACAACTGTTCTCTTGGGTACATTGTTTAACATATATAGTATGGCTAAGAAGTGACCATCTTGCTTGTACAACTTCTGTTAGAAAATGAATTTAAAGATATTTGTGGTTTCACTTATGCAGATAAGGTAGTGATACTTTCCTAATTATCTTTACATAATTAGATGTGAATTAGTCTCTTTAAGATTGTCTCAATTGTTTCATTGATTTTTTAATGTTTGCATGTGTCCCTTTTTTTTGGTTGTGCGTGGGAATTATAAAACTCTTAAGGATACATATCTGATACATGCTAGGGTCTTCAGCCTCCACATCCTTAAGCAAAAAACACAAGGGAAATAAAATGTTTAAATTATGTCTCTGCTTTATGTCTCTGTTCTTCTTCAATAATACCTGAAGTTCTGTTAATATATTTTTATTCCCAAAATTCAAGCAGCTCTTTAAGTGTTCCTACAGCTTCATGTCTACAAAATCATAGCAATAGAAAGACACTGACAGAGAGGCTGGGCCTCAGATTTGTTGTAATAGCTGATGTTTAGAATTTAATAGGGGATGGCCAGCTTAGTTGCATATTTTCAGTCCTTGTGCAGCGAATCACCTGTAGGACTCCTTGTTGCAAGCAGCTGTGGAAAAGTAATTCTTTCATACTTTTGCTTTGGAACACGGTCTTGGAAGGGGAGCTTTCTGTGACTCTTTGGAAGCTCAGGGGTTGCCTATATCTTGGTTCATTACATATCTCATCTGATCTCCTTTTCCCCCTGCTGTGTTGGCATGCTTTGGCATGGCCTCGCTCAGCAGCCGGCAGGGCATCCAGGATCCCCCACCTCTTCCCGTGCCTCTGTCTGCAGGCAGCAGAAGCCTGAGCGGGGCCGTGCAGTGCGCCAGGACAGGCTACTGCCAGCAGCGGGGAAAATACTGAAACGCCCTCACTTCTGTTCCTGGCCCCTTGCATATATATTTATGAAAATTCTGGTTTTCAATCTATCTTATAAGTTTTGTTGTTTGCCTGTCAATATTAACATATTTAAACTTTATGGTTATTTAAACTTTATTGAGGCAAACAGTTTTGTGCGGCTTCCCCTTGGTACAAATTAGCTGGAGATCGACACCTGTGAACATTTCAATGGTATATTGTATCCATGCTTCAGTCTCATTAAAATTAATAAATTGAGTTTGTGGATCTATATACCTCGTATCTTTATTTTCAGTCACCACTGTCTTGCTTCTGTGTATGTAATAATTAGTTTTAAGACTTTGCAGTGTACATCCCCAGGCCATTTTCTGGATATTTATGCAGTTAGTTTAACGAACTTTGCTTAGGAGTTGCTGTGTGATTAACAGTCATTACCTTCCTAGATTGCCCATTTTACAAATTACCTAGAGATTTCATGTTCTGCAATTAAGATTGCTTATTCGCTGTATAAAGCAAAAACATCTTTGTGGCGAACTCGCCCAGCTAACAAACAAAAGCATTGTGGTTGTGATTGTGCTTCAAGGGTGATCCTCTGTCCCTGTCAGCAGCTGCCAGAAAAAGCCATGCCCACGGAGCTGTTGAGCGGTTTGCCGGGGTTTGTCACCAGCACGTTCCTCGCTCGGGCAACCTCGGTGAGTGAATCAACAGCGAGGGAGGAAACCACGCTGACTCTTGATCTGCAGGGAGTTCTCGGTGCGCCCGGTGCCACCCGCGCCCCACGGCTTTCCTGCAGCAGGAAGGAGCGGGGGCTTTCCCGGGACCCGGGACGCTGCCCCTCCCGCGCGGGGGCGGGCACGCTGCTCCTCCGAAACGGGCGGGTGCCGGGCGGGCCCGGTCCGCGGGGGTCAGGCTGCAAACGAGCGTTCCGGGGGAGGGACGAAGGGGATAAACCGAGCCGGCGGCAACCAGCGGGACTCGCCGCTGGCGGCGTGGCCGCGGCCGGGCCCGTCCTCCGCCTCTCGGCAGTCACCGCCCGGGGCCGGACTGCAGCGGGCTGGCCGCCTCCCCCGCCCCGCCGGCGGAGCGAACCACTGCGGCTCGCCGAGGA
>WEKY01023784.1:174360-258479 GCA_013390045.1 Picathartes gymnocephalus
GGCAGCGTGCGCGCTCGGCGGCAGAGGCGCCGAGCTCCGCGGGGAGCAGCGCTGGCACCGGGCTTTTGTTTCGCGGGGGCGGCGGGTACCTGCTCCGGGCACTGTCCCGCGGCAGGGTGCTGCCGCCTGAGGCCCCGCGGCTCCAGCCCGCCGGGGCGGCACGGCCGCCCCAGAAGGAGCCGCCGCGGGGGCTCCGGCGCTGCCCTCTCGGGTTGAGTTTATTGCCTGCTGCGAGAGCTGCACGACTCGCTGAGAGCCTCTGCCGTGTGGCCTTTCCAGTCACTCGTGGCGATCGGCAGGAGCGGAGCGGGAGGTGCGCGGGGACGGGCGCGTCGCTCTCGGCGCGGCGGCCGCGGGCTCCCGGTACCGGCACCGTGTGTGCAGCGGCCAGAGTGAGGCGTCCCCGCCTCGGCAGCGGCGGCGGCGCGGCAGGGCGAGGGCTGGCGAGCAGGAACGGAGGGAAAGGGAGAGGGGCTTGGCTCGGGAGACCCTCGTGGTGCCCCTCGCTAGGCTGCGGGGGCCGGGGATGAGCCCCTGGGGCCGGGGCGTGGGAGCGGTCCAGCCCCTGGGGCCAGCGTGGGAGCGTTTCTGCATCTCATCGTGGGTACCTCCAGGATCTCCTAGACGATAAAACCGCTGCTCGTGACAAGGGGCAACTTTATCTAACGGGATTTCACTTCCTTTACCCTGTCAGCTGAAGATGTTAACTTTGGGTGCAGTTTTTTGTATTCCCTCGAGCTGATGTTTAATTTGCCTTTCTAAGTGTATTATCTTTGATCATATTTCTACCATTATGTTTCTCTAAGAGAGCAAGGATTGTCTTGCAGTGCCTCATATTTCATGTCACATTGCCTTTCCTTTGCATGCATATTTGTGCCATGATACTGTACTTGTGAATGGAAAGATATGATTATTTGTTCTTTCACTATGGAGTGATATTATAGATTGTAAATTACGCAACAGTCAATTTGAAAGAGTTTGTAATGGCAAGTTTTCACGTGTCTGTGCAGTGTTGGTTTGTATTTTTTTACTAGTTTTTTGTAAATATGTCAGAAAATGGTAAATGGAAATTGTGACATTTAAAGTACCTGACATGGTTTCAGAAAACCTTCCTTTCTATTGCAGGTTAAATCAGCCCTTGTCCTGGAGAATCCTCAGTTGTGCTGCTTGGTCAAAATTGACCTTGTGCTTTTAGACATTTGCCTCCAGATCGCCTGTCTCCTGCCAAGTATGGCCCTGCTGAAGGGCACTGGCCCCTGAGGAAAAACACTCCTCAAGCAGAATCTCTGTTGTGACAAACTACTGAGAGCAGTACCGCAGAAACTATGCAAACAGGTTTCATGCTCCTGAAGTAAACATGATGAAAACAGAGTCTTCAGGAGAAAGATCAACCCTCCGAAGTGCCTCTCCTCACAGAAATGCTTACAGAACTGAGTTCCAGGCACTGAAAAGCACCTTTGACAAACCGAAATCAGATGGAGACCAAAAAGCGAAAGAGGAAGGAGAGGCCTCACAGAGCAGAGGAAGGAAATATGGCTCAAATGTCAATAGGATCAAGAACTTATTTATGCAGATGGGCATGGAGCCCACTGAAAGTGCTGGAGTTGCCCCTAAAACCAGGGGAAAGGGTGGCCCTCCGTCACCTCAAAGACGAATTAGGCCCAAAGAATTTGTAGAAAAAGCAGATGGTTCAATTGTAAAGTTGGAATCGTCCGTCTCTGAAAGGATTAGTAGATTTGACACTATACATGATGGTCCTTCTTATTCCAAGTTTACTGAAACTCGGAAGATGTTTGAGCGAAATGCTCATGAAATTGGACATTCAAATCGCTATTCCCCAAAGAAAGAGAAAATCATATCTAATGAACTTCCGGATGAGTGGTGCAGCTCTAAGTCTCACAGAGGCAGCACTGATTCTCTGGACAGTCTTAGCCCAAGGACAGAGACTGTCTCTCCAACTGTGAGTCAGCTCAGCGCAGTTTTTGAAAACACTGACTCACACAATGTAATCGTAGAAAAGTCAGAAAACAATGAAGAGTACTCTGTAACTGGTCACTATCCACTAAACCTCTCATCTACTGTCACAAATATCTCCTCCCCAGCTGCAAACCTTGAGGGTTTCAGTCCTTTGAAAGAGACCAGCACGTGGTCTTCCTCAGCCAAGCAGAGTACAGGCGTGATGTCTGTTGAGCACTCTCAGCAGACTAACACGCCTTTAACATCACGACAGAAAGTGTCCACAGGCACTTCGGCAGGGTCAAAAACAACTGAAGAAATGAAAAAGAGCACAGAGGCAAGTGCTGATTCTGTTGAGAGTTCTGCAACGGGTCAACAGGATTTGGTTGGTGTGCTTGACAGTGAAAGATCTGTGGACAGCTGTCCTAGGAGTAAGTCGAAAACAGAGACAGGAGTTTTGGTGCAACAAAAGGAACGGTCAGAACATACAGAAGGTATCTTTGATCGGCCTGAAGCTGCAGAGTTAACAAGAAATGTAGCTTCAGGTGGTGATTTTGCCCCAGGTGCAATTTCAGATGCTATTGAGTCCCATTATGATGAGGCAAGTGAAAAAGATGGGCATGAAGATGTGAATAATTTTCAGAGCTCCCATGTGTACATGCACTCTGACTACAATGTGTATCGGGTACGATCCAGATATAATTCTGACTGGGGAGAGACAGGTACAGAACAAGATGATCTGGATGACAGTGATGAAAATAACTCTTATGAACCTGATATGGAATATTCTGAAATTAATGGATTGCCAGATGAAGATGAAATCCCAGCCAACAGAAAAATACATTTTAGCCGGGCTCCAATTAAGGTAAAGTTTCTTATATTCCCTCTTTCTTGCAGTTTGGTTTGTTTTCAAATGCAGCTTTATTTGAAGGAGATTTTGACATTTGATCTTGCCTCCAAAAAGATTTCAGAGGATCTTTTGATACATGTTTTTATTGCAGTTTTTCATTGCAGAACATAATGTTAAATGAAATAAGACAACTGAGCTCTGATGAGCTTGTGTCATTTCCTAGATTTCTTAGTGGCTGACTAAACCAGCAGAATTTGAGAATGACAGCTGGGCTTGTGAAGTTCGAGACATGCATGTTTTGACTTCTATGACTGCACTGTAACCACATCATGAAATGTCAGTGTGGGTATTTGGTGACTTTTGTCCTGCTTGTTCTATTTAATTTGAAGTCACAGCTTCTTTAGATTGAAAGGCTTTTTGTCAGCTCTCAGCACGTTCTTAAAGTACCTGTATTTAAAGACTGTCCTGAAGTACAGTGTGATTCTGTAGTAGAGGACTGTTAATATTACACATCTCAATTAGTGTCATCTTTTCTGATAGCCCTGTCACTTATTTAAAACTTTTATAGCATGTGTATATATATATAGAGAGAGTATATCTTAGTGCTACTGAAGGATGAAGTCAGTTGACTGAAATACCCAGTGAACGGTGTGCTTTTTGCAGAGCTGTTACGGTTTGTTTTTAAGTACCTTGAAATTACCACTAAGAATGTTGTTTCCAGTACTTTTCAGTTCAAGAAGGAATAACTAGTTAATGGCTTGTTATGTTTTGTTGTACCAGCTTTTCAGTGCTGAGTCTCGGGGTTCAATGTAAAAGTATTTTACTTCCAAGTTGGTTTTAGTGCATGCGTGTGGTGGTTTGACCCTTGCTGGAGATGCCACGTTTCTAATGGACAATTCAAAACCATAGCAATTGTTGCAGGAATGGCTTCTTGAAACAGAAATATGTCATGGAGTACCTGCAATGTAAACATTTTAAAATTAAAAATGTGTAATTGAAGTTGACTGTTTTCCTTGTGTGATTTTAGCAATGAGAATTACTAAGTCAATGAACAAAAGTTCCAGTATTAAAGTAATATGATTTACTAAATCTGCATTTACATTGCCTGTGGTTTAAAGTAGGGTAGGATGTATATTGTATTATGTTTTCATCTGAATAAAGCAACCAGATTTTCATATCTATTTATCATGGGGTGGAGGGAAAAGAACTGTCTTTCTTCATGCTTTGAAAAGAGCATTTTTTTATACTGAAAGAAAATATTCCAAGACAATAACAGATTTTTCTTAATTTTAGTTTGTTAGTGTTTTATTCAGGATTGCATCATGAACCAATAGTTCGAAGTATTTTTGTTTCCTGTTAATTGTTCCCATAATTAAAGTAGCTGGTTTTCTTGAGTTCATGGGGGGAGGTGCAGTGGGAAAACTTTTAATTACAAAGGAAGTTGTCCGCTCCACTGCTTTCCCGCTCAAGGTAATAGACAAGATGATGTTCTCTCTTCAGAGAGATCTACCAGTTGTTTATGATGGTTCCAACAGATGAGAATCCAGAAAGTGACTCCACGGATTTTGTTCTTGAGATGGTCAGACTTTTCTGCTGTTTCTGAAGGAGCTAACAGTGACATTTTTACTTCAGTGTATTGCTGTTGTCTGTCTGAATCATGCTGTCATGCCAAGCGCTCTAAGAGTATTTTTGCAATTATTTGTATTTTTTCTTTTCTTTCCAAGTTTTTCATGCTATGTTCATTTCAGATTACATGTTGTACAGTAATAATAACAGTCCATTAGGAAAATGCTCTAAAAGTCATTTTTGTAAATAATTAAAAGAGTACATTTGTCATGGGTTTAAGCATAAAGCACTCTTAACAAGCTTATCCAAAGTAAAAGAATCATTGCTTTAATTATTCTAGCATCTTTACTGTAGATAGGAAGAAAAAAGAACAAAAGCTGTGCTTGGAGAGAACAGTGCAGGAGGGGTTGGGAGGTTTGGGAGATGCCCTGCTTTTTGTCCTGAGTGCCTCCAGTGCATACAGTCTGTTAGTCACGTGGGGAAGCAGAAGTGAGATCGTGTGGAAGGCTGGCCCTAGCAGGAGGAAGGGCAGCAAAAGTTGTGGGAAATGAAAAGCTGCCTCTCGAGCGGTCGGTCCTGCCTTCTCTCGGCAGTGCTGTGTAATTCCCCCGGCAGTGTGAAGCTGTGTCAGCCAGGGCAGGCTGCCAGTGGCACCAGGTCACTGCCTGGCCACGCCGCGGGCAGGGACCCAGGAGGGGCAGCTGGAGAATCCCCTGGAGGGTCCTTGTGGCTCGCCAGTCTCTGGGCTCCTGCACTCCTTCTCCAGCCGTGCTGCCCATGGGCCACACTGCTGGGAGGCTGGCAACTGGCTCTGGCTGGAGGTTTCTGTGCAGCACAGCTATCAGTGAGCAGCGCAGGCGGCAAGGGGGACTTGTGTTCTGTCCCCTCACACAATGCCAGCAGATGAACTTACCCAGTCACTCCCTGTGCCCATCTGTTACACGGGGATGTTGCTGCTGACTGAATAGACAGCAACCATTTAAGGATTTTTCTGTTCTACACAATTTTGTGTGTTAGAGGGCATGACTGGTTTCATTAATACTTAGCTGAACATCATCCCATGCGTGGTGTGATTGTGAAAGAGGAGAATACAAAGCAATATAGGAATATTTTCTGAACTGTAGGAAACCAATTGGTCTTTATGAAAATGATGCAATTTGTACTTAACTATTCTGCTAGATAGTGGTGTGCAAAGTCCAACCCAAACTCTAGATGTTAAGCGCTGATTTCAATACTGTACCTTCACTGTTCTCCTACAGGAAAGCTCTGAAGTAATTAACAAAATTGGCATTTGAATGTGTAACCTGTGGAATCAATGGGTAGTTATTGCCATAAAGTTGTCACTTGAAGATTTCAGTAGGTTTAGGTAAACATCTTTAGACTATTTTTCTGTGTGATTTCTTCAGGCAGGCATGTAAAGGACTTTTTTTGTCACTTTAAGGGAAATGCTGAGAGCTATGAGAAGCAGTGAAGTATAGGCAGAAGGATAAATAAATAAAATCTTATCAAACTGATAAGGACTGAACTCTGCTTGTCTCCCAAGCAGGAAAAGGACTCAGTTATTGAGAAACTCACTATAAAGAGGAAGACTGAAGTCAGTGCATGCAGGAAATTCTACTGTGTTACAGTCTGTAATTTTAGTATCACAGATCCCATGCTCCATGGGCCATTTGCTCTGCTCTAGATTATGGGATATATTTGCTGATTTCATCTCTATTGAAAGTCCCTTTAGGAGTAGGTGACTGCCCAGAGGCCACTGCAGGCTTGGAGAGTTTGTAGGTGTTTGGAGTGTGGTATTGCTGATGTGAGCAGTTGTGTGTGTCTGTGGGAACTTAAATAAGCTTGATGCTGTTCAATAAAAAGTAGTCCAAAAGGGCCCAAGAGTGGCAGTGGACAGGAGTGTGTTGCTAAACAAGGGATGTGACCGTTTCTGTAGCTCTTCATATGACTGTTTATGTAGTGATATAGAGGCCTTTATCAGCTCTGGCCTGTTCTTGTGTTGAGGTATGGTGTTTGTACTCAGGGATAGAACTGAAGCTCTCCAGGGCAAGTGTATGAAGTGAAAAAGTTAAGTAAATAGGATAAGGAAAAACATACCCTGATTTTTCCAGGGATACTTTTCTACCAAGAAACAAATCAACATCCCCCATCACCCCCCACCCCAACCCAGCAAATCACTGATTTATTGGTCTTTCATTGGGTTTTGCAGGGCTTCCTGAGGTTTGGGTTGTGTACTGCTTCCCAGACATAGCGGGCTAATTGGGCAAGGTTTGCCTGTAATGCAGAATTCATTAGTTCGTGGCTTTCCACACCCTAGCAAGTGGAAATGTATTGATTGTCCAAATTGTAAGTCCGTTTTTGAGCCATGCTTCCTCCATTCTGGGTAGGATTAGGATGAAGAGTAATGTTCACATTTTCTCTTTCCAAGTCCATAGTTTCTGCTGTTCTCATAGCTGATGGCTGCATCTTCAGTTAGTGCCTGATTTCTGGCACCAGGTACACGTTAAACCATTTAAAGCTATTAACGGCAATTGGTGTCTCCTGCTGAGCCTCCTTTTGCAACCTTCTGCTCCACTGACTCTGTCCTACCAGCCAAGGGTTTGGGTATTATGTGATCAGACCGTATGGCAGACAGCAGGGGACCTGAGGTGCTGTGAGGGGGTTTGGCCCAAGCTGCTGCTGCAGTTTTTAGCATTCTGTAAAGCTTCCTTGGGGTGCAGTAGTAAAGGGACATCTCTGCAGACTTCTCTGAAGTTTTGGGGGTAGGTGGGAGAGAGGGTAACATGAAAGGAAGGTATATAGCAAATGGCTCCTCCATCCTTCAGCTAATTCCATGTGGAGAGAACATAATGACTAGTGCCCGTGCCTCCTATTGTGCTTCCTCTCTTTTGTCATGCAGCATGACTGCATTTTGTATCCCATAATGCTTCAGTTTTCCAGATCATATTGTGTTCAAGTGGTCTTCAGGAACTGGAACTTGTACTCCCTCTCTCACCTTTGAAGACAATTTACAAGTGCTGTGATTATAATTTAGTGTAGAACATAAATGACATTTGTATTTAACAGTTGCTTTGAAATTTTTTTATGAACTACATTTTTTACAAACTTTTTCTAAAAATCATTTCAAGGAATGAGTATTTCCTCATTTCTGAGGGGATCTGAAAGATCATTTCGTTCCAACCCCCCTGCCATGGGTAGAGGACTCCTTCCACTAGACCAGGTTGCTCAGTTCCATCCAATCTAGTCTTGAACACTTCCAGGATGGGGTATCCACAGCGTCTCTCAGCAACACTTTCCAGTTTCTCACCACCCTAACAGGAAAGAATCTTTTCCTCATGTGTAATTTAAACTTACCCTCTTTCAGCGTGAAGCTATGCCCCCTTGTCCTGTCACTATAAGCCCTTGTAAAATGTCTCTCTCCATCTTCCTTGTAGGCTCCCATCAGCTACGGAAAGGCTGCAATTAGGTCACATGAAAACCTTCCCTTTTCCGGGCTGAACAATCCCAATTATCTTTGCCTTTCCTCATAGGAAAGGTGCTCCATCACTCTAATCAACTTAGCGGTCCTGCTCTGGACTTGCTCCAACAGTCCATGTCCTTCCCGTGCTGGGACCCCAGAGCTGGATGCAGCCCTGCAGGTGGATCTCACCAGAGCAGACCAGAGGGGCAGAATCACCTCCCTGCCCTGCTGGCCACGCTGCTTTGGATGCAGCCCAGGACACCTCTGGCTTTCTGGGCTGGGAGTGCTAGAAAGTGTCACAGCCATGCTGGTGGATGAGAGGCTGGGTCATGTCCAGCCTCTCATCCACCAGCACCTCAAAGTCCTGCTTGGCAGGACTGCTCCTGATCTCTTCATTTTCCCAGCCTGTGTTGATTCCAGGGGTTGCCCTAACAAAATGTATTTAGGAATGTAAATTGTGGCGGAGAAAGAATCTGAAACAATCTGGCACTAATTACATTGGAAATTTTTATTCTAAAATATCATTATTCTTTATCTAGTAGCCATCAAAATAAAGTATGCTGAGAACATTTTCAAATCTTAGTGTAAAAAAGAAGTATTTCTTTGCCTGTTACCTGTTTTTAAAATGTTGATGAACTATTTTGGATCATAGGAATCATAAGAGAAGGTTACCCACCCACAAGCACTGTACAGTCCAAACTTGCCAGCACTTCTGTGTGTGTTTTACTTAAATGAAAGAGTTGGATTTAGATGATCTCCACATTTTCCACCCCCAGTGATTTTATAAATAATCACAGTGCCTGTTGGGACACTTAAGCCCAGTATGGAAGACAGGAGTTGCAGAAAGATCCTGAGGCTGTTAGATTTGAAATGGTTACAGAATCTGAGAAATTCATGCACTTTTGAACGGCTTAATTATGAAAGCTTACATGTAAAAAAGGATGCGTAGCTCTTTCTGAAATCACTGAAAGAATATTTTGTTTTCCTTAAATTTGGTTCACTACTTCAGCTCTTGTGCCCATATAGAAGCCTAGAAGATAAGAGAACTAATATGTATCCTCAAGCACAGTCAGATAGCTGTGGAACCAACCAAGGATTGTTGGTAATAACACTCTGTGAGAAAGATCAGGATGTTTCTGAAGAAGGGACCATACAGAGGAAGGGCAGCACTTTATTGAGGCTAATGTTCTTGTTTGGGCTCCTGGAAATAAGCACACCATACGGCGCAAGTGCAGGAATGAGGCTGAGAAATGGGCCTGAAATGTTGACCCAAGGCCAACCCAGTCATCAAGACTGGTCATCAGTTGGTGGTCCCAAAGACCCATAAGGCCCTCCAGCCCAGAAAGGTCTAGACGATCAGACTGCCCATGATAACTGATTGGCACCGAAAGTGAGAAACGTATCTCCAGGCTGGGGAACACTTATCTATGAAAAGTTACACCCATGAAGCCCAGGGATGCACACACCCCAGGACCCTGGGCACTTCATCAGCTGTGCTGATACTGGAGACAGGACTGGTGATCGATCTCTCCCCCTCTTTAAGCCATCTCCCTTTTCCTCTCTCCCTTTTTCTCCATTCACCCTCCCTACTTTGTTCAAAACCCAATGTCGTGTGCTATTACTAAGAGATAAGGGACTAACGTACCAGTTTCCACGCCAAGTGCATAATTTATTAATAAAATTTTGTAAGCTCTTGCGGACCCTCTGACACTTGTTGTTCCTTTTGACCATGAGTATCTCTGAATCTTGGGTGCTCCCTTCCCCATAAGGATGCCACAGTCCATGCTTTGTTTACAACATCAGGAGTGCGTGATAATTTTGCCGAAAGCATGAAACTAAGTATTAGGTAGGCTTAGCCTCTGACTCTATAGTGTTGAATATATCACTGAACTTTTATGCTCATATTCAAATTTTGTAAAATGGGCAGCAAGCTGGTAATTAATTTCATTCATCTCGATGTGTGTAGTAGTTTGGCATACAGAGCTATTGCCTGGGTAGCTTGGAACATGTCTATTCTGCTGCATAAAATGACTTTATATTTTTTCCAGGTATTGTCAAGTATGGGGAATTCTACTGACTTTAATAATAAAATGTGTTGTACTGCAAGGATTGTCCTGCTAATTTGGATCATTTGTAAAAAATAGCAGTGTTAAAACTCAGATTCTTTGCTCTGGTAATATGCTCTTATGAAAGGCAGAACCTTTTATATGTATTTGTCAAGGAAAGGAATGAGAAATAAATATTAAGGATTCAAAGACTGGATGCTCTCAGATAACAAACAGTGAAGGGATAAAGCATTTCAGAAGTTACTGTTTTGATTCAGTCACTGTCGTGAACAAAGATACCTCATTATCACTGTGGAATTTTATGCCTTCACTGATGAGTCTTTTGCACACAATTTCAGGTGCAAGAGGGTTTTCCTGTATTAAATATACGTGGAATTATTGGAATGCAGTAAATGGAATAAAGTTATTTCCTGGTTACAATATGCTGGGGAGTCCTTAAGTCTTATGTAAGTCATAATTTCACAGCTAATTCTAGGGATCACTAATTCCTGGATGCAAGGTTCACACATGTAGTTCTTGAACTAAAAAGAAATAACATTGCCTAAAAACCTGGTTTCATAAGCATTGAGGGCATTCTAGAAGGACTGTGTGTAGAAAAAGAATTTGGATAAATAATTTGCATGAGCTTTATGTGGTTTAGATTGAAAGGGGCTTCCAGTTAAAGGTTTTGAATTTCAAAAATGCAGACTGAGAAACTGTAGGGAAATGGTTTGAAATTAGCTGAACCGAAGAGCCAAGGGAGCTCTTTGATTCAGAATTAGTAAAAGTGTGTAGGATTTTCATCCTAAGAAGAAGCAGACTACACAAGCAGAATGATTGCAGACCTAATCAGAAGAAAAGTCAGCCAAAGAGAACATCACAAATTAGCCAAGAACTTGCAAGGAGTGGTAAAAGTGGTTGTTGAAAAAATGAAGAATGTCATAGGGTTCAAGTGTCTTAAATGTGACTAAGAAGTTGCCAGAAGTCAAGCTGAGTTTGACCTTGTAAAGGAAAATAGTCCAAGTAGTAAAAGCTATTCATCCATTAAAAATTAAGAAAGGAAGGTGGGTGTTATGCAGTGAGTATGAAGTTATGATCACCCCCAGTTTATTGTGGAAATTCATACAGTGAAATGAAGAAGAAACCTACAGGTTCCTAGTGCTCAGGTTTGTATGGGGCTGGGTCAAAGAAGCTGTATTTTAGAAAATCTGGCAGCCAGTATTTCAAAACTAAAAGAGCACTATCAAAATAGAGATGGTATTTAATTTGAATATTTGCAGAAGAGCAAATTTAATAGCTGTTTTTCAGAAAGTATAAAAAAGGCGGTTTTGGCTGCCTGATTTTTTTTTTCTCCCCATAGCAAAGTAATAGAAAACACTTTTTAAAGAATCAAAGGCAGAGAGGCAAATGGAATACATGTAAGTGGATTTATCAGAGATAGTATATTTCAGACTACATTAGGATCTGCCTTTGATAAGATAAAAGACCGTGTTAAAAATTTCAGTAGTTCTGTCTCAAGAAGCTGGAGCACACTAATGACACTTGCTTTTGATGGAAAGTAGGGAAGCCGTATCATTGCATAGGATTACAGCAAAATATGAGTGGCTGGGAGGACTTGAGTAGTGAGGATGGATTTATGAGCTAAGAACTTACACAGTAAACTAGTGACTCATTTGTAGCGGATGACAGCTAAGGAGAAAGCCACTCTGACTTGCTCCTGCAGAATGGCAGCAGCAACCCATGATGTGATGCAGCTGTGAGGAAGGCAAATGGCATTCTAGATAACATGAAGCAAAATATTTTGGAAGCAGTAGGGAATTATGGGTGTCATTTTATAACTCGCTAAGGAGACTTCATCTGGACCATGTCTGATGGATTCTGCTTAAGGAGAGCGGGTTTGCAGGAAGAGCTGTAGGTACTTGATGCTCTTATTTGTTTTTTTCTTGATTAATTCTATTGTAAAACAGGTGCCTTAAGAAATTTATCTTCCTCATTGAGTGATGCACAAGAAGTGAAAAGGACCATTATTGGATCTCTGCATTCAAAAGAAAAGGCACCTGAAAACTAAGGGGCAGCATTCCACTTTTAAGGTGCAATTGAATGTTTTCAAACTAAGATTAAAGAATTTTAATAGCAGGCACTCTTCGTACATTCCTGATAGATTACTGTGTTGTCTCGTGGTATCTGTTAATTTTGTAGTGTTGCAGTTACCTTTAGCTCTGTTGAACTTGAAGGCCACAAATAATCTATTAAAAAGAGTACCAGACAGTCCTGTAATTAAATGGTACAAAGCAATAGATGTTATTCTGTGGTGTCGGTTTTTATATAGAAAGTGTTCTATTGAGAGAAGCTAATTTTACTCGAGTTACTTACAAGAGTTGGTTCAAGAGACCCATCAGATAATTCAGATAATTCCATGTGATGGAGTCAGTGGAAGGTGTGAATACAGAGTTTATCTGCAAAACCTGTTTGCCTTGTGCTATTACACATAAAGCTGCACTTCTTAGTCTATGCACATCTGTAACTTCTGATGTTCCACTCTGCAGTTTCCATCTGCCTTAATACTCAGTGAATAATCTCAAGGGCATAAGATGCTGGTTCACATTGAAAGGATATCTTCCAGTATTCAGTCTATGCTGCCTATAGACCTAGGGACTTCCATTTGATAAAATTGCTATATTTTGCATTAGTTGTTTGAAAGCAATAAACTATAGAGGCTTTTAAAAGTCATGCTATCAAACTCCTCTCTAATTCATCTAGAACATAGCCTTTATGATAAAGCATTAGGATTTTTTTAAATCTAGCTTGTAATTGTCTTTAGAAGCTTGCAGACATCTTTAAGATGGATGGTGATATATTTAGGTACTGACATACTCTAGATTCCTTAGATGTGTAGAATCTGGCATAGTTAAATATTTACCTGTTAGCTCTGCCTTCCTAAAAGCCCAAAGATACTTGCTCATTGGTGTTGGCTTAGTGCTTGCCCAGTAGATTTCATTGTGCATGGACCGTTTAAACAGAATACTCAAAATATTTCAGTGTTGTATTTTTTTGCAAGGGCAAACCAGAGAGAGCTCATTAAACCAGAGGTTTAGAGCACTCTTGAAAATAGCTGGTAATTTAGCAGTGTGGCAGAGTGCACTAACACAAATGAGACTGTTTCAGTGTGACATTTGATAGGAAGAGACTACCAGACCATGTAGCTCTTTATTCCCCTTTGCCCAGCATTTGCCTCTGAAGTAGTTGCTCAGTTTTATCTCTCTTAATTTAGTAGTTTTACTAAAAAATGCTTCCTTGATGTTTTGCACATTTCTTTCATGTTAATATTTAAGTTGGTGGGGAGGGAAATACCATTCAACAGAGGGGCTCTTTTTTCTTCTTTTTTTTCCTTTTCTCTCTTTCTCTGTGTATGGCCAGTGAAAAATTCTACAAGCTTAGCAGCTGTAGATTCAAAATAACTGCTGATACTTACTGTGGTTTACTGCAAGTGCATGGCACAGTCATTACCAGTAAGTCTTGACCATTAAAAAGGGGAAGTTATGCCTAATCAACCTCATAACCATCTACAGAGAAATGACTGGCTTAATAGGTGAGGGGAGAGCCGTGGCTATTGTCCACATTCACTTCAGTAAGGCTTTTGGCATAACATATTCATAGAGAAGCTTGTTAAATAGGGGCTAGATGAGCAGACAGCGAGGTAGATTGGAAACTGGCTGAACAGAGAGGTGGGAAGCCACAAACCTCATGAAGTTGAACAGGGAGAGGTGCAAAGTCCTGTGCCTGGCTCCATGCACCATTATATTCTGGGGGACCATGCAGAGGGTGGGTCCTCTAGAGCTTTGCAGAAGAGGCTCTGGGGTTCCGGAGAACATCAAGTGGAACGTCAGTCAGCTGTTGCTCGTGTAACAAGGAACACTAATTGTGTTCTGGGCTGCGTTAGGATGAGTGCTGCCGCCAGGTCAGGGGAAGTGATCCCTTCTCAGCACTCACCCCTGGTGAGGACACGTGGAGTTCTGGGCCCTTTCCAGGCTCCCCAGCACAGGAGACTGGAGAAAGTCCAGTGAAGGCCCGTGAAGATGACTACAGGTCTGGAGCATCTCTCCTGTGAGGAAAGGCTGAGAGAACTGGGACTGCTGAGCCTGGAGAAGTGAAATCTCAAGGGTGGTCTTATTAATGTATATAAATACTTGAAGGGAAGGTGCAAAGAAAACAGAGCCAGGCTCTTTCTAGTTATGCCCAGTGACAGGGTGGGCACCAGCTGAAACACAGGAGGTTTCCTCTGCACATCAGGAAACTTTCCCTGTGAGGGTGACTGAGCGCTGACACAGCTTACCAGAGAGGCTATGGATACTCCATCTTTGGAGATACTCAAAAGCTGTCCGAACATAGTCCTGGGCTTGAGTAGGTGTAGGACCAGATGACCTTCATAGATCCCTTCCAGTTTGAGCCGTCATGTGGTTCTGTTGCTTCATTTAGATCAGAGAAAAATTATTTTCTAATAGTGAACTTTGGTAAAGGAAGCAGCTAAATTGCATCCAAGATAAATCCTCCTAATTTCATTATTTGTAAAATATATTAAGTGACTGCTTGTATTATTTATTTATCAGGTTTTAAGACTGCATGGGTTTGCAAATCCAAAGGTGGTGCAGCAGATCCAGTAGGTTGGATTGTAGTAGTTAATGTTGTTTAAATCTATATGAATATTTTAGTAAGAGCTCATTGCATAACACTTGAATTTTTATTTTGTAATTGCAGATAGTTAAGTTTAGGGGTTGATACTAGATTTTTAATGTTTCTTGTTAATGAGAAGCTAGGCCCACCACTGCAAATTGAAACAGTCAAGAAAAGATTCTAAAGGCTTTTTTGGGACATATTTTGTTGTATACATAAGTAGATTGATGTAACCTCTTAAGTAACACTTAATAAGGCAAAACATTTTAGGGAAATACTTAAATATTATGAGTTTAATATTTATGATGAAGAGGAAAAATTTAAAACTGTCTATACAAAAATAAAACTGTTGAGGAGTAGTGTTCATTTGCCGCAGAGGCAAAGCCCACCAACATTTTGCTTGTAGCAGTAGCCGAAGTCTGGATGGCCATTCCTGGGGTAAGCCTTGATTGGAATGGGAATGCGATCTGAGTGCTCAGTTGAGTCCAAATACTCAAAAGCCATGGTTAAACTGATAAATAATCTCACCTTGGGCTGTACACCTTAAGTAAAATCTTTAAATTACTCACTTTGTAAAATGTACTAAGTTGCTAATTTTGTCTAGTTTATCTGGTTTATCTCTCCAGTAGTGAAGGAGAGAGGCATTTTGCTGTTCTTGTAAAGCTTAAGAACTCCCAGAAGATAGAGCAATGAGTATGTCTGGAGATGACCAACAGCCATTTCTAAAAGATGGGAGGGGTTAGTGAGAAGTTTTTTGAATACTAATTTGAGAAAAGGGAATAAAAGATAGCAAGTAGTATAAATTGTTTTTACTCCTTTGGTTTAAAAGTGGTTCTGTTAAAGCAAGCCTCTTGTGCCCATATATGATTTACTTTATTCATTTTATTTTCCCAGTGCAAAGGATCACTTGTGTCTCTAAGCCCCAAAGAACCACTGTAGTTAATCTGTTCCATTACGAACTCCAAGTTTCTGAGTTTGAGAAAGCTGGATTTAGCTTGAGAATGCTGTGCTGCTGGAAGCTAAATCCAGCAGGGAGAAGCTCGGGGGCATGGCGAGGGTGGTGGGGGAGCAATGGAGGTCTCCTGCCCCGGCAGTGTCCTGCTCCAGCTTTCCTAATCTAGTGGCGCTCGGCAGCACTGCGTGTTTGCAGCCTTTAGGACTCAAGCCACAGGGCAGGTTTTTGGCCTTTTTTAAAGAGCTAGCTGCTTCCTGTTGCATCAGCAGTCCCTCAGTTTGGCATTAACCTAAATATGCAGTTGAACTTTTTTTTCACCGTTTGGCTCACTTGACTACCTGATGCTACCTGAGCATTGAAGAGATTTTTTGGTTTTAAAATGTAGTGCCTGGTTTTTTTTGTCTTCTTCCTCCTTTCCCGTCATCCCCCTCCAGACACTTCCAGGGCTGCAGTTTTGTGATGGCCTACGACAGAATTTCCGCTTCTATTCTCAGTTTGCTTGTTTTCTAGGACTGCATACTTGACATTTTGCATTGCATTAAGAAATTGAAAAGACAACAAAGAAGCTTTTTTAATAATTTAGTTTATAATTTTTTCATTGTTTCATGCAGATCATGTTCATCACTCAAAAGAGTAAAGAACTTACTGTGGTACCTTCTCCACTGAGTTTTTGTCGCAGCACTATATGTAGATTTTGTTTATTGTATTTTATTATTTATAATGAGTAAATAATGTGTGAAATATATAGCTTTATATCCGTAGACGCTCTATGAATGCTGTTCATTCTCTGTTTCTTGTACTCTCCACAGATTGTTCTGATCTCAGGCTTTGCTTTTGATAGCTTGCTTCTTTATTGTGTGAGAGACAACATAATCTAGATGTGCCATATGTTCTATCACAGTTTTCCTTAAAACTGTGGCTGACACCTGAGAAGAGAAAAAGTGTTTTTTCTCTGGTCTGTGTTATGTGGAGTAACTGCTTCATCTGACCAGCTTACAGGCAAATCTGCTGCCACCACTATTTAGAGGACACACTTGTACACCTAGAAAAATAAGAATTAAAGGAACAAACTTACTTGTGTATGCAGATACTTGACTAATAAATTATTGTAGTGGTAATTCATCAAAATGTTTTGAAAGATGAATTTTTGTATTAAAAACTCTGTAATTTATTCTTACATTACAAACATAATGCTCTGAAGGGTGTGGGGCTTGCTTTAGCTGCAAGAATTTTTGCAGTGCAGGGTAAACCTGCCAGGAGGATGTAGCAAAAGTCTGTTAAAGATAAGCATACCATGACTTCTCTCCGGTATTAGGTATTTTTTGTTCTCTTTTACACAAGTGTGGTACTATAATCATGAAATACTAGATGAAATTCTTTGTCTTTTATTAGCACTGGAATTCCAATATACAACATCACTTGGTGACTTGATGAATAATAGTTGTCATTTAATGACTGGCTAGGATTACTTTGAAAAATAAAGGTCAAAATTTTATCTTTTGTCTCACTACTTGAAAAAAACACTAGCAGTAGAAGAAAAGGAGGACGGTCTCTCATACCCCTTTCAGACCTCAGATTTGATTACATTTCTCAAGTGAAAAAAATGCGATTGTCCAATAAACTACATTTGAAACATCTTACTTTGAATGAACTGCTTCTGCTTACATCCATATTTCTATATCCGGTGTAGACATCAGTGTCACCATCAGAAATAAGATATTTTTGGGACTCTTAGACATTGTGCAGCCCTTTTTATGCTGCTGTCAGGAACTTGATCAGTAAATTAGTTTAGTAGTACTGGTGATGGCTTTCCAGCGATTATGCCACCGACTCTTGTTCAGAACACTGAGCTGGTATGCAAGAATTCCTGAGCGCCCCTATACTATAGGATGCAAACTATACTGCACAGGGCACCTGGACAGACATGACGATGGCAGTGACCTAAAGAAATGGACAGATACTAATTTTTTTGATCTTTTGGTGCATTCAGCAGTGTTGAACAGAGTGGGCATTACGAGAGTTGCAAAACAAACAGTGCTTCCTTTTCTTGTGGATATGTAGCAGCACGTAAACAGAATGGGAAGGTTTGGAACAAACAGAAGTTTAGAGAATGGTGTAATACTGCAAAATCAGGTGACAATGTTAGAAAGCTTCTCAAATTGTGATAACTTAGGGGATTTTTTCTTAAAACTGAAACCATGGTTGGGATTATTAGAAGGTGAGGCTGAACCATTGCATGAATTGCCAGTGGACTTGACACCTGTGCTAGAACTCTAGCAGCGAGTATGTAGGATGTTTTTTAGCTAAGATAATAACAACAATTGCAGGCCTTTATTCTGTGCTTTGACTTTCCCAACCCTGGGAATTGTAGTCTGTTATACAAGGAGCCTGAAACAGTGCACTGAACATGTAGTCTGCTGTCTAATTGTACGAAGTATTGGTGGGATGGTCTCTTCATCCACTTACAAGAATTGTGTCAGGAAATATCTGCTTCAGGTAGATGTCTAATGAAACCATGAACTGATGCTTTGCTGGGAATAGTTTCAATATCTGTTATTATTCAAAGAGGTGCAAAGCTATTATATTAAGAAAGGAAATGAGTTACAATTCATAATGCTCAGTACTTTTCATGTATAACTAAAAAAAAAAATCCTGTAGTTTTGCCTGACAGTTTATAACAAGTGGCACAGATTCATGCAAGAGGCTGTAGTGCCTTCAGTTGAAAGCAGTTCTTTAGTTTAATTATTAGCCAGTGAGTCTCCTTTGTATGATCTCATCACACCTCTAAGCTGATCAATATTATATTTAGCTGTTTGCTAGCGCTTAATGAGATTTCTTACTGATGTTGGAGTGTAATGTGTATTATCTCATGAAGGCTAGCACTTCTCAGGTGTGTTGAAAATCTGCAATAACATTTTAGTAAAAGCTTTGGCTGGTCCATACAATTAATAAAAGAGCATGGAGAAGGAGTAACCATCTTTGGAAGATGTACATAGGAAGGGGACTTGGGCCTCCATAATGTTCTAGAAGAGCATCTACCTAAACACTACACTGTAGGTTACATTGTGTTCTTCCATCCTTCCGGTTGAAGGTGGGACCAACAGAACTGTCTGTACTAGATGTTTTTGTAGGTTCTGGCACTAGGAAGAACACAAGGGCAAACACAACTGTATAACTTAATATTTAAACTGTTTCCTTTAGGCTATGAGGAGGCAGCTTTGCAATCTGAGATGTGCTGAAAGACTCGTTAAAATGAAAGGATAAGGAGCTGTTAGATTTAAGAAGAGATTCTTCGACGTAAGGGGAATTGAATTTTAACTCCCATGTAGTGGATGAGCATTACAGACACTTGGCTTTTCATATGGCGATCACTACTGTCGTCTTCATCTCCTGGATAGGCTTTCACAAAGAGGGTTAGATTCTTCTTGGGTTTTTGCTCAAATATGACAGTTGCCTGCCTTCAGGAGGCATCTGTAGGCTTTGAGCCCTGAGTAAAGGAGGCATCTGTTTCCAGCTCTTACTTGGGCTTTAAGCTGGAAGAGGTCAGAGAGACTGTAGTACTCAATAAATTGATTCTTGTCCCTAGGCAGGGCCTTGGTCAATGTTTGTGCTTACTCTGTGGAGCACCACCCCTAGAGCAACTTCATTTCCCTTTGGATTTTGTGGGGAATTTAAATGATCAACTTCAGGTTTTTTAATTTAGTCTGTACATAAATGTGTATTGGAGTCCCCAGTTAGTGATAACAGATATTATTGGTATCTCAAACCAGAATCCTCTTCTGGATGCTTTTCCATCATTTTTTTCTTGAGTCACAATACCAATTGAAACCTGCCTTATTTTTTTAGGTTGTCTCTCCCATCATACTCTTTCAAAGTGGTGGCTGGGAGGTGAGAAAGGCTAGCATTTAACTCCTCTACTCTAAAGCAATTTCAGTGTGGAGCATTACCCCAGGGCTAGGATGAGGGGAGAGATAAATAACACATCAATGAATAAAGAAGCTCGAATAATTTTAAAAGCAGGCTAACCGGGATAGGCTTTCTTATTTGTGTCTTGAATACACAGTCAGGGCCTTATTGAGATACTCACTTCGTGGCTAGAATGTCTCTTTGTCTGCATAATGAATATAAATGAGCACAACAGATAGTAGGGAGAGAAACAGTCAGAAGAAAATGAGATAGTGCTCAGAGATGCAACAGGGATTAGTGGAAGAGGGACGAGTAGAGCTAAGACCTTCAAGTTTTAATGGAAAATAAAAATGATACTGATGAATTGATGCCACAATACTACAGTTCAGAAGGAAAATATTACTCACTGTTTACAACAATTGCTCACAGAATTATGAGTAAATGAAGTAGAAGTGAAATCTGGGGAAAGATTCTGGAGCTGCAGCCCCCCGTGCTAGAGCCTCCTGCCTGCACTGCTGCTCTCTGCTGCAGCACTGTGATTTGAGAGAACTTCTGTGTGGTCCTCAACATCTCCGACACACACCTTCCACTTTATCATAGCTCTTTACTATCTGTGAAATCAGGTTTCAGAAATTATGAAAAGGTAGGTAATATACTGTGGTCAGAATTGTACCTCACATGTAACTGGCTGACAAGAGTGGACTGGTTGTCAGTGGTATCTTCAGCAGAACTGAAACTGAAATTAATATAGAGGAAGTAAAAGAAAGTGGCTTCAACCCGTGCTTTGAGTTCCTAGTATTTTTATGATAGTGCTGACTTTCTTCTCTGCAGCAGTCCAATGTGACTCAATACTTCCTTGAAAAGACTATCTTTCATGGATGTAATTATATGCTTGGCCAATAGAAGTTGGAAACAAATGACAGTTCCCAGAATGTGTTCTCCTTTCATTGCTATAATGGTATCAAGTTATGATCTAGAAACAAGAGATTTAGGACAGGGGGGACTGTCATGGGGAGTGTGTGTATATATTGCTGCAGGCAGCAGTATAAATTAGGTGTACCTGAATTTAAATTAAATTAGACAGGTTGGTACCAAAAGCAGTCTAGTTGTAGCTGTTTGGTGCTCAATAAAAGACTAATTTACTTTGCAATGTAGTAATGTATTTTTTCTTCTTTTATGTGTTAAGTAAAATAAGCCAAGTAAATTTTCCTTACTGAGCCTGCCTCTCCAAATGCTAATTGCTGATGGATGGTTATAGAATTTGCTTATAATTATATACTACTCACAACAAGAGATTGTGAACTTTTTTGATGCTTTCCCAGAATTTTATTTATGGTAGTTCAAGGATGTAGTTTGGAAAGCTTCCAATTTGAAGACAAAATTCCTTTCATGATTAGATTGAGTATTCAGGATCCTGCATGCAGCTAAATAAATGCCTGTTCTCTATATACCACTGGATGTGAGTGCAGGTTTCTGGTAAGCTGTTTTTCAGAATACATAATTTGAAGAATCAGAGATTTTTCTCTTAAATTTGGAGGTGATGGCTGCTTCATTTTTATGTCGTTCAGCAGCTATATCTTGGTTTATGTCACTTACAGATAGTGGCCTTTTCTTTTTCCTGTGGTGGTTTAAAGGATGTTTACACAGCATACGTGGTGAGTCTTCTTCCTGTGTTAGCCTAAGTCTGAGGGTGCTGGGAGGCTGGATGCAGACATGTTGAGCTGACATAGTTATTCCACCCCATCATGAAGCTCTCTGCCCTGCCAGTCTTTTAAGTGCCTTACAGGATGATAAGATCTGGAGGGTTTTTTTGCTGTTGTGTTCCACAGGCTTTGATTTGTTGTTTTTTTCTTTTTATTTGCTTTGTTTTGCTAAATTGTGGGCAGATGTAGAAGGACAGTAGCATCCTGCTGTTAGTGAGCTATACAAATTAACAACTCTTCCCCAGTGCAGTGAATTATCCTTAGTCAAGCTAAAAGCTTGGGGGTTGGTGTTGCCTTTTTTTTTTTTTTTCCTCTCTGTGTTAGTATCTTAAGAAAATGTATTTGGTATTGTGCTCTGTGAGTAGTTTTCAGAGGCATTATATAACGTGGAGGATTTTGTCTTTGAATCTGCACAGGATATTTTTGCTATTATGTGGCCTTATCTTGCTGCTTTATACAAACTTTTTTCTGGTACTGCAAACTAAGAAATTAGTACACAAGAAGCATATGAGAACTTTGTGTGATCTTGGACTATTTGCACTGAGTGCAAATCTTCTTCAGTTTGTATTCTTACAGAAACCCCCTGGATTTTTGCAGTAGGTGATGGTGTTTCCAGCTGAGAAGCAGCTTACAGGATTGGGCTCTGAAAAGTATTTCAGATATTATGAGCTGGTCTTTTCTCTCCCAGATTTTTTCAAAAGCCTTCAGAAATGCTATTTGGAGCACTGAAAAAGAAAACTAACAGTTTCCCACAGTATAGAGTAACAAAAGTGAATCCAAGTGAATCCGTTGCATATAATATGCCACAGTGATGTGTTCAACATAAATGAGATTAAATTAACTACCCAGTCTAGGTCTTGACACGAAGAGAAATTTTGTCCCTCATATGCCCACTCTGTTGCTTCTTTGGGCTCTGGCTGGATGTCAAGAGTTTCTGGCCCATTTGGGAAACAGCAGATGTTTAGCAGCAACTCAGCATATTTTCCAGAAAGCTTCTCTTCCACCTTCACAGAAGAAAATTGTCATCTCCTCCTTGTGCAGACTGGAAGTAACTTGCCTGTTTTGCATACAAAATAATTTTTTTTTCATTCTGCCTGCATGCATATGTGAATGCCCTCAGATAAAAACCTTCCCTACAAATGTATATTGGTTGTGTTTTGCCTTGAGTTCAAATTTCAGTGTAGATCGATAATATAAATAGATGTATGTTGTGCAATTTGTGCAAGGGGAAAAAGCAAACAACACCTAGAAGGCACCGTGTAAGGCCAGCTATTTTTATTTCTCTATGTTATGTTTTAATTTGCTCTAAATTATGGGTTTCTCTGTGGCTGAAACACTCGCGCCTTCTAGTTTTCACAGATTGGCTGAATCATGATATCCAGATAAAAAAATTGCAAATGTCAAGTACTGTATTTAAGTTATTTAAGTACTGTATTTAGTGAAAATTAGGTTTGCATATAATAACAATAAACATAATTTAAATGCCAGAAATAATAATAAATATAAACAAGAATATAAGTAATATAAAAATAAGAAATAGCAACAACAATAATAAACATAAAATATTTTTTTCTGCATTGTTACGTAACTATTTCTGGAATTGGAACTGCCTAAAGCTCTAAAGCCTAAAAAAAAGCCCTTAACAGGCTTCTTAAGTTCAATTTTGTTGAGCTTACCTATTTGCAGTGGCATTTGTAGTGGAACTAAGCTGGGGACCTGTGGAGACCTAAACCCCATAGTTCTGCCATCTCAGTTGTTGTAAACAGTGTCCAGGTTTCCTGTTGCTGCCAAGATCTGTGTCCCTGGTTTACCGTACCCCACAGCCACGCAGCAGAAACTGGGAGGCAGCCTGGGTTGCATGAGCACTGAATGGCTTGTGGTGTTCAGGGACGTGTGCCATCTCCTCTGGTCCCACGTCAGCTGTCCAGGCAGTGCTAATGAACTTGCAGTTTAAACGTTAGAAACACTGTTCTAATGTATCCTATTTCACCTGTGTAAAATAAGTACATTTTAGGCTTATCTAAATAGCTACTGTTCATCAGGTTCTCTTCTATTTCCGTGTAGTACCTCCTAAATGTTTTGAGTTCCTTATCACCCTGATAACTTCCCCATGGTTAGCCCAGTTACCTTGGAAACCAGTTCAGCCGCACATCTAATCTCTGAACTGATGAAATAATATGTAGTGCTTGCAAATGAATTTGAAGAAAGCTTTCTCCTTGCTTAATTGAAGAATGTTAATCTCTTTGTTCCAGAAGTATCAGAATTTCAGAGGGTTTTTTTTCAGGTTCAAGTAAAATGTTGTATTTGTTTTTATTTTTAGTCCTTGAAAACCTGGCAAAGGGAATTAACTTTATCCTGTATTTTGAAGAAGATGTAGATATCTCTTGAAACCAACTGCTTACAACTAAAAATTAAAAAAAAAATATGAAGAGGCATAAAGCTGTTTACTAATGGGTGAAGCTAATGTGTGCAGCTGTTGAATCAGTGTAGCAGCAGCATTTAACTGCATGGTGATGGTTCAAAAATGTCTCCTTGTACAGTTGTGCATAGCTGCTGCACAGTCACAAGGAGTAGATTAAAAAAAAGAAAAAAAAGGTAGTACTTTTTTCCCTTTATCTTATTCTTTAGTTTTCCACCTGTCATTGCTGGTATTGTGTTCATCTCCACACTGTTAAATTTTCGTATTTTCATTTATATAACAAACACTAGAAGTTGTATCCAGTTTTGTGGTCACAACATAGAAACACTGATTTTTCTCATTATCTTCTGAAAATGTATTGTAATGATATCAGGACTTTTTTTGAAGGTTATCTGGGATGTGGAAATTGAATAATTTTATTCTGAAAAAAAAAGAGCAACATTTTATTTTCAGTGTACACTTACTTATTAATTATTTCTGGGAACCTTTCCTGAAAGTTAAACTATTCATAAGAGAACGCACAATCTGACACCAGAGTTCATTGTAGTGTCATGTTTTCTAAGCAGAACTCAATGCTTTTGTTGTCTGGTGTATTTCAGATTTTGACAGGTCATATAGCAAAATCATGCATGGTGTGTCATGAATGATTTTTTTTTTTAAAGTAATTTGATTTTAAGCATGTACTGAATTGTGGTAAAAATACTCTCCTTGCAGTGATACCGTAAATAGCTGATCTACTGTTTCTCATTTATGCATTTTTTTTTTCAGTATGGTCATCTGCTTCTCCCTCTTCTTGACACATTCAGGTCATTGAAGAATTTCCTGAGGGTGCTGAGGGCTTTCATATATTGTTAGATATGTTTATTCCAGAGTTCAGGTAACAAATTTTTGTCCTGAAAATTTATGTAGTCTCAAAGAATTCTAGAATTTTTAATAGGGTTTTTTTTCCCCCCCAAAGCTTTATCAAGTTTGCAAACTGCTTAATTGGGAGGAAAAACATGAGAGAGCGGGATTTATATACTTAGCTGAAAAGAAATGCAGTTTTGCTTGTTTGATTAGTCTACTTATGGCTACCTGCTAAGATTCTAATAGTTAGAGGCCAAAGATTTGGGAACAGGATTTTGGAGCGACTTTTGTTAGGGTTTATAGAAAATCTCTCAGAAACTTAGAATCTTGTTGGCAAGTGTGCATGGATTCTTTTGTGATGAACCAGTTTCTTTTTCTTCACATACCCCTGGGAGAAAATGTGTGTGGATTATAAGACTTGTACTTTCTGTTACGTGGGATAAAACCAGGATATCTGAAATCAGAAGAAAATGTGGTATACACTGACATGATAGATTTTCAGTTGGTGTGGATTTACACTAAAGCAGATTTAATTGTGTTAATTTTTAACTACTAAAGTACTGAATACAGATGGTATATTTTTCAGTGTTTTCAAGGCATTTAAAATAAATGAGAAGGTCATCAGGAGTAGTTAGCATGGATTCACCAGTGGAAAGCCGTGCTCAACCAGCCAGATGCTGCTAGTGATGAAATGACTCACCTGGTAGGTGCGAGGAGGGCAGTGTATCTTGTGCACCTTGACTTCTTTGAGGCTTCCAGCACTGTCTCCTGTAACATCTTCAAAGAAGCTGACAAAGTGTGGGCTGAAAAATGACTGACTGACTGACTGACTGACTGAACTCAGAGGCACAAAGCCTGACTAGAGAACAGTAGGTAGCAATGTTCCCCAGGGGTTAATACTAGACCAGCTCGTGTGCAACATATTCTTTAGTGATCGGGATTATGGAGCAGAGTGTACCCTCAGCGAATTTGCTGATGGCACAGATCTGGGAGGAGTGACTGATGTGCCAGACGGTCGTGCTGCTGTCCAGAGCAGGAGTAATGAGTGGACAGGAACCTCATGAAGCTTAATAAGGAAAAGTGCTACGTCCTGCACCCAGGGATGAAAAATCCCATGTAGCAGTTTATGCTGGGGGCTGCCCGGCTAGAAAGCAGCTTTGTAGAGGAGGACCTGGGGGCCTGGAAAGTACCAATTTGAACATGAGCCAGTGATTGTTATCTGCATGTACCTAAGGAAAAAATTGTTTTACTGTGCGGGTCACTGAACACTGGTACAGGGCACCCAGAGAGATTGTGAAGTCTCTGTCCTTGCAGATCTTCAAAAGACGACTGGACATGGTCCTGGGCAGCTGGCTCTAGGTGGCTCTGCTTGAGCATGGAGGTTGGACCAGATGACCTCCAGAGACCCCTACCAACATCACGAATTCTGTGAAATTTATTTTGAGCATTTCCATAACTTTAGCCTATATATGTAACAGTGAAGTGGTTTTTTTCTGCCTGTAGACTTACAGGTTAGGTAGCAAATTGGGTGAACAGGTTATGTCTGTGTGTAGGTTGAAAACAGAGCAGTCAGGCCTGTGAGAAACTACTGGGTAGACATATGCAAGAGCTGATGCTGATTTAAAAAAGCGACTGTGGAGATAGCTGGTTGTGTAAAATTTGGAGATGTAAACAATATTAAAAAGTTGACCTTGGAGATGGATGCAACAGCTGTGAGTTTATAGTCAGGCAGAAGGGCAGTCACTTTCGAGTTTATGACTGATACCTCCTGGAAATTCAGGAGAAAGGAGGAAATACCTGGATTCGCTGTTGATCATAGCTAGTACAATTAGGGTACTGAGGCTATGCAGCCATGTACTATGCAAGTGTGTATTATGAGAGGTACAGTGAAGCATTTCTAGTACAGGCAGTGAAGTGTTGGAAAAACCAAGCAGGGTGACTGTTTACAATTCCCAGGTCTTGCATTTAAGAAACTTTGCCCTGGAATGTGGTGGTGGACAGAGCTGACAGTCACAGGATCCAAGGAAGCTACAAGTGAACTTAGGATGGACAGTAGAGGACAGTTGTTAACACCAGAGCAGTGTGCCTTGAACCTTCATATGAGGACAGAAGGCATATAAATAGTATTTAGGCACACTCCAGTAAATCCATGAAGGAGATTATAAAGTATACCACGGGAGCAGGAGAATTAGAAGAGACCTCCTGGTTTCTCTATGTGTTGCAATGTCCAAAATGAAATGTCTTAGCTTCTCTGTGTATCCTGAATCCAGTCAGTGGCAGAAGAATTAAAGCTTGCAGAAACATGCTTTTCCACTTCAATTTGAGGAGGTTTATCACACAAGCTGTAGATTTTTCTAGCATGTTAGAACCGACAAACTTTTCAGCTATAAAATGCCACTGATGTCAAATATAGCTCTGTTTGCATAGTGAAGCTCATACTCAATCAAAAAGCTGCAATAGAGCTATCCTACTTTCTGTCAGAGTAATTAATTAAATTAAACCAAGAAACACAGAAACTGAGATTCCTGATATGATTGCACCAGTGGATGCTGCCTCAGAGTACTGGGCTAAATACTTCAGTGGACACCTAGGCAGTTTGCCTATTTTTGCTACATCCTTCCCTGTAAGTGTTTCTAGGCAAATACATTGTGAGCCAGCTTTCCACTGTGAACAGCTGATTGACAGACTCTCCACATCACAGAAAAGCCTGAATAATGAGAAAAAGAAACCCTTTTAGTTAGGAAGTTTTTCTTCATTGATATTTCAGAGTTTTCATGTGTTTATGGGTAGAAGTGAATAAAGCATCTCTGAAGTTGATTCAGATGTAAAACTTTCATTTCTGATTGGTTCTGAGACACCTATATTCTGTATTGAGGTACAGGAAAAAATTTGCCAGATTGTTAATGGCAGTCTGTCTTGAGTGTTACCTCACCAAAGGTAGATACAAGAGAAAAGTAGGTAAAAACTGATGGGAGGCCGTAACCTTAAGGTTTGTGGGCACTAACAATCTAGTCAGTATAGTCAGTGTAATTAATATAATCCTAAGGGAGATGTTTGCAATAGATAGGTGAATTACTTTGCAAATGAACCTGTTTATTCTCTACATTGATTGTGAAGTTGGACTTAGCTTTTAAAATACTGAGAATTAAAGAAAACTGAACTATGTGACAGGTCATGTGAGATAGACTGCCATTACTCAACAGTTCGTAGGATTTTCTAAGCCAAATTTCAAATGCATTAGGGCTCTGTTTTAAGTAAGCTTTTTTTTTTAGTAGCATTTATAACTGAAATAAAATTGCAGTCTATAGAAACATCTTTCTCCTGGGTTTTTAGATTCAGTATATCGATACCTAAGAGCTCAAAATTAACAAGGACTTTTCCAATTATGTCAGTAATGATTCTGAGCCTTGCTGTTGGGTGTTATGTCACAGCTGTGCTGAAAAGATAGTTATCTTTTTTCGATTTACGAGCATACCTTTTAATTTCCTAAGTTTTTGTTAGAAGAGTATCTTTCAGCATATGACCATATCATTAGTTGCCTCAGATATTCCCAAGGAAATGGAAGTAATGTTCTGCTGGACTTTTCTAAAAGCTGATTATTTTTCAGAGCAATCACAACAGTGGGATTATTATACAGAGTGTTTAATGGCATTTGTGCACAACTTCAGAACTTCGAGGTAATTGGAACTATTCAGTAGTTTTATTTCAGTAAAGCACCGTTCATTGTTTTTATGTCAGGAAAGCACCAAAGTAGTTGAACAGGTAGTATATATAGATGTACATTCTAAAAATTAAAAACAGCATTTGAGAAGACATAAGAGAAAAAATTAGTGTTAAATTAGTGTTAATAATTTGGGAGCAATTTTCTCTCAAATACTTCACAAGCCTTTCACCTCTTCAGTCTTCAGGAAGTTGAAATGGTTTTAATGTGCTTCAGGAGTTGGAGAGAGTTTTTTTTCTTATTAATACGCTCTACTACATTACCACATACTTGCATTTATTTTACTTCTCTTGCAAAGTGTTATATGTATGAAGAAATTAAGTACTGAATTATCATAGAACCACAGAATACCAGGTTTGAAGGGACCTCAAGGATTATCTGGTCCAGCCTGTCTTGGCAAAAGCACGGTCTAGACAAGATGGCCAGCACCCTGTTCAGCTGGATCTTCAAGGTGTCCAGTGTTGAGTAATCCACCTCTTCCCTAGAGAGGTTATTCCAATGACTGGTTTATTTTCATTGTGAAAAATCTTCCTCCTGTGTCCAGTCAGAATTTCCCTAGGATTAACTTGTACCAATTACCCCACGGCTTTTCCATGTAGAAAGGGAATCTCCAATCTCTATCTTCTTTGTAGCCACCCTTTAAATGCTGGAACAGGGTGATAAGGTGTCCACTAAGCCCTCTTTTCTCCAGGCTGAACACACCCAGCTCTCACCCACTTTAACAGAACAGGCTTCCTGCTCCTTCGGTCATCTTCGTGACCCTTCTCTGGACTCTCTCCAGCCTGTTCACTTCTTTTTTGTATAGTGAGGACCAAACCTGAACACAGTGTTCCAGGTGTGGCCTGACAAGCACTGGGTGGAGTGGAGAAATGACCTTTTTAGTTACACGTGGCTCTCAGTAGAGGTAGCACTGACAGTGGAAGAAAAAGCAAGAAAAAAAGATACATGAAAATATGAAGCGAATTCAGTATAAATCAATTTCTTTTATGTGCCCCAAAAAACTACAAATTCTGCATATTGAACAGTAAGAGCCATTAAAACTTTCCAGTGTGTGACTGTTCATGCCAGCTATTAATACCATCAATCTAGAGGAAAATACCATCAATCTAGAGGCAGTCTGGAATGGTCTGTTAATTGCTGGTGAGTTTGTAAAATGTCTAGATAGTGTCTTCTTCAGCTGTATCTTCTGGTGGATGACAGATTTCTCCTGACAAAGGTCATCTTTGCTTATTGATAGTCTTATTCAATGCTAGTTTTAAATTGATGAAGAATTAATCTTAGAAGGGTGACTTAGAAGGTCACTTTTGTAAACATGCTAGTCCTTTTTAGATTATGACATAAAAGCAACTATTTACTGTGTGTCAAAGACTTCAGAGCTTTCCTGTCTTAATTCTGTCGAATTATTTTTTAGTTAAATGATACATGGATACATTAAATGATACTAAATGATACATTTAGTACTTCCTTTCTTTTCTCTGGTAATTACCTTGTCCCAGCACAAAAATAATCTGCAGTCAGTTTTTGTGAAAATAGTATATAGCTGAAAAGAAATGTCCAGGAGTTACCGAAACATTCGGTCTTGATGTAATATATCAGAATGTTGTATTAGTTCCAGTTAAAAATGTTTTGAATCTTCGTGGGATTAAATCAGCCTTTTTAGTGTCCCAAGGCAGCTTTAGTTAGATAGTTCATGTCTTTCTCTTCCATTATTGCTTAGGCTACATAGTTGGGCTATCTGTATAATACTTCACGGCTGCCAAGTGATTCCTTGTTTGTCATAGCAAGTCAGGAAGATCTTCAAGTACCACAGGAGATCTTCTGCCAAGGAGTATTAAATTGCACACTATGTTTTTGAATTTTTCATATGAATTATTATATATAGGTGAAAATCAATTTTTATGGCTGTATTTTGCATAATGTTCACTAAGGAAATTTTTATATTTATTCCTTTTTCCAGTGCTCAAGATCCAAACACTGTCTGATAGTTAAAAATATTGTTTGTTGACCTCTGTTTCTGATGAGGGTTAAACTAAGCTTGATCTGGACATGCTGCTTTGCTTTCAGGAATGGACACTGAAAGTACACTGGGAAGACAAAATGTCAAGCACCAATTTAGGTCTCTTTTGGGAGACCTTCTTGGTAGTGCATCCTTACCTGTAGTTTTGCATGTAATTTGTGAAACTCCCTGTGCAGCATACATCAACAAGCCATGTATCAGTGTCAGTGCCTTTTAATTTAAGGAGATACTCCTCAAATCATCTTTCTGACTCCTCTATGTTTGTCATGCCTGTGGATGAAAATACTTGTGTCCCCCACTGTACAGGTTTCTCACCTGCTACAGTGCCAATTTCATAAGATTCAGGAGTTTATAAACATTCGTTTAGGTTGAATTCTTTCTGTATTTTGGGAGGTATTTTACACTGAACTGACAACATAAAAGACTCAACAGAGCTGGCAGAAATGATCCAGCTTTGTAGATTGAGTGTGTCAAGTTCTTGCTGATGTAACTACATTTGCAGCAATTCAAATATGAACTTTTTATTGCTACAAGTATTTTTTTTCAGATTTTAGAAATGTTTTCAGCTCTCAAATCCAAGTGCTAGCCTGGGGAAAGTCTTCAGTTCATCTGGTTAATATTATACATCTGAGCTGAATATAGCCTGGGCTTCTTAACCTATAATATTAGTTCATGCTTCATTCAGGCATTTCACAGTAACTTTTCCTAACAAATTACCTCGTTAAATTTAGTAAATAAGACCTGTTCCACTTGGCTGCTTGCACCATTGGTTGCATTAAATAACTAATTAGATGCACAAGCCATTTTAAAAAAAAAATTACACTCTCTGTGTTCCATAACCCAAACAATCTGACAGTTTCTGTAGCAGCTGTGAAGTGCAAGTAGCTCCAATCACCAGGAAGACACTGTATTTGCTATATGGTGGAATTTAATGGCTTTGTCAATTAAATACTTTGAAGTTGGGAATCCATCCGCATTGTAATGTCTGCATACTATTTTACCTCCCTGCAGTTACTTGAAAAGCACACTCTGCTTTTCAGTTAATAAAAATTACAGCCTCAACATTTGAATTCTCATCATTTTGCTCATTTAAGCTTTGGTTTGCATCATTTTCCTGATGGATTAAGCAAGCAGCTGCTTTTTGATCATAGCATCTGTTCCCCTTATTTTGACTTGAAATTTCAAAATGTGCAGTTTGTGAAAGGTCTAAGCAAATGGATTTCTTTTGTTTGTCTTGTTTGAAGACTATTGAGAGTATTACTGTTCTACTGTCAATGTTCGGAATGTTTAGGATGTATCATTGTTTTCCCCTTTCAGTGCATGGATGCAGGGTTCTTGCGAGCTGACAAGTATGACTACCTGAGAGAAATGGCTGTTTGGTTGTCCATTAATGAAAGGGCTTTGGAGTAATTTTCATAACTAAAATGCCAGTATGGATTGGTCTAATCACTAGCTGAGAGTGACAGAAAATACAGGTAGATTGTGATGATGACATTCTTTTGATACTGACAGAAGAAATAAGAAGCAAAAGAAAAATAGCATCATCTACACACAGTCAAGTCTTGAGGGTAATGAAAATGAAGACTTTGTAGGCCAACTGTTATAAACATACGTGCCATTACTTGTTTTATGGTTTTTTTAATTGTTCTAGACTTGTGTCCTACAAGGGTACAGTTTGTGGTTTGGCACACTAAATTGTACCCCAGAAAAGGAGACAGAAGCAAATTTAGTTGCTGATGCTTAAATTACACAATACACAATTCACTAGCTTTTAGAATAAGTATTGTAGGTCTAACTGCCTATTAACATTTAGGGGTTTAGGTTTTCAAACTCCTGGGTTTGGTTTTATTTGCTATTTATTATTGCCATAAGTTTTAAAAAGAAGCTGAGGGTTGTAGCCTTCATGTCTTTTCCATAACTCTCTGTACCTCATGTGTAGGGGTAAATAAAAATTAATTATTCTTCGTTCATCCAGCAATGACTGGATTCTGCTGGTCATAAAATCAGCATGAAGAGGATGGTGTCAGTGACCTCTCCATCCCTTTTTTCCCTGAAAAGGGAAGAGGAAGGTCTGAAGTGACAGATAGAGGTTTCTATTCCTCTTATGTACTTAGGAACAAAATAATTGACAGGTGTTAGGCAACCATTCAACAGCTGCCAAGGGCAGAACTGGGAAATACCCAGGATACCCTGGAGCTTACAGGGACCAAGCTGTCCCTCTGGGAAGAAAAGTTGAAAAACATCCTGATTTATGCTCTATGTTATAAACCAAATGTTGCCATTCTTCTTGTATTCAGAGTTTGCCTCAGTGGTCACTCCTGTTCTTTTAAACCCTTTGCTAACTGTCCAGCATGTTTTGCTTATATTGCTTCATAATTCACTGTGTAGCATTTATTAAACAGACATTTTCATCGACAAGTAGAAATTTCTTTATGTTTCTTTCCTTGCATCTATTAAGAGATGGTGCTGGTGAAAAGAAGGAGCAGGAAGCATGGCTAACCACCCGCAAAACAGAGTATTTAGTTTTAGAGTGAAGATTCACATTTGCCCTCTCATTTCTAACCTTGATGCCAGTTCAAGTCAAATCAAGCCTGCTCTTATTGACTTGCCAGAGTTTCCTGACAGAAAACATTACTCTTGGCAAACTACGGAATGGCTGGGAGTATCAGACGAAATAATTGACGCTTCACTGCAGTAATATAAATGACCTAAATACCCAGTTCTAGTGGAGCCTTCGGGTGTGTTAAAATTTTAGTCCTTGTGTAGGGTACAAATTGCACACAGTGTAAAAATGTCACCATAACAAAATACCTAACAGTCTTTTAAAGAACTCTATTAGTCAAAAATATTCTCAGATATACCTAAAGCCGTTGTAATTACTGTTTTGTTGATGGTTAGTAGCATGTCATCTGTGTAACCCCTTTGGAATAATGTTAACTTTCATCTTTCCAGCATGCTGGCACATCCCCAAGGCTATGAAAAATCGAGAGTCTGCGGATGCAGGAATTAAATGCATTTTCAGATGTTGCTTTTTTCACTACATCTTTTGAGTTAATTTTTCTTCCTTTTCTTTCCTACTTCCAATAGCTTATGTTTTTTACATGGTTTCTAAAACTGAATAGCACCTCCTAATTGTAGGTGATTCAGGTTTAACATTTTTCCTTTGCAAAAGTACTGCCATAGCTTGTTGAGATGTTGAGCACCCACCTCACTTGCTAATTTCCATGGGAGCTGGAAGCATTCAGCTTTCATGGAAATAGCAGTCAAGATGTCTCAAGCAGAGAACTTAAAAACTGTTGCTCTAAAAATGGAAGGCTGCTTTTGGAAACACGGTCCTATATTTGAAGGGGTTTTTTTTTCTGCATTAATTTGCTCCCATGTAGTTTGATTGTGAATTAGCTTCACAGAGAGAAGTGGCGTAAGCCTGCAGGGTGGGTTTCGGGCATGGATGCACCAAGAGGAACGTGGAGGATGGGAGAGGACTGCCATGGGCCACGATTGCTTTGGTGTCCCCTGCTGTGACTGGGTGCCCTGGCAGTGCCCTGTGGCTGTGGCTGTGCAGGCTGATCCATTGCAGACGGGTTTTGGCAGTGGCCTTACATACAGCAAAGGTGAATATAAACTGTTTAAGATGCCGTATTTTAATATGGTGATGTGTAGAGGTGATACAGGTTCAAATCGGAGGCAGCTTTGGTTTTCTTGGCGAATTGTACCCATCAGAGCCCCTGTGTGTGTTAGGACTGATTCTGGTAAGTGCACTAGAGCAATTACAGGGATGAGCTCCTTGGGCAGATCGACTTTGTCAGTGCAAAGCAATGTTTATTGAGCACCACAGTCTGGTAGCATTGCAAGGGAATGGCACTGCTTTAAAATCCTGCCTGGTGTTGCTGTAGCAAGCCTCCATGAGATGATCATTTAAGGTAGTTATCAAAAGGAGGATTTCAGTAATGGAGAAGAAAGGTAACTAAGAAGCTGATGTTCAGGATTTTCTGCATTTACTTACCAAATTTTCAATTATTAATTGTACAGAAGAGCTACTAGGCAAGAGCATGTGTTTGCTAATTTTGCTTCAGCACTTAAATAATGTATTTAGATGTCATTTGAAATAAGGCAAATTTTAAGTGCTGAAAAGAGAAGGAACAAAAGGAGAGTACTGAATGTAGAATTGAGAAATGAGATGTTAGTGAGCAAGTTGAGGCCAAGGCAGTTGGTCTTATGTAGTGGCCTTCTTTCCTGCTTGAAGGTGCAGTGGAGAGAAGGTATAGGACTAATTCAGCATCATGCTTAGAGCATTTCTGAGTTGTAAACTGCAATGCTAGCCATCTGTCAATTCTGAAGTAATGGAAGAGGAATTTTTTTCCACAAGGATTGTACATGGTTATTCTTTTTTTTCAGTTACTTCAAGTTTCAGGTTTTTTTCAATCAAACTTTCTATTTTATTTCTAGAATTAATGTATGCATTTTAAATTGGTTTTATAACCTCTCTTGATGCTTGTTTAGCCATACATCTTATGGAAATTCCTTTCTCTCATTACTTGTATGGACTCATATGTATGCTGCTGTAATGGGATTTTTAATTTGTGTTTCCTCCTGCTCTGCTCAGCCAACCATAATACCTTGGAGAAATATTCTGTCTTGAGGGAAGGAATAAAATTTATGAAATAAAGTTGATATCTGAGATCTATTCTTGAAGGTCGTCTCCTCTTACATCTACCCTTTGTTTGCTGCCATGACAGGGATGTGTATAGATGAAAAGGAGGGTGAAACTCTCTGATTGCATCCTTTCCTTTTCTCACACATCCTATTTAGCAGCCTGTGCCTGAACATTTTAAAGGCCTGCTGTGCTGCATTACTGAAACTACAGGTCACAACTAACAATTATGCAAGTTAATTACTCTTTCCTCAATTGTAAAAGGCTTATATAAGGGTTTCTTTTTAAAACATGTATAATTGCCTTGAAGAAAATTTGCTATTATTTGCAGGAGAACACATTGTATAGTAGAAGTCAAAGCAAGACTCTACCCTGAAGCTTGCTCTCATAGATGGTTTAGCCCAGATCCCCTAAAAATAAAGTCCTGTAGGGCAGGTTCATGCATACTTTGAACTCAGCTGCATGACTAGAAACTGCATTTTCAAACATCTACATTTTATTTCAGGGACCTATGGTATTTGATGTTTAACAAAACAAACAAACAAACAAAAAAAAGGAGTTCTTTAGACATCTTCAAGCACTAATCTTCAACCAAAAATAGTATTACATGTGTAGAGCATTTGGGAATATTGGATCTGGAGTAACTTGGAAAATTAAAACCATTTTAATTTGGCTGCTGTGAAGCATCTATGCTAATACAGCACAAATAGTTTAAAATGCAGTTGTTTCTGGGTTCAGTTTTGAAAGTGTGACGTGGTTAAAAAAAACCCACTGAATTCAATACAAAAAAAGTAATTCCATTCCCTCTGGAGCCAATCTGGTGTGTAACACAGCTCCTTTTGACTTTTACTATCTGTGGGTTTTAATGTAGGTGGAAAACTTGCCATAAAATAATAATCGGATAGTACTCGACATTTTTTAAAAATGGTTTTTTCCCCCACCAGATTTGCAGCCTACACAGTGAAGTTATGTACTTGAATAATGAGAAAATGTAATTTAGGAAAGCAGGAATTTACTGAGTATAAGGTCTCAAATAGCAGAGGGGAATACATTCTCAGTATTGGGCCTTTATCTAAAAGGAAAAAAAATGTCAGTAATTTCTTACTTGGTTATTTCTTGAATATTTGCAAATTCAGATAAAATAGAATGCACTATGTGGATATATTTTTCAGTAAGAACAGTAGGTACCAAATTTACAGATGAATCAGTATAGAAGTAGAAGCTTTGCTGATCTACATAGAGAAAAGTAATTTTTATGACCACTGATAATAAATGGTATCTAAAGTAGGCAGTGGTACAAAATTGGTCTAATACTATTGGCACGAAGTAAAGCATTTTCACTCCCCTCTCTTTAATAATGACCGCAGTGCTCAAGATTTTTTTAAAATATAAAACAAACCAAAAGGAATCCAATTTAGAAAAATCTGTATGTATTTAAATGTAAGGTCTTAAAACAGTATTTTGAGGGACGGTATTGTTTTTCAAAAAAACAGCATTATTTTTAAAAAGTATCAAGACTTCTTTCTTTGGAGTATCCATCTTGTTCTAGTTTGGGTTTGCATGTGTTTTAGCTCAGATTCTCTGTTCTTGACTGTGTATGTAAAAATCTTCTGTTGTTTTATTAAACTTCAGGCTGACTGTTCTGTTCATAGGGGGATACCCTTAAGCTTGTGCAAGAGAAATAGATTTACTGTTGTCATTACAAAGTTTTTTTAGGTGTAATAGATGAGGAGTCTATGATGATGGTTACTGAATCTGCATGCTTCTGCAGATCTAGCTTAATGGTACTTTGTCTCATTAGGCCAGCATGCTCACAAGCTGTCTGCATAAAATAGTAAATAGTTCTTGAATTATAAGTACATGTAAATAAAAGACCGGGTATAAAATGTTGTATCGTGACTTGGTTGCTTCAAGGAGTTCACAGCAACTGCTCTGCTGCAGACACTTTGAGGAGTGGAGTGTGTCCCTGCATCTTACTACTGTTCCAGCCTTATCTTGAAGGTAACCTGGAGTAGAAGTTCATTAAATTCATGATTGCTAAAATATCCTGAATTTTACCTCACATCTTGCAGGAGAAAATGCTGTAAGAAGCAACTATATAGCCTCAGGTTGCATGTGCCTGTAATTATTACTTAGCATCTCTCATACACCATGAGAACTCGCTGCTCTTATAGCTCCAAAGTGCAGCAACAGCAGCAATTTTTTCCAGTCGCTGATACCAGGGATTTCTGTTAGCAGAAAGTGGGTGCATCTCCCACTACTACTGCTAGTAGTATGTATATTCTGGCCAAGTTGCATGAATTCAACTCCCAGATATTACCAGAAAGAGCAGAATAGAAGTAATCTTTCATAATATTCTTGAGTTTATCTTGGGAACTGAATTTAAAATGTTTAATTAAAATTCCTATTAACATATCTGTTGGGATGTCTTCAGGTTTATTTTCAATTCAGAGTGTTCTAATACAATGAGTTTATTTGAGTTTCTGTTTTTTGGGGGAATATTTCATTCTTTCTTGCAAGGACACTTTGCTAATTCCTTGGAATATTTTTTAAATATTATTTTAGACAGCAGAGTGCTTTTTGGTTTATATTTGAATGGCCACAGATGCCTAACATCTTTGTCAGTTCTTTGGTTTATTTGAACTGCAATGATATCAGACTCTTGATAAAAGTTGCATGCAAGAACTGTAAGGCCATGGTTTCTCTCTTGAACCCTCCCTGGAGTTGAGATAGAGTACAAGTTTGAAGACAGATTGGTGACAGCTCTTGATGTTGAACAGTGCAGCTGTCATTTGCCAGACATGATAGCAGACAAGCTACTGGCACTTGCTCTTTTGTCCCCTAGAAGTGTTAAAGCAAGCAAGCCTCCAAGAGAGAACTTTCTGGAAAACATGGGAAGAGTAACTAAGAAAAGGAGAAGTATATTCAGTATGGCCAGCTCCAAAGTTACAGCTCAGCAGGAGGAAGTAACTGGAGGTTCTAAAACCAGCTCAGCTTCCTAAACTGCAGTAGATCGGGACCTTGAAAGAGAATTGGCTGTTTGTCAAGTACTGTGATTTCTCCCCTTGTAAAGTCATATTTCTTTCTGAATTGTTGATAACTGATCACACAACTCCACAGTTGCCAGTTTGAATGCAAAGGAAGCAGTGACAAAAACACAGCCCCAGGAAAGAGAACAGCATCCTATTGGCATCAACCTGCAGGTTTCAGCAGGTCTTCATCAAGGTTGTCTGGAAGCATCACAGAAGCCTCAGTCTCGTTCCTCTGCAGAAGGAATTTGGGGAGTTTGTTATGTTTTGTTGGTTTGTTGTACGTGTCTTAAGTTCTCAAGAAAGAATATTTCTCTAACAGGGAAGACAATTTTAGAGAGAAGAATTTGCTGTCAGAAGTTCCTCACTGAGTTTGTTGAAAAAAAGAGCAAAACCAAAACAGAGTTGTATTAATTTCTTTTTCTTCTCAAACTGCCTTCTACTAGCTATAGAGATATTACTATGTATTGGTTTAAAAGAAATAAGGTAGCTCTAACTCAAACTTTCAATTTAAAAAAAGAAGGCATTAGCAAACAATGAAAAATCTGTCTAGCTTGGTGTCACCATGGTTTTTGGGAGATAAGGAAGACAAATAGATGCTAAATAGAATGCAAAACTAATCCCAAAGAGTGCAACTATTCATCATTCTTCAGGTTTTACAACTGTCTTTGTAAGTGATAATTCAGATAAATTAAATGAGGTCTTCAGTATTCTTTAAACATTTGAGAAACACATCCTTTTCTTTTAGAATATCTATCTCTCCAGTAATTGAAAAAGCAAAAATGGATCTGGCTATTTATTTTTGTCCAAAGTTGCTCTTTTAAATCAAATGAAAGGTACATCTGCTCTTTCTCTGGAAAAAAAAATTGTATGAGTTCTTTAAAATGTATATCAGAAGAAGGAAAAATTCTGTATTTCTTTAGAAGTACACACGGCCAATTTTTAGAATACAAGAGTGACTCTTGATACGTATCAGAGGTATTTCCCTGGCTTTTGATATTTGGCTGGTTCTTAATAGCTTCTAGTAGACACTGTAATGATGTACTACTACCTTGATCTTGATATCTTAATTGTTTTAAATGAAAAAATGCTTCAAATGTTGTGGATGGCATATTGGGAAGCAGATGAAACTCTTTCACTGACATTTTTCCAAATAAAATTTGGAAATTTCCAAATAACAGTACCATTTTTTTTTCCACATGCTGTATTGAAAAGTATATAATGCTCTCTGGTTTTCTCCTGCCAAAGAAAACCTTCAGGGAGACCTTTTGTGTTGTGAGTTGGCATTGAGGCCCCTTGGCATCTGTGGATGTGGTGAGGGCTGAAGGGAGGCTGACCAGCAGTCAGTGGTGCCTGGATCAGCGGGCATCTGAGAGCTGTGGCAGAGCTATCCCGTGATCAGAGCTGGTGAGCTGCTGGGTTCAAACAGGTACAGGTAAAACATTTCCTCCAAGGAGACTGAGGATTTGTTCTATTCTCTGATACATTTTATTTGGAGATGGAGAAATTAACACGAAGAACCTGCAGCAGAGAAGCTAGTATCAAAGGACAGTAATAATGCAGTCCTTGAAGTGAAGTAAGAGAAGTTGGTTGTTGGAAAGCTTACAGGAATTTTGGGAAATAGTAATTTCAAATAATAATTCTTACGTGTTTAGGGGAAAAAAGCATTAAATAACTCTTTGAGGTCATTTGAAAGAGTACTGCATGAAACAATGGAAGTTTTGCTCTTCAATTTGAGAAGACCTTAATTGGAATGCTAAGAATTGCATTGCGAAATTAAGGATAGGAAGCATGTACATGCTGGTGCACACAGATAGTTGTATGTTATACGTAAATACCTGGAAGGCACTGTAGAATAAGTGTATATATATGGATTTATTGAAGCATTAAGTGAAACCTAAATAAGAACAGTTTGTGATTGCATCCTTTGGGCAAATGTATCTGCTAGTAGAGAACTTTATGCAGTTTATGCTTTAAAACAGGTGGAAAATCTCTGTATAGATCATATAGAATTCTCTGCATTAAACTCAAGCCTGAATGTTTACTGCTGTTTGTGGAATTCAACCGTGATGAATACCTGATTGTTCCGTCCATAAGGATTTTACATGGAAGTGCATGGAGAGAAAATGTCTTTGAGCCAATGCAATAGGTATTAATACTTAAATAATACTTAAATAATGTGATCTTGCTTAAATTAAAACTCTGCTATATACTCAAGACAAATAATTATATTCACCACAAGGTAAAATTGTATCAGGTGTTTGGGGGAGGGTGGAATAGAGAAGGATTTCTCTAGTAATTTTGTTTAGTACAGGAGAAGAGTTGGAGGAAAGTATCAGTACAGGAGGAAAATGTTTTACATTTTTCTTTGTGTTTTGATATGTAAAACTTGCAGTTAGTGTTGCAAAAAACTTGTGTGTGATTGTCAATGAAGACAAAAATAGCTGTATGAAACAATGTGCTTTTTCTTACTGATTTTGAATCCAAGCAAATTTGCTTTTTAAAGTAGCAGAAGATATTAGTGGTGGTAAGAGGAGTGGTGATGTTAGTTTAAGAACCACTTTCATAGGAGAATAACTGTCTAAAACTAGCATATGCATACCAAGCAGGCTTTGGAAATCACTGGACACTGAAAAAATGGTCAAACCATTTGTGAGCAAAAACCTCGCTGAAAGGCTTGGATGCTGTTAGAAGTTAACCTTGATATTTATGCTGTAGCTCATGGCATGTTTTTTTTTCATTTTAAGCTCTGTCCAGGAGCTATTAATTTAGTTATGAGAAATTGCTTCAAGCTGCAAAGCTGCAATTTTATTTTTTTTTTAATACAGTGTGTCAAGGTAGAAAACCAGCAGAAATTGGTTCATCAGGTTTTGAGTGTCAGGAATGTTACAAAAGCTGCTGACATCAGAAAATCTATAAAAACCTGGTTGAAAGTCAATACAATCAGTCATTTAAAAGATTTCCATTCAGACCTGTTATAAATTATGAAAATGATTTTTAACTAAAAAGTAGTTATATTTTTTAAGATTGCTGCTAAGTCTGTGAAGCAAATACTACACTACAGAAAATGTATTCTAAAGTCAAAGTGTGAGGTGCTGCACTGCTTGCTCAGCATGAGAGGGAAGCAAGTAAGAAAGATGAATCAGCTTTACATTAGTAGTCCAAGAGTCCAGGTAAACTGTTCCAGTGTGCTTTAATGACGGTTTGGCGTGTCTTGCTATGGACTTGGAAGAGTATGAACTGATTTTTCTTGTGATTGCTTTATAATCAGCCTTTTAACTTGTTCTGAATCAATTTCCAACCAACCACTTCAGATACAGATGGGTGAGTCTTGTGGGAGCATATGGGTTGATGAGAATTTTTTTCCCCTCCTAAAAAATACATAATGGTTTGCTTGGACTCATTTTCCATGTCTGTGCCTTTCACTATGATCAGTAAATTTCTGCTTTCTTTAGCTGTGGTTTTCAGCAGTAGTGTATACTTTATCCTGCCTTGAATTTTTGAGCTAATAGTTGGATTTCCTTTCCTTGCCCTGTGTAAGAAATAGGAGCTTGTTCAGCCCACATTGTCCATGTCTGCGTAGAAATCCCTCATCTTGGTCACAGTTCCTGTTGGCAGTACGGCCCCTGCAGTTCCATACAGAGCTTTCCTCCTGTTAGCCCCACAACTCTCCTTGCTGTTGCACTAGGGTTATTTTCACGTGTTGGCTTTAGTGCAGCAGTGGAGAACGGCATAATATCCTCCCTGTGTTCATTTGTGTACAGTGGTCACGCCATAAGGAAAGCAAGTGCTGTGCAGCCATTCTCCACTTCTGGGCAGTAGAAGTAGTGAGTCCTTTGTTTAACGGGTTATACAGTAGTTTTAAAAATGTATATTTCAGTGGTATTTCCTTTTTTAGGTTTTATTTGTTTAGAAGATTTAAATCCTGCTCAGAGTGGGCTTGAAGCGTGGGAGGTTGCCTTACCTGCCTTCAGGTATCAGAAAGTGGGCTCTTCTGCCTGCTGGCTGGGACTGCCTGGCAGCCTTCTCTGGGGCGTGCCTGTGTTCCCTGCGCTGCTCCTGAGCAGGTTTCTCTTCTCAGCTCTGGGGTGGAGATGCTACAGCCATTGTTCAAATAGGAAAGTCAGCTTCCTACCTGAAATGATGTGCTGTGAACACTCCTCCCCTGTAATGTCGTATAAGGAGAAGAGGAAAATGTAAGATTAAAGAGAAGAGGCATGAGGAATTCAGCAAGGCTGATTGGTGGAGGATTGCAGTCAGTACAGGTAATGCCGATGAAAGCATGTGAGGGAAGACAGGGGCAGAAGGGAAGCAAAGCAGTTTTCACAAGTGTCTCTCTTTCTCTGGTCCTACCACACCAACATCCAAAAACATCTTGATAATCTTTTGTGGAACTTTAGTTGTCAGAAATAGTCAGTTGTAACTGATAGTTACAGTTGGGGGTTTTGAAAGACCACCTGAGCTGGATACTCAGTTGTTTTTAACACGACATTTAAACAGCTAAGGAAATGGATAGCTTCCAAAGGATTAACACTTTAACTACAGGTGAGGGAAATAACCTGTGCATGAACTCATGAATGCCACTCAGTGCTGCAGTGTTTTGTCTTTTGGACAGTGTTGATTGTATCAAGTCATATAAGTCAGTTTAACATTGTTCTTCCAAATCCTGTTTACACAAGGGTTTGGATAAATCCATCATCATCTCTGTGTTGCCATTGTCACTATTTTATAGACATCGGGCACTGTGTTGACTCATGAACATAGTCCCTGCTGCAGCATGGCCCCTTAAGGTTTATGCTGTGCTATAAAAAGCATTTTCCCTGGTTCTCCAAGTGTGCTGTAGTGCACAGTGTTACAGTTTCTGAAGCAGATAACACAGCTGGTAAGAGGTGTTGTATAAGACTTCAGTAAGTATTCCAGAAATAGCAATTCTTTTAGTGCAGATAGGTCTTCCCAGTGGGACCCTGGAACTCTGGAGGCACTGCTGGGGTTGCTCTTGCAGATGCTGTTTAGCTGGCATGGCTGGAAGGAGCTTTTTCTCTCCCTTCACTTTGGCAGTCCTTTCAGTCCATCTTTTTAGAGCTGCAGCTGCATGCTCTTAGCTACCCAGGCAGACCTGAGCCACTGAACTCACTTGAATAAAAAGTAACCTTGCAAAAAGAGTAGTTAGTTATTACAGACACTTGGTGATTAGTTTACCTGGCACAAACCAGCAAATTTCTGCTCTGTCAGGCTTTTGGATGATTCTTAACATCCAGAGCACAATTGCAGAATTCAGGTGGTGTTTCTGCTCTATCTGCCGGAAACACACAGGATCAGATGCTGCTGATACTAAAATCACAGTCCCTTTTCAGGAAATCTGACTCGGTATCTTTCCAGGCCACCAAATGCTATTTAAAGAACAAGCAGACAGGGAAAAAAAAAAAAAAAAGACCAAAATACTACAGAAATTAACAATGTCCCGAGCTTGTTTGAATAAAGTAAAACAGTGATTTTGAAAGCTGTTCTAGAATTCATTCCCTCAATGTGTGTCTGTGGATTTCTTTCCATAAATGTTTTCTATGTAGTAGATACTTCTGCAGCTTCACATTTTTCTGTTAAGTCCTCAGAAGGTAGGAGTGATAAAAGTATAGCTGAAGATATTAAGGGATTCCTCTGTAGAATTTCCTTTTATATAACCAAGCCCCCTCTACCTCAGAAGGTAGCTTGGTGGCTTTAATTGTTTTCTTCATAGCCTTTCCATGAGACCTATGGACTTGTCAAAACTGTTGTGGAAGGGGAGCGCGGAGTGTATCCATTGACAAGTTACTTAATATGGAGAGTCTTGTTTTGTTTTGCTTTTCTGCCATAACTCCCTCTTTTCACAAACATCAGAGCAGAAGCCAAATACAGGATGTACAGGAAGCACAAAAAATAGTTTCTTTTTGTTAGAGATTGCCCTTAGTAAATTGTCACAGTAAGTTTCCCTAGTTGCTTCTGGAGTGAGGATTAACTAATCAGTAAGACTTCTGAACTTCCAAACACGAAATTTCAATGCATTGTACAGCAATTAGCTTGTAAAAAATTCCTTTCAAGAACAGCAGCAGCATGATCCTTTTCTCTGTGTGTTAAGGAAGAACATCAAATATATGTGAAATTCATTTAATATTTTCAAATAAGGAAAAAAGAATCCACTCTGCTTGGGAAAATACAGAACTCGTGCATAGCCAAAGCCAGAACTGTAAGTTCTTGAAGGTTCATTGTATGGGAAGTAAACTCCCCCAAATGGTTAATTCTATTTTTTGCTGGAAATTGATTTTCTAAATTAGCTTTCAAGTGTGTTACTGTTATTTCATTGACTTAATGAGAGGTGTGAGATTTGCCTGCACTGAAGTACACATAGCTCGGAATTGTAACTAATTTAGAAATGGACTTCAGCAGCTCCCAAAACTGGTATGTTAATTAAAACATTTGAAAAATAAAGGCCATTTTAGTAACTGTTTTCATAGTTTTGCTTCTGAGTGCTAATGTGATTGCTATAATCTAGTGGCAGCTGTCACAAAGAATTAATTATTATTTGTCTTTATTCTTTATTTCTAGTGTGTAAGTTGCTTGTTAGTATAATTACTCCTGTTTATAGATTCCATTTGCCTTCCTGCCAAAGATTTAGTGGCATAAATAATTTTGGCAATTTTATATCAGTCTTTTACCGTTTTACCTGATGTCTTGGTTGTCTTATTGTCTCCTTAAATACACATATAGTTCATTGTTACAGATTTTGGGATGTCTTTGCTGGTTTGCTTCCTTCTGTTGTGTGTTATGCTTCCTTATTCTTTTTTTATCTACCTTAAAAGCCCAATTATATCCCTTATCCTTCTCTGGCATGTGTTGCTGGTTTTGTGATTTTTTTTTTTTTTTTTTTAATAGCTGACAATAGAAGGAAAGAAAATGTGAGGCGTGTAGCCTTGTCTCAGCCAGCCAACCCTTCAGCAGTTTTGCAGCACTTAAAGTAATACAAATGTGGGCTGCTTCTAGACATTTTATCACGTCTGTCAGCCTGGGTAGTGGGATGTTTACTGCGTAACTATACTGGCTTTAAACAACAAAGATCTTAGAAGAAGGGTGGGTAGGAAAAACCATGACTAGAGCTATGGCATTTGTCAGCTACTTGAGGTTTACTGTGTACTGTGTTCATGGGAGTCATCAGGATTTAATAAATTGGAGCACTCTGCTGAGATACTGAACTGCAGGTGGAAAATTAGAGCCAGTAGAACAACTTTGATGGAACAAAATTAACTGCTCTTCTGAGTTAAGGTATTCCTAATTGTGGAAAGCCCTTCATGGTGGCATCATTGGCTTCCTGGAGTGCAGAGGTGGGTTGGGATTGGCACCTTGATACAGGCCTTTGGTGCAGCAGAGACGTGCAAAATTTTTTTGCTCAACCTTATATGTTGCTGCTGCTAAGACCGAATGGCACATTTATGCAGACCTTTGATTTGAAACCAATTACTTCCCATTGGAATATGGGTAAGTCTGGCCAGTATTCAAGGGACTGTAGCCAAAGTCCATCTCTAGGGTGGCAGCCAGCAGTGTGGCATCCAGACATGTTCCTCAGGAGGATCCCTGACAGGGAGTTGCTTTCCCTGGGAGAATAAAATCGTTAAAAGAGAAAAGGCAGAAAGAAACTGGACTATGGGAAAGGGATGAGGAGAGGATAGCGCATAAGGTGAAACAATGGGGACACTGTGGTTGTCTTGCTGAAATTGTTCTTCATAATTGTGATCCTTCCTAGTGGAGTATGAGACTGGCAGGATTCTTGCAGTCTGTGAAACAATTCCTAGTTTGGGGGATATCACTCTTTGGTTGTCTTAAGTGAAGTTCTCAGTGAAGTGCAGTTAAGGTATATGGCAACGTTTAGTCGTTCATTACATGGGAGAGGTTTCCTTTTAACTTTGTAGTTTTTTTAAATAGCAAACTATCTTTCATTACATCTCTGAGATTGTATATCTATTACTGCACTTGAAGAAGAATCAATAGACTTCCTTCTCCATGCTCAAGGGAGAAAAACATTTTTAAGTTGAGGTCTAATCTAGAATAAGCATATTAAAAGCAAAAAGAAATTAAACAAGCTTTCTGTACTGGGAAATCTCTCACTGACTTGGAACGGAAGCTGAATTGAATTCTTAGCAGGGGGGGAAATGTACTTTACAGGTGTCCTGCCAGTCTGCCTGTCTTCCCAAATTCTCTTTCATAAAGAGTTTCTCCTTTGGCCAGCAGCCCGTCTTCTTCCACAGCCTCCCTGCCCAGGAGTGCAAGCCCTGTGCTTACTCCACAGTTTGTAAGGATAGGCTTCCGTCTGTGTAAAAGGGCTGGAAATGCATATGGGAAATTTACAGTAAAGTTTTGCTATCATTCATGTGTATGTTATATGAAGTAGAAGCAATGCCCTTATTTTTGTTGCTCATTGCTGTAATTATTCTGAAGTCATAACTGCCTATTCCCTTAGATTTCATTGTAATGTGATTTGTTCTTTTAAAATACCTTGACTACTGTTTAGTTCTGTATTGTGAACATGAATTCACAGATGTGTAGAGCTCACTATTGTCTCTTAAGAAGAGGAAATGAGATCATGCAGGCTCTCCTTTGTATGCCATGTTTTCAAACAATTTTGAAAGAGCTTGTGATGAGCCTGCCACCACCGTGTACTCCTCAGACTACCTTCCCTTTGCTCTGCTGGGAAGGATCCTCGCAATTTGACAAGATATCCTAGAAGTCCCTTGTATGTGGGGGGTTTTTTTTGGCTTTTTTTTTCCTTTTTGTTGCAAATAACAACTACATTTCTCTGGTCACGGCACAAGCTAAATAGATCTGTCACAGAATTTAGGGTTTAACAGCCTTGCACTTGCAGTTTTGCTTTCATGTTCAGTTATGTGTTTGTTGGTGCTACTTGTGATAGCTGCTTTTATTTTGTCATAGGCAGTTCAGCTACAGATCAGCTAGATGTTTTATTTCTGTTCATACATACAGTTATGACTGTGTCCATGCACACAGTTATGACTAAATTCATCTTAGATGAATTTGTTATTTAGATGGTAGCTCTTGTAAGTATTGAGTCAAGTCTTTCATGTGATTGTGCAGATGTCCCTTGGTGATGCTCTGCCAGGGTGATGTACACAGGATCTATTTCATTGCCTTTAATGAAAACTATGGGAAGGATTAATTGAATAAAACCACAGATGGCATCCCATTAAACTGCATGCCATCAATTTGCCGTTATGAGGTTGGGGGTTTTTTTGGTTTTGCAACCTTTTGATCTCTCAAGACTGTTTCGTTTAAAACGAGAGTCCCAGCCTACCCTAAATGTTGAAACAAAATCAAAGTAGCGATACTACAGGTACAGGAAGGGGGAAGAAAATTAATCCTGCAGTGAACTATCATTTTCAGATGTTCAACTTCTCTGGTAAAATATAGCCTTGGAACAACATTTCTCAAGTTTGTTTTACTATTAGTCATCGTTTATTTGGGTTTGAATTTAGAATAAATTAATTTAACATCTTATGAACATTTAAGAAAGTTACAAATACTGCCATTTTTATGCATTATTTAAACATGCATATAGCAATACAGATGTCAAAGCATACAGGCACTTTAGCCTGCTTGCAGTGAAGGTTTCAGTTTCTTTTTAGTATCAAGGTGAACATAAGAATGTATATAAAATTATATAATAAATGAAAAATTATAATATTTGTGTCCTCCAGTGATTTTAAAATGTAATTTTAAAAGTTTGATGAATAAAACATTTATAAACCCAAAACATAAAAGCAGCAAATAATTTCTGTGTTATTTTTTAACAATAACTATCTCACATATATACAAGGCATCTACATTAATAACCCTTTCTTAAAAACACATGAGGAGTAAGTATCAACATGATGTAAGGATGCCCTTGCTTGCTTTCTGGCAGATTACCTGCACTTAGGTTATATTTGTGTATTGCACAAGAGGTACTTGTCTGTAGCAGAAACTTCTGTAATATTTTTATCATGATACCTAAGAAGTTTGCTACAGGTAGACTTCAAAACCAGAACTATCTGAACCTGAAATGGGGGAAATAGAGGAGGAGCAATCAAAAACAGATTCCTCTTGTGTTACTACTGAGAATTTGTTTTTATGTTTAGTCTATGTTAATAATTAAGGGACTCATGCTAGCTTGAGAATTTTATTTTCAATTACAATTCCCAGTAAGGTTTTTCATGTAAGCTTGCTTCTCCTCTTGCAGACAAGTTCCTAAAGCCTTTCTCCACTGTCCTGCCGGCAGCACTGGACCAACACTCAGCACAGACTTGGGTGAAGGAGAGGGAGTTCAAAGAACAGCTCTTAATCTGTCTGATGAATAAAATCCTTTGTAAGCACCATAACATTTTGAAAGAGAGTGAGTTTCTGCATACTCAACAGATCTGGTTACCCTGTGACAATTACAGTAGACTATTGTAGGGAGTGAAAAGACCTTTAGAGACATTGAGGCATATAATAATGCACTGGAAGTCTGCTTTGTTTCAGTTCAAGGTTAGGTTTTATGGTACCTCTTCTGCATATGTTCAGCTCTTCTTTTATCTTACAGAGCTTTTATGGAAGTTAACTGCATTTGATCCCACTTTCTGTGGGCATATACCTTGTTATTACAAGTCTTAAGTAGTCTTTTGGTACGTCTTTGTTTCATATGAATGACCATACTCTGATGTCTGTAGAAACATTTCTCCACAAAGCTGTATCTGCACTATGCAACTGAGCATAGCGTGAATGCTGGGATGCAGTCATTACTACTATTAGATTGCTAGGGTTACTTATATACTACTATAGATACAGCCTGAAATCTCAGCCCTTTTGTGAGTACCAGTTCTGGTAATGAACAGTGGCGTCTCAGCTCACTAGCCGATGTTTGCAGTGATTTCTGAGAGCTGAGAGGTGGGGGAAAGGGGCTCATGTGTCTGGCCCAGAAAGGCGTATTGATAGAGAAGGATACAAAGAAAGCTTTTTGAGAGTTGTCTTAAAGAAGGGGAGGCTCATGTAACAACTGATGAAGTGAAAATGAACGGATGCTGTCCTTTGTCCCATCATTGCCTTTCCTAGCAGTCTCCTGTTTAGACAGGAGGGGGACCTCACAAATCTCTTCCATCTCCATCTTCTGCCTCTCATCCTTGCTATGGGCTGGTGATGGTGTAGGAACACGGCACTGTCCATACTGGCTGCAGTTTCAGCACTGGTGCCAGAACTGCAGCACCATGAGAAGCTCGTGGCAGGTTTGCTTCCAGTCTTGTTATTACTTTAGCAAGGACAGAATACCTTGCTATATAATTAGTACACAGAATTTTGGATAAAATGTGAAGCTGCCACTAATGGATCTGAATCTTAGTTACAGGACAAGGACTTCCACTGCACCTTGGTTTAGCAGCATGTCTGCAACAGAAGGTCATAAGATCCAGAGTAGTAGCTTTTAATTAACTGTGATCGAGGTGATTTTTGTTGCTTGGTATCTGCCCAGGACAGTAGATACTTTTTTACAAAATGAAAGAGGTTTTGTTTATTCTTCTGAAATTAAGTTCGGACACACAGTAAACTTTGTACAAGAACCTTTTTGAACTATGCGCTTTCTATAGCTTGGCAGAAAAAAAGTAGGAACACTGCAAATTGGAGAATTGACAGATACAGTGTGAGGACCTATATTTATTAAGAGTCTAATGTTTTGTGCTCTTCCCGTGTATCTTGAGAGGAGTCTTTTTCTGCACAAGGGGAGGATTTTCCCCAAGAAGTAGAAGTGGAAAAAGCTGTGATAATGCAAGGAGCAGAAATGCTGTGCCAAGGGGAAAGTGTAAAGTGTATGAGCACTTAACCAGTCTGTGCTACGCAAAGGACTTTTCATGCTGAAATACATGTGAACTCTGGAAAATTTGCCCTTTTGTAGATGTTTTAAGCAGAAAAGTCTGTCTGTGAGATGAATTATTGTCCAGGGACAGTCTTTACCAATATGAGATTAAAGAGATTATTCTAAATCTATTTTTAAAAATGCTGTATAGTGTTTTATTCTGTCCTTTGATTCAATGTCCAATTTTTTTTTTAGAGTTTTCACTTTCCTTTGTACTTCCCTTCACTGTTTATCCCACTATCCACTGTGAATATCTTACTCAGGCTGGATAGGGTATTGCTAGCATTTTTTTTTTTTTTGCTTCTGAGTAATTTTCTTAATATATCAGTGAAAGAGATTAAAGCTCATGTTTTTCTTATGTGCTCCTTGGGGGAAAGTGCATAGATGATGATGCAAAATAAATGCTTAAAATTTTATGCGAAACTCTTGACTCCCCCACAAGTGTCTCTTGACATCTGTCTGGGATGGCAGTAGCCAGCCACAGTAACATTTGAAAAGGCACAGTGTTTCTCTGAGCAGAGATAATGTAAAATGCATATCAGGAGACTGTAGAAGGGTAATCAAAAATACTGCCATCAGCCACAACCTCACGTATCTCTGCTCTCCCAGGCAGCCAGGGGAAAAGAGAAAAGAATACCTGCACAGGATAATGAAAAATAACAGTGACCTGAATTCTTGTCTTTCGGACTCTGTGTATGTAAAGACACAGAAAAAACGTGAGAAATTTCTTCTTCTTGAAAAAGTTTGATCTATAGCTTCAACTTCTTACTTGAATCTGTCATAAGAAATAGTGGTAATTAATTGTAAACAATGTATCACTGCCCTGTGAGAAAGGAAAGTAAAACTGACAAACCTTTACTTAGTTACTGTCATTGAGCTTTCAGTCTTTAATATTCTCTCAATCTACTCATCTGTTAATGTTTAGGAGAGTACCTCCTAAAGAGATTGTCCACTGCTTTCTGTTTATAGCTGGATTACAAATCATTAGCAATCTTTAAATTCCTGAGTATAAGGAAGTGCAATGAGAGCCGTGTACAGACACGGTATTTGGTTCTGTTTGTGGGAAGAACTAAGTTGCTAAGCCACTTAGGTACGCAACAGATGGAGGGAGAGTAGGTTAAACCGTTCCTGATATATCGTAGCCTTTCACAGAACAAATAGGGTTCACTTTGGACTAAAGATAGGCTTTTGTTTATTATGTGTCTGATTAGATCACAGTAACCTACAAGACACAATTACAGATTTTTCTGGTGCTAATCAGTCTTCTGATTTGGGCCGTATGCTGTCTGTAATGTTAAATGTTCTTTGCGTGAGGCCCTAATGTGTTTTTTTGAAACATAAAATTCCGCTCGTTTTCCCTGCTTTTCATTGTTATTTTCAGGTACATTGAAATAGTTACACCACTCACTAAAATTATATTTTCATTCTAGCAATATCTATACAAAACTTAAAAATGTATTCCAAATACTGCTTTCTTAAATAGAATTTCCAGCAAAAAGAACCATACAAAAGAAAATTTCATGGAAGATTGGGTTTTTATTGGTAGTCCTATTTCTGAAACTTCGAGATGGCATGCTGAATTCTTATGCAGGCTTCAGATGTCTGAGAAATAAATCAAAAAATCTTCCCTGAGACAGAGTTTAGGTTTCCTGATACATGTTGTTGATGAGTTGTGTTTTTAACTCTTGTTTTTCAGGAACTACTTGTGTCTTGCAGGATGCTGTTCAAAAAGAGACAAGGTTCTGTGATTAGGAATCCATCATTACATCGCATTAAAGCTCCCATATCACAGTAAGGCTTGTCCATGGGCTCACAGGAGGAAAAGTGGGTCAAATAATAGGTGATGAGTTCCATTCATCACAGCATTAAATGTTTTTGATAGATGTGCATTTTTAGTTGCTTTAGCACATACTGTTTATCATTTAATGTAATGCAGGAGCTATGCATGGAAGTTGGTGCACAGTAGTGGAAAGAGAAAATAAAATACATGGATAGGTATGAAGTTTCTTTAATGAGAAATAATAACATTTACTTTAATGAGAAGCTGTCAGAGAGAATTACATTGTTTTGTGCAGAGAATGCCTCTTTTCCCTTCCTTGCAGCCTTTAATGAAGCTTAAGCTTTCTACTTATAGAAGGACTTCAACTGTTGACAATATAAAATTGTTTTTCCAGTTGTACCAATATGATATTTACAGTCTTATTGCCTTGTTTCCCTCAAGATTAAGGTACTTGTATATCTAAATTTTTCTGTTTGCTAGCAAATCTGTAACAGAGAAGGCCAGCACTAATGGGTTAAACCCCCCACTGCAGGACAAGGGCCAAAATGTGTGTGCGTTTTGAGGAACAGGGCAGAGGGTCAAGCTTTGTGTCAGACTCACCAGCCTGATTGCAGGGGCAGGGAAGAAGCTGAAGGGTCAGGGCAGTGGAGAGGTGATAGGGGAGGTAGGAACTAGGTGATAAAAACTTTACTCTTAGGAAACACTTCAGAAAAAACTTTTAAAATTGTCATTTGGGGTTTTCTCTCAATCTTGACCACCAGTGTTTTACTAAATCCTTATTACCTGATGCGTTGATGCAGAATTTTCCTATGCCCATGCACAGGAGCACAGAATGGTGTCACAGCAGATGAGCTCAGAAGGGATGTGAGGACATCTTACCCAGCCCTCACTCAGAGCAGGTGGAGGCAGCCCAATCTGCTCAGGTCTCAGCTCATTCCAATTTTGCACCTTCCCAAAGCCAGGGAAATTCTTCAGTCTTTCTGGATGGCCTGTTCCCACATTTTGAGCATTGTCACAGGAAGAATTTTTCTTACTTCTAACAAAAATTTCTTACATGCTGGCTTGTGTCTGTGGCTTCTTGTCCTTTCCCTTGGGAGCCCTGATCCCTCTCTAATCCCTGCAGTAAGGTAGCTGAAGGTGGTGTTGAGGTCTGCCCTTGCCTGCTGTCACCCAAGGCGTGGTTCGGAGGTAATCCCACACGTGAGAGGGATGGGGTGCTGTGAGACACCAGCCACGGACCTTTCAGCACAGCTGCTGCTCTCACCTGCGGGGAGTTCACTGTGCTGGTTGGAGAGATCGTTCTTTTCCATCTTGGAATCTGTATGGACGTTCTGGGAAGCTCTTCAAATGATCACATTCTAAGTAAAAAAACCCCACCCAAACAAACAAAGCAAAGCAAAACAAAACAAAAACAACAACAAAAAAACTCCAACCAAAAAACCCCTCAGAAAATCTACTAAGTATAGCATCTTTTATTTTAGATACATTACTGATTTATTCGTTTTTTATCCAAATTTTCCTTCACTTTTAGCTACATTTATATGTGGCTTATTTAAATATTTGTTAGTACGTCTAATATATTAATAGTAAGTATTTAGTAAATATTTATTAATACATCTGATTTATTAATAGTAAATATCAAGAGAAAATGTTAAATATTCATACACAATGCATAAATATACAAAATTTAAGTTAAGCACAAAAATAAACATACCTATACAGATTTGAACTATTCTAGAGATTAATACAAGAAACCTATATTATATTTACATAGATTCAGTATGCATTTCTTTACAAAGTTTCATTTGTTGAGGGAGATTATTTTTTAAGTTTAACATGATGAATGTAATTGTCCTTCTTCCACTTAACAAATATGCTACTTCATAGGTTATAATTTGAAATAACTGGGGAACACCAAATCCCAGTCAGAAATTGGTGAGTGCCATAAACAGTTACACATAGATTGCCATAGGCTCCTCCCTGGTAAGTAAAGGTGATATGGCATTTTTAACCAAATAAATCAATCAGTGCATTAGGATTAGCTAATGTCTGATGCCTAAGAAAGTGATACAGATAGTGCAACATTAACTTAATCCAACGTTAATTTCTTTTCTTCCATAAAAATGTGTCAAGGGAGATTTATCCAGTTTTACCTTAGAGAAGCATGTTGGGGGATGGGTACTAGAGCTCTGATTTTTTTTCCACATGAAGGCTAAATAACTTTCCTATCCATAACAGGCAATGCTGAAGTTATTTTTCCCTAATGTCTGAATGTTTAATTATGTCTTGAAAGAAGTTTTTATTGAAAGTTAGTAGAGAAAAGATGGAGTAATGTGATACTAGAAGTATATTTTGAAGAATACTTGTGTAATAGAGATCATCTTAGTGTTCAGTTTGCTGTGCAGACACATGATGCTTCTTACTTAAAGAATTGCATCACCCTGTGTTTTTTGCCTCTTCTCTAAAAGGCCCTGAATAAGAAATAGGAGTGTAGGGCTCTGAATATGAGGGTTGTTTGCTGGTCAGCATGTAAGCTTTTGCTCTCTGAATGACTTTTGGGAATTAGTTTCCACTTGTGACTGTGATAATATTACTGATTAAATAGTTAAGAAATTATGTTTGTTTCACTTCTAATATATAAATGCATGTGTAACATATACAGAATGTACAAGCATAGTTGCTTAAATGATGATCTTCTAAAACTGTTTTGGACTTCATTGTTTTTGAGAATCAGAACTGTTTATATTTAAGTTGTTCTTTGGTTGCTTTCAGAAGTCTGCATTATGGAATTTAGCCATGCAGGTTTTTTTACAGCTGTGTGCAATAAACCCACTTGCCAGAGGAAGTAAAAGCAAGATAACAAAGGGGAGGAATATGTGATTAAAATATAAATTCAATTCTCTGGCCACTGTATGCAGCTATTTAATTAAGAGATTATCTGGATAACTGAAGAACAGAAATAGCATCTGTTCTAAATTGCATCAATGAATATTAATTTGTCTTAAGAGAGAAGAGATTTAAAAAAAGAAAAATAGAAGAGTCAAGAATATGTTCTTGTGTCAGACTGTAGGTGAGGAAATCACATGGTTCTTTATAAAAGGCTCATTTTTTCCTCTTATTTATTGACAAAGAGAATGAGCAGTGGCATAGCCTTGTTTAATTTATATCTGTGTTAAAAATACAGAAAAGAATTCTTAATTAGCAGTCACAGATAATTTCAGGAGTATTTTATTTGTCATGGTCCATTTGCATGCTTGGGTCATGTGGCAAGACAGCAAAAAGGACTTTGTTGAGATCTTTGTACCTCTCCTGTTTGTGTGCCAGCAGTGTACAGTGTACCTCTCTGGTTTGTGTACCAACTGTGTATCAACATTTTTTCCTTCCCTGGGCATCACTGCCTTTTCTTTACAGTTCATATATTCGCAGTTGGGAAATTCACGAACCAGTAAAGCCCAGTTATACTTCAGAAGAGACATTCCTTGGGAAGAGATAACAGCTATGCCTTATCTGGAAACCTTTGGGGTAGTTTTGGTGCTGGTGATGAACCTTTGGAAGAATCTCAAGATTTTCCAGTTCAGTGTTTACCCATGGTTCCAGAGTTTAAAGAACAACAAACAAACAAACAAACAACCCCAACCCCCCCCCCCCCCCCCCCAAAAAAAAAAAAAACCAAACAAACACCAAACCCCACAAAAAAAACCCCCAAAAAACAAAACAAAACCCAAACAAAACCTGTTTTAGAAGCAGGAATTTTCAGCCTCTGGATATTGGCCTGATACTGATGGTGTTGAAATGAATGGTAGAAGTCTCTGACATGTTTGGAAAGCAGCTCTGAGTGCCTTTAAACTTGCCTTGATGTTAATGGGTTTTCAGAGGATTGAGCTTGTTTCAGTGTGCCTGCATGAGTACAGTGGTGCAAGAGTACTTTAGATGGGGAAAAAATGATAGTCTGAATCTCTCCTTACACTTTTCATTGCTACCTCTGGACTAGTTTCTGTATTTTAGTCAGCTGTTGAGAACCCCAAGGGCTGTAAATAGCAGTGATTCAGTGATGTTCTGTCAAATATCTGATTCTCGTTATAATTTTTTATGGAACAAGACGAGATGGACCTGAAACAGTGTGTGTGGAAAATCCATATGGGCTGAACAGGTTTTTTTAATTGCTTGGTAGTATCACATCTCCCTGATCTATTGTTTCTTCTTATTTAATTTGTTTCCTTAAAAGATCTGTCTAGGTTCGCTAATGAATAGTCTCATTCATTTAGTTACAGTCTTTTCTTATACTTTTTGCTGGGTAAGCAAAACGAATTGAGAAGCAGCAAAAAGGCAACAAAAGGAGGTATCAGATCTGTGACTTCTTGCCTGTTTTACCAATTCCTACTAACCTGTTTGTCCATTTCCATACCAATCAGGGCGCTGGTGACATCCTCTGGAGACGATTCTGGCCCCCTTCAGCTAAGCCTGAAGCTCTTAAATATCTTCCAGTTTGTTGGCTTTCCCTCAGCAAAAGCTTATTGATTCCCAATTCCTGTAAATTTTTTAACTTAATATGCACCACCAACAATTTACTTCTAAATTTGATTTTTAAATTTGGGCTTTGTCTGGTTCTGGTAATTAATTCTTTTGCCTTGTACTTCCAATGGTGTCTTCTTCGTAGACACCTCACCTACACCTTGTATCTTCAGGCTAACTACATTTCTTAGGAGGGATTTGGAGGAACAGGTGAAGAAGTGTTCAGTTTGCATAGTCTTTTATATGTTTGGGAGGTCCTAGAGACCAAAATGGGATATTACATGATTTGTGTGTATTTGCATATAGTTTAATCAGTAGTTTAGGTTATGCTGGAACATAGTGGATGAGTATCATCAAACCGACAATATCTCAGTGTGCCTTGTTGGCTTCCAAAATACCTTTTCTTTGTAGCTGATTTTCTTTAGTTGTCTTTATTTGAAAGAACTTCTCAGGCTTAGTTCACACCAAAACTTAGGCAGCAGATGTGTTTTAATTCTAATTGTGTTTGATAAAAACTGAAGTTATATCAACTATATATCATATATGTGGATAATATATGGCTATATTACATTCTTTGCAAGTCTTTCTGATACAATTTAAACTATTTTGGTACACATAGTCATGGACTTGAAGAAAGGAGGTTGTTGATATGCATGTCCACCAGCCTGCCTGCCTTGCTAATTTTCTGTGCACCACGAGGGACATTGAGCCCATTGTGTTCCTTGTGGGATGATGGAATGCTTCTTTCCAAAAGGGAAGGACATTGGGCATTAAGTTCTGATACATCTGAAGTGTAGCAGCAAGGTTAGTTTTGAGATCAATTTCTTTGAAAGGAGGAAAGGCTGAGCCTCAGCAGTAAGACACTTTAATAATATACTTTATGTATTGCAATTACTATTCTCATAGTTATTAGTTCATAATTATCTGGCACAAATTTGTAACTCTGTCGTTTTACTGCTGAAGTTTTGTAGAACTGGTGATCATCTATTTTTGGAGTTTATTGGCTGTATCAGAATTCAGGGGTGAAAATACAAAGTTTGCTCTGTTTTCAAGTTCCCATTTTTCCTCATTTCTCAAATTTGGCTTAAAATATGACTGAAATGTGAATTCTGGGCACTTAAAATAACTACCAGGGGGGATGGGCAGCAGGCAGCTGGGACCAGCTTTCTGGGGAGCATTGGTTTCCTCCCCTTGCTCATGATCTGGCAACCCTTTCCCTCAGGAAGGAGTGCTTTAGGTCCCCAGGTGAGTAGAGGAGTGTCCTTTAACTTTGTATGTTCGTGATCTGTGCCTTAGTTCAACCAATGCTGTTCTTTGCACCCTCTGTAACCAGTGAATATCTGGGTAAGGATATATGGGTAACCAGTGAATATATACGTAAGATAGCATGTGGCACCTTGGATTTCAAGTAGTGGGGAATATAATTAAAATATACTTACTTTGGAAATAATGTTTTTTAATTAGTTCATTTATTTATAAAATATTACTATGTTTCATCTATACAGTTTTGACCTAGAATCCAGACTATGATTTTTCAGCTGCTTTAGGACATGTCTGATTCTTTCAGTCATTTTGCTGTTAGATAATACTCAGCATTTCCATCTGCCAGACTTTGCTAGACTTATATACTGTTTTTCTCCTGTTCTCCTTCTATTTAATTTGTCTTAGAAGTACTTCAATATCTCACCAAAAAAACCCCACTACTTTTCTTCTTTTGAAGTTGTGATTTTGGCTTTTGGCTTTTAAGGTTCATGCAACAAACTGAGCTGCTACATCCCCTCTGGCCAAAACTGACTTCTGCAGCTGCAGTCTTTGCTTTTCTCTGGTACTGAGCCATCCTGAAAAAGGTGTACCCTGTACTGACTGTCTGTCTTCAGTCTCAGTCTCATCTGGTACCCTCATGCTTAGATAGACATACTGGATCTGTCCTCGCTGTCATTTGTGGTGAGGTCAGGCAGAGTTTGAATGACTTACTGAGTGTTTCACAAAAACACATCACTGAACTGCTGGGATACCTCATCCCACCTGAATAACCAAACTGCCATCAAAAAAAGATGGTAAAAACACAGTCATGCTATAGAGTTCTAAGCATTTAGGAGACCATTGCAATAATGCTCTGGAGCAGATAAAATGTTCTTTTTTCATGTAATTTGATACCTTATTGAAGAGAAGCAAATGGGGCTGAGTCCATGGATAATGCCAGTATTTCTCTTACCTTATTAGTCAGTGCCTGCAATCTGCCAGATTTGAGGTTTCTATTTCTTTCACCATAATTTGGTGTATATTTTTTTTTTACTGTAGTATTAGTAATGGATTAAAAAGTAGTGAAGAGAACAGTTTATTGTAAAATTGCTAGTTGTTTTTACTACCTATTATCTTGTTGGGTTTTTTGTAGCCATTATTCGAGAGGGGCTTTTTCCCGTCTCCCATGTTGTTTCCAGCACTTGAGAAGCCTGCACAGGGACTGTCCTGGGTGCACTACATGCACCACATCGGTTCAGTAACAAAGCCCTCTCAAACGAAACTTGAGCTCTTGGTTTTGTGTGGTGGGATCATTAGCGTTAAATGAACCTCACAAGATCCATGTCTAAAGCCGCAGAGGAAGTGGGCTATTGTCATCGCTCTGGCAGCCTGCATTAAGGTTCTTACACATTAGTAACAAGCCTTGGAGGTGGTAGACAGATTTATTTTGTTGTAGTTGTCAGTGGCAAGTTCTTACGGTAGTAGGAAGACAGCAATTTGAGGTACCTTCCATAAAGGAGGATTAATGTGGATTTAATTATCTTGCATTTCACACCAAGGGATTTTCATCTAGATGGTTATCATATAGCAGTAGTCTCTTGCTGACTAATTTGTGGTTCCATAAATAAGTCCCCAGTTAATTCAGCATCTTTGAAAGGCAAAGTGACAACTTCTACATTGTTCTTGCTACTCCATAGAAGGATTTTTATCCTCATGTGTTTTAGCAGAAATCAATATAAGCTGTAAGAAAACTAAAGTTTTGGTAGAGCAAAGAAAAAGCTTGAGTATGAAGAATCACTCTTGTATCTAAAATGCATTTAGTGTACGTATGAAGGAACCCATTTTGTGCATCTGGTTTTGAAGCACCTACCCTGGAAAAAGCTCAAAATATTCTACTGGATTAATAAAATACAAGTTCTTTCCTAAACAGAGACATGATGGCTTTTCCATAAATTTGCCTCTTCTTAGCTAGAAGTCATAACATTAAGACACAACAATTACTGTTTGTATTTTTATTGTGCCTTTTTATTGGGTTACATTATGACATTTATCAGAACTAAAATTAAGCTTAGGGCATGGAAGATGGAGTATTTTCACTAGTTAGAAGCTTGAATTTAAGGCACATTTTGACAGTGACCGTTTTTGGCAAGTCAGACTTCTAATCTAAAGGTAGGTAAAGTAGGATTAATTTCATACTGCTTTTATGAGGCCTGTCTGATCAGATATAATTATTTTTAAAACTTGAAGTAATGTCTTGGACCTTTCAGGGGAAATAGGCAACATGCATGATATATTCAAGTTGCTTTTAATTTGAAGAACTGTCAGTTTTCAGTTAACTGTCATAAGATTACCAGTTCTCTGCATCATTTTCTGTGACAGTCACCTACTGTTGATGTTCTGTATTGTACCAAAACCATTTAGAAATTTGGGTTAAATTGTCGTTTGGAACATTAAGTAGAATGTTAAATGTGCTGTATTGTCCAGTGTTGCAGTTGCAATTTAAAGCTCAACTGCCTTGTTCCTCCAGTATTTTCTGCACTGTTCTCCTTTTTTATGGTAGTTCTGTGCTTCTTGCAATGGGAGTGGTGCTTATGCTCCCAGAGATTTTTGAATTCTCAAGAGTCAAGATTTTCCTTTTTCTTTTGAAAAAAAAGTGGAGGGAATCCATTTTATACTTGCATGATCCTTGTGCCAACACTTTCTGTTATTTGGTCCTGGCCAGGACGGTTACCTGCATGGCCTGTGTGTGGCTCTTAGGCTCAGCTCTCACACCTGGGGGTGGATGGACTCCTGTGCTCAAGCTGCAAGAATGCCTTCATGCACCTGCCTTATGTCTGGGGCTGACGCACTTGGTCATGAGCAGTGTACGTGTTTGGATAATTCTTTGCCTTCTGGCACGCACTTTTATTGGTTTTACTCTTGAATAATCTGTGAAAACATTTCTTGCCTTCAAGGCTAATATTGTTGATAGCATCCTTTTGAACACTTTACTGCAAAGAATTGAAAGCTAAAACTTTATCTGATTATAGACAATACTGTGCTTGTGGTTATTTAGTTTACCAGTACAGTAGAAAAGGCTTTTAAAAGTTGTCATTTCATGCTATTTTCAAATCATTTTCTTTGCAAGGAAAAGGTGTTCTTTTGTTAAGGTTTTTTTTTTTTTTAGACTTTTAGAGTGTTTGATCAGTAACAGTAAAGTTAAAATTAAAGTTTGCAAGATTGAAGTTTTACCAGCTTGGCTGTTTTGATGTCCCGCTGTATGTTTATTTTCCCACGCCACTCATCCAAGACAGTGGTTTTATTCACCATTGTTTTTTTAGGGGTAAAAAGCAGCCAGGAGTTACATACACTTTGCACCGATTGTTGGTCCTGCAGTTTTCCAGTGAATGTTAACATTATCGTTTATGTTTTTCTTGACCTAGTACTAGCTTTTTGTTAGTAATGTTTAAGAAGGATTTGCAGTGGCTGCTTTGAATTGTTTTCTGTTTTTCCTTAAGTTTGATCTACAGAGGGTTGATTAAGAGCAATAGTCATGCCCAAAAAGAAGAAGCCTTTCAGTATTGGTGGGTATTCTTGAAACCATCATTATAAAATACTATTTTAGAAGATGGACTTCTAAAAAGCTTGGGTGTGTGCTTTTTTTTTTCCTTAGGGATTCATAAAAATAGCTAAGGTTGTATGCGTAAGTATATTCCAGCAAAGTTTTGTAAGATTAGTTTGCCATCTTCCTCTAGTTGTTCATTCACAGCTCTTATTTTAGGCAAGAGTCACAGCCTTGCCAGTTCCCTTAGACAATGAACACTAGCTGACTGAAAAATATTTAAATGTCAGGATTTTATAGAGATATTGGGTATGTTCTCTTTGTTCATTATACTAGAGTGGGGTACCCATTAAAATCATGCTAAGATAACTGAAAGGCTTACTGTATTGGCTTTATAGCCTGTCATACACAGATTACACCCATTTTAATCTCTTATCTGGCGTATGTCCAGCTTGCACTAAATGGTGTCTGTTCTAAAAGAAATGTGCAGCTGTTTGTAGCCAAAATACAGTTACTGTGAGTGGCAGCGGTACCAGCTGTGTGCTGCACACTTCAGCTGCTGGAGTAACTGAACTCAGAGATGCTCCTGCTCTCTTCCCTGCATTGACACAACATATAGAGAAGTTCTTCTGTACCTTTTACAGTTCTGTGTCACTGCACAGGGTACACAGCACTTCCCCTCCTCTGCTTGAGCAAATCTGGACAGAAAGCTATGCTCTGTAATTTAGTTTCCCTCACAAAGGTGAAATGTTTGTCTCAAGCTTCACTTTTCTGTCTGAAGCAGGTCAAGAAGTTGCATCTGGAAAACAGAAAACTCAGAGGACTCAAGTCAGCTCTAAAGGTCTGGGAGTTTGCTAGCTTCCACAGCCATCTCCGCTGCTGGCATGTGGCAGGAACAGCATGCAGCTCACATTTAATGCTGTGTCTTTTTGTATCCAATAAGAGGTCTAAAGACATCTATACACACAGAGTGCCCTACCTGCCACTCTGCCCAAATGCAGTGTACAGGGACTATTAAGGGCATGCACAGAGAGATCTTTGGTCAATCCCAGAACAGTAAAGCAAGGTGTTCCTGTGGGAAAAAATAGACCAAAGCACTTTAAAAAAAAAAAAACACCAGTCCCAAAATGCACATGCATAAGTGCATCCTCTTAATTTCCCACAGCACTGAGTGCTACACTTTGCATTTGGTTCTCCAGGTTTTGAAATCCATCACAGATTTGTGTATAGAAAATGTCTGTAATAAATGTGAATTTATGCAGTAAATTTGGGCACAAAGAGTAGAATTGTGTAAAATCTTCAGGCCAGCAAAACTCCTTGTAGTTTCTCTGCTCATTTAATTTTTCCACAGTATGCAGGGTTGAGTGAAAACCAGCTGTAATATAGACTCCCCTTGGGGTTGATGAAGTTAATTTTGCTGTTGTTATCAAGGGGGTAATGTCTTTGTGCCTGATGTCATAGAAAATGTTGAAGTTGAAAAATGTCCAAAAATAGTGTTGAATTGAGTCACTTCAAATGTGTTTATCTTGAATCCCCACTTTGTGGCATTATTACTGTAGTCTTATCCCAGGCTAGCATTATTCATTAATACCGGCTTATCCCTGTGATCCGTCGTTCCCTTTGTCTATTTGTTTGGATATACTTTTTGTGCACATTTGTAACCTTCTGTTTCTTGCTGCATTAATACCATATTTTAAATTGCACTTAGAGCTGGTGTGTTTGAACCAGTTATGCTTTCAGACCAGGGAACGCCTGTTCTTGGCTTGTGTTAGAGTCTGTTACCCCACGTACCATATTAGGAGGCATTAGGAGGGCTGAATTCCTCTGGAAATACAGACTGTCTCATTTTTGAAGCATTGGTGTGATTAACTGTAATGTAATACACTTGGTATGAATGCTTAATGGATAAACATTCTTTTGCTTACTCTAGGCAGTTTTACATTTTACTAGGATACAATTCATTGTACTAAATAGTGTGAATGTGAAACTATCATTAGAAAAAATGCAGTCAGCCAAAATGAATTCTGCCTGCAGGTGCAATTAAGGAATTGGTAAGTCTACAATATAAAGTAATTGAGTAGTGGTCTGGCACTGAGAACGTGGCATTGCACTTTGCGTTTGAAAGATGTTTACAGAACACAGCAAACCTTTTGCTGTATTACAGAAGCTTTGCCGTTAATCCTCTTACGCTCTCCCTGTTTGTCCATTTTTATATACAAGCAATGGCATTAACAGGCTGTGTGGCTGCAACACTCCTACCAAATTAATGCAACACCCCGCTAATGGGTCTCTTTTACAGCACTGCATGGTGGTGTTAATGTGAATGTAGCAATAGGCTACTAAAGGCTTTAGATTCCAGTGAGTCATAATCATTTTTGTTACTGTAGGAGAATACCTGCTTGTACTAGAAACTAAATGGATATCCTCTGTCACATGTGCTGTCTGAAATTGTGGAAATATGTTTACCCTGTACAGAAGACTGAAGGGCTGTCTAATATTGAATGTCCTACTTAGCTATGCAAAGAAGAGTTTATTACATCTCCTCAGTTTTTCTTAGTAGAATATGTTAGAATTTCCCCCACTCATCTTAAAACTGTAAGCACTATGTTTAGTAATCTCATCTCAGTTAAAGAATTCAGTAAGTAAGAACTTCTCATTAAAAAAAAATCCAAGCCTCTCTTGAGATTTTTATAAGAACTTAGTTATTGTGAAAAGTGATGGTGGGACAACTTTAGAGATTCATAAGTGCTCCTGCTATGGTCTGGTGTGGAAGTGCCTTTGCTTTTTATGCCTTGGTCTGAGGCAAGGCTGTAAAGTCTTCTGGTTTCTGTCACTGGAGAGCCTTCTCCCTCATCCACGCAGCCTTTGCTGTGTCTGCAGGAGTATTAGTAACGTGGGCAATTAGTACCAAATGCTGTAGCTCCTAGGAATGAGACAAGGTATGTGAGAGAGTCGTAAAAAACCTTTGGAAAGTTGCAATTTTGCACCCTTGAAAAGCCCAATAGGATTTATATTGGTGTTGTAATATTGAGAAAATCAGACACCAAGGCAGACTGTTTTCCATCTATCTCTTTTCTTCCACCTCTGCTTTCTTCTCTGCTTTAAGTAAAGAGATAGATAGCAATGTGTGCTATTTATAGTACATTTAAAAGATGTTTTATATATATAAATGTATATAAGAGAACTGTATTAACTTTTGTTCAGTTTATAAAATATTATAATTTCACAATAAAAATCAGGTTGGATGAATTATCTCTTTATAGTTTACACCGCAAATATTCTGAATTAATGCCTGTGATTACTTTTTTGTGTCCTTGTTTTCCTTTGAATTACTTTCTTAACAACTGTAGCATCTGTAAATGAATAAAAGGAATTGCTTATGAAATTGTTTTTGTGGAGTCATTTTTAGTGAATATGCATGTTATGCAATTTATCCCTGCTGAGATTTATTTTAAATAGAATGCTTTATACGTAGTCAATACTTTGTTTCAAGTGTTTGCCTCTGAGAACATTTGTGGCATTTTTATTCCGCATTTAGACCTCTTGACTTGTAGGCTGAGGGAGAGAGAGATTGCTGGGAGACGAAACACTGATTTGTTGATTCATGGTGACTTTGCTACTGTATGGCAGTCTGTACTAATTGGTACCAGCAGCAGCATTTACTCTTGGCTAGCTCATGTGTCACACTTAAAGGCAGAAGAAAAATAGCACCATCAGTTAGGATGCAGATTGGCAACAGTGCAAGGATCTGGAAGAAATACTGCAGCAGATTCAGAAATAAATGTCTAGGGACAGAAACTGGAACTTTGCTTCGTGCTCTCCTATCTATTTAAAGTTGTTTGGACACCAGAGTCCAGATTTGAGCCTGTACTGTATTATAATTAATTTGCCAAACTCTACTCGCTTCAAACATTCTCCTTTGTGTGCTTGTTTCAATGTTTAAAGATAAAATGAATTCTTGAGCATGCTAGTTTGTTACCTTGGCAATAGAGGGAATTGCCAAAAGAGTGATAAAATATATCTGCTGTCATATTGGAAATTCATGTTCTTCTTAAATATTATTGTTCTTTTTTGTATGGTATGGTTATTGAGGTGGTCTTGTTGCAGCTGCTTCTTTCTTTCTGCTGGATAGAGACACTCTCAAGGTGTAGGCAAATGTTTTTACTTTTCCCTGAAGCAGGAAAAGTCAGCTAAAGACATTCAGGTTTGTAGGTCAGTACCTCACTGCTGTAAATAGTAAGGTGTTAAATTGCTGTACCCACATCTCTAATCTCTCCAGGATCTGTGAAAGTCTGGCAGGAGGGACTTTTGGAGGAACCCTGAGCTTAATGGGAATGTAGGATTATCTCCATGCTCTTTTCCCTGCAGTTGTCAAGTAGTGAAAAACACAAAGCTTTTTTTCTTCATGATTTTTATTCTCTGTGTCTAAGTAGTTGATAACTGACCAAAAATAGACAGCAGCAGTTGTAAAATACATTTTTGTCAGTAACTTACAGTAATGCAAAGTAGAGTTAATGCAAGGTCAGGCAAAGGGATAAATTACATATGAAGTGTACCTGTGAAGTATCCAACATGTAAAAAGTCTCCTTGGGATTCTTACATGATCAGTAACACTCAAGGAAGCCACCTCACTAGTAATTTATACCTCCCATTACACTGTTGCATCCAAGCTGCTGCATTAGAAAAACCAACCCACTGTCAGAAAAGATTTAGACCCAGGTCTGCAAAACTCATCAAAGAGAATTCAGTGAAAATTGTTTAGCCTGTACCATTAACATAAAACAGGACAGTATTGCAATTTGCCATTTGTATTAATGGTTATGACAAAAAAAAAAAAATTTTAGAAGAAAGAAATATCCTCATGGAATTGTAACTTGTCACCATATTTTAAAAAAGGCAGTAATATTCAGAAAAGTCTGTTTGTATATTTTTGTCAACTCCAGATTTCAGTGCACCTTGCTGTTTTACTCACTTACTAAAACAAACACACAGCAATCCTAATAGAGGTACAAGTTCCATGTGAGCTGTGGTTTTACTCTTCAGTAACAGGGCTTGCTTTTACTTGCTAATTACTCTGACCTGTTTTAATGAAGAGTAACAGCATGAAGTTTTCACGTGGGGGACGCATCTCATTTACAGCTATAGTGATTTTGTATTTTTCTGCTATGTAGACAGTAGCAATGTAAATTCTAATAAAACTAGTACATCAGCAATAAAACAAGTACACAATGAATAAATAGTAAGTGGATATAAAAAATAATTTTCACTGATTCTAGCAAACTACTTAATGAAAACAAGTGTTTTAAAAAATTCCCACCAAGTAGCAGGAACAGGGGAGATGATCCATGTGTAGTACCACCTAGGCAATTTTGGTTCTGTGTTTTGGCCCAAAACTGCAGTGTATAAAATTTAAGATACTACTTTCAGTGAAAGAAGAGTAACAGAGGAGTCTCTTTGGTTCTTTAACTACTTACGCATTGAAGCAAGCATGCCCTCATGTCACAGGACTCATGAATGCGTGTGGTTAGCCCATGCATTTTAGTGCTTGTGTCCACCAGGAAATGCCACTGTGGCATAGTTTGGGTTTAGGAGGACATGCTGTGGTGCACAGAGGTGTATGGATCCAAACTGAGATGTGTTGGCACTGCTGTAGGACAGTGACACCATGGTTTTCTACTGGAAATGGTCTTCATGATGTTCCAACAGGTAGAAGACTTGATGACTTTTTCCAGTTGTCTAAAACAAGAGTACATAGAGATAATATTTCCCAGTTTGCCTCAACAAATTGAACAGTTCGTCTGTGTGTCACAGCAACTGCTTCTGGCTTGTCATTTGTCTGAAGAGGTCTCTCTGGAATGGAGAGGTCTAGGGCGCAGATACTTTCAGGATTTTAGAAACATAAATCTTCTGTGCAGGTCTATTTTCCAGAGTTTCAGGACACTTAAAAGAGTTCTTTCTCCTACAGAGCTTTCAGAGGGAAACCCCAGACACAGATTTGATGTTAGACATTCAGTTTCTTTTAATATTGCTGATGTCTAATTCCCATCTGTGTCTTGTTCCTGCAATTGCTTCTTGGGAAGATTTATCTCCTGCATGCTTCTGAGCTGAAGCGTTAGTGACGGCTGATGCCCACACAGGCTTTAGGGGAGCATGGAGCCAAGAAAGCTGGAGGAAGCCTCCTCACTGACTCACTGCCTTTGACTGTGACAAAGCAACCACTTTGCAGAGAAAAAACTTTTTAAAAAAATGGTCACCAATTTCAGACATTGCCAGAGCTTCCTCTCCTCCCTGAACCTACGCTGTAGAAAGATTTTAAAGCAGAAGGTAATGGTCAAATTGTGATTTCTTTTCCTCATTTAGCTTCTTCAGCACAGGCAGAGAGGTTTATCCTCAGTGCTTCATAATAAATAATCTAAATCTATTCCCCTTGTCCTGTCATTACACGCTCTTGTAAATAGTCTCTCTCTATCTTTCTTGTAGGTTCCCTTCAGGTGTTGAAGGACACAGTTATGTCACCCCTAAGCCTTCTCTTTTCCAGGCTGAACAACCCCAATTCTCTCAGCCGTACATCAGATACGACAATTTTTATGTTGCACAGTTTATAGTACGCTACACTAATATTGTGATTTATGTAGCACCAAGCTAGTTAGCCCATGGGGAGGATAGCCCATGTGATTCTTTAGTTATCTCCATTCTGACTTGCTTAAAAAAATAAAAATAACCTCTTGTTAAAAAATTTTAAAAACCTCTTGTCATTACCTACAGGTTACTCTTAGCTAAATTCTGTAAGTTATTGATAGTTAAGAGGTATGGGAAAGCACCCCAAACTTAGGCAAATTTGCCTTTTTTCAAGAATAATCAGTTTTCATCCTTCAGGTCTTACTCTTCAAGATGAAGTACTAAAACAAAAATGTAGGGTTTTTTCTGAATTAGTCAGCAACATATTTCTATAGTTAGTGACGTCTTCTCTAGCTTGTGCTCTTCCAAAGAGAAGCAAATGGGCGTGTATGTATGCATGATTTCCCTGGGGATGCCTAACAATTGTACCTGCTTCTTGATATTACAGTTTGTTACTGTATTGGTGCTGGATGAATCACTGATGATCCCTTTTTCTGTCTCTGTAGAGAACACATACTTCTGTATGTTCTGTTAACAGCAGTTCTTCGGGGTTTGTTTCAACATGTCACCACTATTGGCTTTTTGTTTCCACGCATGCTGTTGTAAATCCTAGAAAATGTCATAAGTGAATTCTATGAAAACTTCTTTTTTTCCTAAATACTTGTGGTAAAATCAGAGATTAAGATACTGTATTGAATTTTCAGTAAAAAGAGCTTGCTTTAAGTAATGGTTTATGATGTGACTCTTGGAGATGGTCCCGTACAGGGCCCAGAGTTGGACTCTGTGATCCTTGTGGGTCCCTTCCAACTCAGCATATTCTGTGATTGTGACTTTACTGTACTGGGTACTTGGCCAGAGCGGCAGTAAAACCAAATCTGTTAAATGACAGGGAATGGGAGAATTCCCATGAGTCTGAAATCCCACGCACACTCTGGGAAACACAACAGCAACAGACGTGGTGAAATAGTTCTACTTAAATCAAGTTAACCATACTTTGAGGAAGATGTTATAAATGTTTATCTTATTTTTAGCGCAGTAAAATCTTGAGTGACAGTTCTCATGACTGTCCTGAGAAAGCAGTTCATTACTCTGGTGGATAGACTGTTTCACAAAGAAAGAAAATTTCCAAGCATAAATTTTCTTTTCTTCAGTTTAACACCCAGAGATTCATTTAATAGAATCAGTCAACCATGAAATGTGATCTACAAAATGAGATAAATGACATACAAGAATATCCTTCTTCTTCTTCTTCCCCCAGTCAGGGGGAGACAACTGCCTTGTTGAAGGCAGTGGGCAAAATTATATGACCCATGTACAAAAGACACTGAGTTAATGCCAGATAGGAAACATAGAGCTTTGTGTAATCAGTGATCTGCAATCTCAGAGTGAATGCCTAGGTGAGGTACTAGATAAGAGTAGTGTGATGTATTTGGAGACTTAATGGTAACTTTTTATCACCAACAGTATCTTTAGTTTCCTTTTAAGTGGTATTATCAAATATTCCAAAAGAGTGAGCACAATCCAAGAAGCCATCTCTTCATTCTAATCTGATTCAAGAAAGATCATGCCAAACCTGATTTCAGTATATGATTTGATGCTTTCAAAGAAAATTATCCTGAAGCATATCCAATCATTTTGCAACAAACCTAAAACTGCTTCCACAATATTCTCATGCCAGTCATTGAACACAAGGAAAAGAATGGTGCCAGTTAACACGGTGAAAAGAAATCCAAAAATAAATACACTCATTTTGTGACATAATTTTCCCATATACCTCTCTCTCAGCTGTTCTTTGTCTCCAGCAAGCATTATCTCCCTTTACGTTGGTGCAGTTCATCTCTGTTCAAATTTGAGGTGTGGGTCTCTCTCATGTTAATAAATAAGATGATTCAAGCTAAATTCACAGCTCTTGTTTTTAACCTGTATTTGCTTGCATGACTGCTGCATTTCAAACCTAAATGTTTGAACCTTAGCTCAGCAGTACTTTTGTTTGGTCTTACTCTACTGATTGATCCCTGTTTTGGTTGATCTCAGCGTGAATGAGGTTGGTCTTGAAGGTGGAACCCTTAATGGGTAAAAACTGCTGCCTTTGACAGCAGACCACAGAGAAGAGAAGCTGCCAGGGAAGTTTTGTCACTTTTCATTGCTCTTGAGTGGACTCTTCCAGCTGGGTTTGTCTGTTCTTCAGTTGGGTTAGAAATGGTGGCCTTGAATTGTATCTCTCCTTATTACTTGTTTCTGCATCAGCATCTTTTCTCCAATCTTAGAGATATTAAAGCAGCATAAAAAGTTCAGTAGCACTGGACAGCATTTAGTATGTGTCTTATTTTACTTAGGCTTTGCATGTATTTATGAAGGCTTTCTAGGAGCATAATTTAGTTAACATGGCCTTTTTCTTGCATCATAATGGCTAAAAATTGATGTGAGATAGATTTGTGAATTCTTGTAAAACGTTTATCATCTCAGTCTTCTTGGAAGAGAAAATTAATTGTTTCATGTTAATGTGAAATACAAGAGTTAAAATTCCCATTGAATGACTACTGTCTTTTATGTTTCAACCACCGCTTTATCTAAAACTGAGAGAGCTTTTTTGGTAGCTTTGTGGTAGCCATAACATAGTTAATAGACTTACAATACTATTTAAAAGTATTTTTGTATTTCAGCTTTAATATATTTACTATTTAAAATGAATGAATGTGTACTAACAGCTTTTCAGGCAGGTGAAACCTCAGGTGGCAATGACCCAGCTCCTGTCACAGCACTGGGCAGCCAGCTGGCATGTGTGCTCCATCCAGGGACATCGGGACAGAGCCTCCGGGCAGGGCTGTAAAAGAGCAACCTTCTGGAGAACTTCGGAATATTTGTGTAGCTGTGTAGCAGGATGCAGAAGGGGAACGGTGATAAAGGAAAACATGGCTATGCAATGGTGTCTTCTGTAGGTTGTGAAATGTTGTTTTCCTTTATTTGAAGTGATGAATATGATATAGCCATGGGACTGAAGCTCAGTAAAATTATTACCACTAATAATAAATATTCTCTTCTTACTGCCAAGTGCAGCCAGTTAAATGAATTAGGCTGGCGAATTCTGATCTCTAAAATATGAAAATATGCTTTTCCTGACTAATGTTTCTGAAGGTCTGAACAATCGCTGATTAAAGGCCATGTTAAAAGTATGATAGTAAGTAGCATAAGTAGTATAATCAGGTTAATGCAGTCACTGTTAAATTACTGCTTCAGAGATGAACTAAACCTATAAACCTGGTTAGTTTAAAAAAATACCTGTGGTTGAATATATTGCTGTTCTAAAAATTTAATATAATATAGAACATAATCTCTATGATATCCTTAGGTGATGTAAATGTAGATTAGTAATCTTCAGGTCTAGCTTTGTTTGGATGAATGTGAACTGGAACTTCATAAGGCCTCAAGGCTAGTACAGAAACACTATACAATAATTTCAATGTATTTGAGTCTGTTAATGTTTATTAATAGTGCATTTTTAACAAGTTAAATTAAGTAGTTTAAATATATATATGCATAGACCAACGTAGACATTAAAGATCACCTTTTGAATTTATAATCAAAAACAATAGAAACTTACACTCAGTTGACTTTGCAACCGTACTTGTCCTGGAATAAAAAAGCACAAATTTAAAAACCTGAAGTTTGAATGAATGGAGAAATTTGTCTTTTAAAAGCCTTTTCAAAATTTGCAGTATCACAGGACAAAAGTAGTAGCTAATTTAATAATCTGGAAGTATTTTTGGAATAGATAGCTGAATGATTTTTTATCTATTTCCACAGGTTTTCAATACATACTCTAATGAAGACTATGACAGGAGAAATGATGAAGTTGACCCAGTGGCTGCATCAGCTGAATATGAACTTGAGAAGCGTGTGGAAAAGCTGGAGCTCTTCCCAGTTGAACTAGAAAAAGGTATGGGGTCTGTGTGCCATTTCTACTTCCTGTGACACTGACCTACTAGTTTGAGGAAGTCCACACATGCCTACAGAGCCTATCTTGAATTTCCATGAATTTATTGTAGTCACCTTAGCTTTTTGGATTTCAGGAATTGTTCAGTGAGGAATTAAAGGAGCAGCTCAGAGACAGGTAGTTTTTACCTTCTTAAAAGAATTGTTTTGTGACTCTCCATTAAAATGATCTTACAGTGTTTGATGTCGTATGTTCATTCTTCTCTGGAGGAGTAAAAATCTTATCTGTTGTTCTAAGTTCCTCATAAGGCTGCAGATTATATTTTCTGTGTGTAGTTAAAATGGTAGTCAAATACATTTTTTAAAAGGAAACAAAATAATATTAATATTATTGACACAGAAAGCCAAGAGGAACCAAAGCTTAAATGTTTACCTACCAAATAACTGTACAGATCAATTGTAAGAAGTTTCTGCTTTCTCTTGCCTTTTTCACAGATGAAGATGGACTTGGCATAAGCATTATTGGAATGGGAGTTGGAGCCGATGCAGGCCTTGAAAAACTGGGAATATTTGTCAAAACAGTAACAGAGGGTGGGACAGCAGAAAGAGATGGCAGGTAAACTAGACTTCGTATTTGGAAGTTTTCTCAGCAATAGTTACTATAAATTAGGATTTTAATAGGAAATAGTTGTTTGCTTAATGTATGTCATGGTAATCCAGATTGTAAAGTTCGGAGACTTCATTGGTAAGATGCAAATACCTGATGTGGTTATGAGAAGACACTAAATTGGTACCATGTGTTTAAACTGTCAAAGAGGAACAAATTTGCCAAAGGTGTGTGTTTGTGACTACTGAGAACCCAGATGCTTTAGCATGAGTAGAGTTGGTGCTTCCAAATTCTGTGTCCCTTTTGAAGGTAGTTTAGGTTCTAAAGGTGTTGAGCTCCCACCTGTTCTGTTGGCTTCAAGCCAGCTTTAGATAGGCAATATTTGAGAAAAAGAATTCTGTTGAACTTTTGATTATTTGATCTCTCTACATTTGATGTCTTTACAAAGAGATCTTTACAGGCTGGATCTATGGGCTGAGGACAACTGCATGAGGTTCAGTAAGGCAAAGTGCCAGGTCCTGCACTTGGGTCACAACAACCCCAGGCATCGCTACAGGCTGGGGGAGGAGCTGCTTGAGAGCTGCTCAGCAGAAAGGACTTGGGGTGCTGCTTGACAGGCAGCTGGATATCAGCCAGTATGTGCCCACGTGGCCAAGCAAGCCAAAGGCATCCTGGCCTGTATCAGCAACAGTGTGGCCAGCAGGACCAGGGCAGTGACTGTCCCCCTGTACTCGGCACTGGTGAGGCCACAGCTCCAGTGCTGTGTCCGGTTCTGGGCCTTTCACTACCAGAAGGACACTGAGGTGCTGGAGTGTGGCCGGAGAAGGGAAACAAAGCTGGTGGAGGGTCTGGAGCACAAGTCTCATGAGGAGCAGCTGAGGGAGTTGGGGTTGTTAAACTGGAGTTTGTCAGGTGAGGTTCAGATTAAACGTTAGAACCTTTTTTCATTGAAAGAGTGAAAGGTATTGGAATAAGTTGCCCAGAAATGTGGTGGAGTGACGTTCTCTGAAGTGGTGGAAGAGGCATCTGCATGTGGCACTTGGGATGTGGTTTAGGAGAGATTGAGCTGCTTAGTTAATGGCTGAATGGGATGATCTTGAAGATCTTTTCCAACGTTGATGATTCTGTGATTAGGGAAATAATTAGTGTATCTGAATGTTTAAACTTCTACTAAATACACTCCTTTTAAGTTTAGTAACACAGACTGTTACTTTATATTTCTTATTTTGGATAGTTTTCTGTTCAGAGTTCAGTTTTCACACCTACAGCACTGAAAGGACATTAATTGGAATAAGAAGCTGTACCATAAAACTTGCCTACTAAAGTGAGTTGGTGTGTGTAGTCTTATACAATGCTCATATAAAACCTGCTTGCTTCTAGAATTGCTTATTTGGTATGTGCAAGTTAAAGAATTCCTATTGAACATAAAATATTTCCTATCATATGGGGCATAGTTATCTGTGTATTATGTAGTACCTGCCAAAACCAAGCCAACCTCTTCTCATTAGGAGATAGAAAAAAACTTTACTATGTAATCATATAATAATGAAAAAGATTAAATGTCTGCCAACCTGTACAATTTTTCATTTTGTCCCAGTGCATAACTTTGTACGTTTTCATGCCAATAAAATATTACTTCTCTGATATGTAAGCAATTAAATCAACTTACATGCATTCTCCTTTTCTGATTTTAACCATTAATGTGTTGTTACAGTAGTTATAAAAAATATGAAAATACTGTTTATAAATAAGAGTAGGAATACACTCTGAAAATGTTGATGCTATCTTCCAAAAAATGTATTCCAGTAACATGTTCCCTGTTGATGAACACCTCTAAATTTTCAGGAGGCAAAAACTTATTCTGCTGTGGAAACCTCATAATAATTTTAACAAAAAACTCTAGAAGGCAGGGGGTTGCAAAGTTTAGTAACGTTGCTCTGAAACTACTGAAGTATATAGTCTTCTAGTTTGGGCTTGGAGGTATCTTTACAGATTTTGGCAATAAGATATCAAGTTGAAGGCCAAGTACTGATTTATCACAGGCTTAAAAATTACGAAGGGAAATGAAGAAGCTGACACCTCAAGATGTCATGACTTTATCCATTGTTTTAAATTTAAGTGGATGTTTTTCTAAAGGGTATGCTTCACCTCAGCCAGAAGGCATTAAGCTCACGACTGGTATTCTTTGTCAAATTCTCTGGTTGAAAATCAGTCACTCACTGCTGCTCTGTCATGATCTGTAATTTCTTTTCCTCTCATTATTCACATGTTTGAGTGGGCTACAAAAGTTAATGTTCCATCACAAGTCTCTTCTTTCATTTCCCTAGATGCCATCTGAAAGGAGCTTGTCAGCTGAGAAAAAATATCATTCTTTGACCATTCTAATATTTGTGTTGGTTTTCAACTGGCAAAATGTTCAGTCAACTGAGAAATAGTACTCTTATTTTCCCTTTGAGAGCCTGACTGATCATTCACTTGGGAAAGGGATATATAATTCTCTCAGTCAGGACCAGACAGTTCTGCATAATAAACTGCATCAACTATAAAGGGTCCTGTTAACTTCGTCTTTATGAAAAGCCTACTTAATCATTAACACTGATAGCAAAACAAAGTCTCCTACCAGAAAATAAAACTACCTCAACAGTTGCATCAGATATTCTGAATAATTGCGTAGCAATCTTCAACTAGGTTCTTCTGAAACTACAATTTAAAATGTTACAGTATCTGTAGGATCGTTGTTCTATTTTTTATTGAAAGACCTTTCAAATGATGATATAAAGTACTTGTCTCCCACGGAAATACAAAATCTATACGAAGGGGTTTCTCAGTGATTTAACACCACTGCCTTGATTCATGTTGCTGTAGACGAACAGGTAGCATTTAGTTGTCATATTTAAAGGTTTTGTGTGCCAATATTTAACCAAGGAGGTTGCTTCAAGATGAATCCAAAGGCAAGCATGTTGATAAGTATTAGGAGAGGTTATTAATAACGTGAAAAGTATGAAATCAGTCATTAGACTGAATATGAAAAATAAAATCTTTTCCTGGATCAATCAATCTATAGCTGCTTCTTTCAAATTACTGTGGTGATGAGTCATTCACTTTTTAAAGTATTTTCATAACATTGGGAGCAATGGTTTTATAATATTACATGCTTCTTAACTTGAACTCTAGAAATTGTCTTGGCACAAATTAAATTTTTCAGTTCATCATACAGAGAAATTGTGCAAATTTATTCAGTTGTAATTGGTTCACTTCTGTAGTTGCTACTTCACTGTAATCTGCAAGCAGAGTTTAAAGTCATGAGCATTAGAAAATAATTTTCAGAAGAATTACCAATTTAATTAATGATAAAAGCAGTAAAATGTCTGTAATTCAGGCTTTGGCAACCTGAGCTTAATTTTTCATTTGTGTTTGAAATTAGTTTTGAGAGACAGAGGAGGCCTGGAGCTCCTGTTGGAGTGGGCTCTAACGGGCAGGCTGCCCTTCGTATGTTGATATGCATGTATGTTCATATATAATTAAGATATATGTATATATAGAAAGAAAGGAATTTTGGAGAACAGTAGCCATAAAAATAAGAGTTGGAAATTAATTTAGGAGCTATACAAACAAGAAAGAGGGAGCTACAAAATATGCCTGCAGGACAAACAGAATTAGACTGAATCAAGATAGAGCCACTTATGAAGTTGCAGGCAACAGTTCTCTAACATGATGTTTCATCACCTGAAATACTGTACCTATGTATCTGTATGAACACTGCTAGTCCATTGTGTGATGATGTACAGTGTTGTTGCTGTCATCTAAAAGGAATCTGTTACTCCACCATTTTCAGCCAAGAGGGTGACAGTTTCCCATTCAGTAGACACCAGCTTCTTAAAAGTTCTTTTCCAGGAACTCCTGTGGCCATCTGACTGCACCCCGTGTTTGCTAAAGTTTAAAAAAAAGAAAAAAAGACAAAATTAAATAAATATTAATGTCATTGCTGTATTTCTTAAATATTTCCATGAAAATTGAAATAAAATTCTGAGATTAAAATGCCTAACATGATTTTTAAAATAGGAATTTATAGGCTGCCTTTTTCAAGGGAGATCCTGCCTAGAACATAGTAACATTCTGTGGTGTGAGGCTGCCAAAGAATAAATACTGTATTTCTTACTCATCACTGGAATCCAAAGAACAGAAGATGCTGCTGAACACATGTAAAACTGCGAAGTATTTCCTCAGACTTGACAGAGAAATTAGTGTTCCAAGTCAAAATGCTTCAGCATTCTGTTGAAGCCTCTGTTGTTTTTTGAAAAGAAGTCTTATCACTTATATATCTAAGATGTTAAATACATTAATTTAGGTATTTTCATATAATTTAAATAGGACTTTTTCATAGCTGTTCCTTGGTTGCTTTGTAAACTGTGTTGTTTGGATCGATAGAATCCATGTAAGTACTTGAAAATTGCTTCCTTTAACTAGTTCTGGATGTGTGTGTTTGGTTTTTATTTTGAAACTATTAGACATCGCAAAGAATAATATAGCTGTCATCTTCCAGGGATTTGTAATCCACATGAGTCCAGCTCCTGCTCTCTAGGGATTCTGTAGCTTGCTTTAGATAAAAGCAGTGTGGCTTTCATTCTATGTTAACTTTTTCTGCATTAAACAGTATATCAGCTGTAAATAGGTGTTTGGTGTTAAAAAGAGAGTCCTCATTAAAACAGTCCAAAGTTTTATGATTGTGTGCAGTAAGATCACACTTACACTGAGAATTCATCTTTTTGGAACAAGTTAGATGAAATATCTTAAGAGAGTATGTCACAATTGGGTCTGATACATAAGTTCTTTTCTTCACAGATGAGCAGGTTGTTTTAGTTAAACACTACATTTTTTTTCCATTAGCATGAAATGCCAGAGCTATGTCTTACGCTGTTTTTCAAGATCGGCTTAGGAAAGAATGATATAAGAGCTGCTCAAGTATCTCATTTAATTTAATTCATATGACAAATTCAGAAGTTTGCGTTGCTGTATTTCTATACAAGGAAAGACACTGGATGATTAATTGATGATATTAACTGTAATGGTAACTTTGCAGATGGATTTAGGAGATGTCTGTGTGCAAGGAATGATCCTTTTTTCATATTAACCTCAATCATTTTATGACTGAGCTTATGTTTAAAGTCAAACTAGAAAGATCTCTCTATGCTAAGTTTTGCTGAAAATTTGCAAGAATTCATACAATTATTTATGCATTTGTGTTTTTCCCCTGAAAGGATCCAAGTGAATGACCAAATTGTGGAAGTTGATGGCATCAGTCTGGTTGGTGTTACACAAAATTTTGCTGCAACAGTTCTTAGAAACACCAAAGAGAAGGTCAGGTGAGTATTTTAGAAGGAAAAATGAAATTTTAATTTAATATTTAAGATTACTGGCTTCCTTCACAGGCCTTTCAGTTTGCCCAGGTGTAATCAGGGGGTTTTGGCCTCTGTGTGCTTCTCTTCTTTGATTTCAAAAGAGGGATCAAATATAGTATTATAGTTTTGTTTTGGCTTAGATTTTTAAAATATGACCACCAAGACAAGCTGAAATTGCAGACAGATGATGACTATGCTTTTGATCACTAGTCTGGAGGTCATGGGTGTTGGTCAGATGGAAACTGCTGCCACTGATCACTTCCTTGCACCTCCCATGGGGACACAGACCATGTTCGTCCTCCAGGGTTGGAGCAGGAGGAGATGAGCACTCTGGTTCCTCAAATGCTACTTCAGCACAGAGGAGAGGAGAGTATTGGATGCAGTAGTGGTAACAACTACCAAATTGAGGGAAGTAACCAATATTAATTAATTGAGCTCCCAGCACTATCAGTGGGTTTCTTTCTGCACCTGTACTGTGGTTCTTTGAAAGGTGTCCCTGTAAAAATCCATAAAATAATGAACAGACTAGAAAATGTAACATATACTGCACGTAAGCTTCTGAACTTGTGTGAATGTGAGTACAAAGCTGTGAAATGCCATTAATAAGAACACTGTTTCCCTAGAAATGAACTGATTTGCCATTTAAAACCCTGTGCAGTCACATAGTTTTTCAATAGCTTGTTAATTTCAGTAAATATTCAGCTCTGCAAAATAAATCCAAAAATATCTTTGGCATATTGTAAAAGCAGCAGCCATTCTGCAGTCACCTTTTGGTTCTCTTTCAAAATCTTCTCTAAGGAATACAACTGAATTCTTTAATTAATGAGTTCAGAGATGACTTCTTTTGAACCATGACTAAACTATGGGTGGTAATATATGCAGACCCCCTCAGATGGTGGTGCTACATGTCGGTGTGCACATTTCCACTATAATTCCATAGCTGATCCTGCACGACATTGAGGAATAATGCTGGGATGTGCATTCTGCAAAGAATCTCGGGGATGGTTGATCAATTTTTTATTTGAGAGAGATTATTTAGGAAAAAAATTATTTGAAACGGTAGTGTAATTAGAGGTGAGTATATTTTTGTGTAACATTTACATATGAAGTTACACCATTACTATTTCTGCAAAGACTCACACGTGCTGTGAGTGTTCCTACTGACTAAACTATGAAAATGAGTATATACTTTATTAGGTTTTCTGCAGTTGGGAGCTTCAGACATAAAATCCTTATGACAGAGAATAATGTGTTCCTGTGTTTCGGTACACAAAGCAAATGCTATGTATATTTTCTGTTTGATGTTCTAGTTCAAAAGGAAAAAGGAAAAAAGAAAGGACTCACATAAAGCATATGTATTGTGTACATCTATAATCAGCTTAGTTTGTGTAATTATTACTGCATAAGTTATAGAATAGAATACTTGCTTCTATGGGAAAATAATGGAGGAAGGAAAAACATAAAATTATTTTCACACAGAACTCCCACCGTCTTCTCTCCAGAAATAGATTACAGTGAGACTGGTTGCAATCTAGACCCTTGTCACAAAATAGGGAGCTGAAAAAAGTATTTCTTCATTGTTGTTGAGCTCACATTGTCAAGTGTACTGTGCATCCTATGCACTGGGATCATTGGCTTCTGACAGGTCTCATTTATCAAAGAGAGATATATTTGAGTTTCTACATTTTTCCTTGTAAGATTAAGATACTGAATTTTCATGGAAAAAATGACCCAGTGTGTTAGTGTCAAAACTAGACCAAAAAGCCATAAAATAATATTCAGTTAATAATAAATTTTAAATACTGTATGACTTATAATATAAAATAATACTAGAATATTAATGTGTACATAAAGAGCATACCGTGTGGTTGGCAGTATCTTACTAATGTGTATTTCTAATTAGAGGAAGGAAATGGGTAGAATTTGATACAACTTTCTTAATTTTTTATTTCATTTTAACCTTCCTGATAAAAAATGCTCAGAAAGACTACTTTCTGCTTTATGGAAACCAGCTGAGAAATGTCTGATTTTTTCCTGGTTTTTGGTAGGCTGGAAGTGAGACTTGACAAGGTGGCCAAGCTTTGTGTGGCACAGGCTCTTGCTTAGCTTCTGATCCAGTCCTGGATGGTTTTGTTGCCTGATGTTCTACATTGGTTTTAGTTGCACAAAATGAAAAATGGTTCCAGAAGGCTGTTTTTTGGAGATAGATATTTCAGGATGCTTGACGTTTTGGCTTCAATGCAGGTTTGAACATTTGCTTGTAAAGAAAGTGAGAGCTAATATTGATGAGTTGAGATATGAAAGGAAACAAGGTATTTCTAACTTCCTGACTGTTTTTCTTTTGATATGTGACAAAAAAGCCCTGCCTGGTGCTTGTTTTGTGGAGAGAACCATTGGTTTCTGACAGATCCCCTTTCCTGCTGTGTTAGAGCTAGGATGGAGAATCCCTCACTCCACCCTCTTTGGCAGACAGTAACAATGTCAGCACTCGAACTGCTCCAGAATATTAGGACAACATGGGAGGGTCTGCTGGGGCAGAATGCCTTTCTTGCCCCCAGCTGTCAGCTGCTGCCTGTTGGCAGTGCAGGTAGCAGTGCTCGGAGCAGTGCTGCTGCCCTTGGAGTGCACCGTTCCCACGGCAGCTGCCATTAGTGATCCGTGTCACTGCGGGAGGCAGGACGAGTGGAAGAGGCTGCTGCTCCATAAACCCCTCGTGCCGTGCCTGCAGGGGATGTCCCAGCTGAGCTGCCAGCGTGTAGGCAGTGTACAGGCACACCTCACCTGATCCAAGACAAGGCAGCTTCATGAATCCTTCCTGCACAGTAGGAATCATGTTTACACTTACTCCCTTATCTGCTGTTCAGTAGTGTCAGCTTGATGGGGTTCATAGAATTGCTTTAATAAGCATAGTTGTCTTTGTGCTCATAGAATACAAAATCGGTGCCTTTCTTCTGCCTAGTGTCCTGTACACACAGAGATCTGTGTGCCTTTCACTGGCATTACTTCACTTTTATATCCCACAGCATTTTGTATCTAAAATTGTTTTGTCCTTAATCTAGTCAAAGTGCATGCTGGTTTTTATATCAGGGCTTATTATGTGAGATCAGTTGTAAAGAAAGGACATTCATGAATAGAATGACATTAAAGCCACTTCTTAATTCTTTGCAATAAATGCAGTCAATACCTCTTCAGAGAGCTTGCATAATACCAATACTTAGTGATCTATTTTTCTCCTTTGAGTGTTCTGAACACTTTGAATGATACTGACAGTGGAAGTCGTTGACCTAGAATAGATTTTTGCAATTTTTATACCAGAAAAAAATTTATCCAGACTGTCTGTAGCTGACACAGTAAAGAATTTGTGAAAACGAAGACATGACTTTTACCTTTTGAACTGTTCCAGGTGAGGCTGAGAGGAGGTGAAAGAAGAAAAAATGTAAGGATCTACAATTATTTTATCCATTGTTTGCAATATTGGATTATCCAGCAGAGTCATCATACCATAGTTGAAGATCATTGGCTCAAGCAATTTGACTTCTCCAGTGATAATAAATTAAATTATTCTTTCTTATAATGTTTTCTAGAAAGATAATCAGTATACCCACCAGATGTACTCTGGTAGCCTGTGAGGCAAAGGAAAGAGATGGAATTCTTTCATAATCCCATCTGGCAATCAGCTTCTGTTTTTCAGGATGAGAATTAGTGTCCTCGTGACTCTAATCAGGCAAATAGAACTATGAATGCATTTCAGTTAATGTAAATATCAAGTCTTCTTTATAATTTTGCATAACTATTTAGTTTACTAATATATCAGATGATTTCAGAATTTGATTATATACAGGAGGGATTTGAAACGTGTGTTGTTTTCAGTATTGTTGAGTGTTGCCCCTGCTCTAAGATTAATGGCTCAGAGGGCAGTGCCACACTAATACCACTAATTGTTCTGTGCTTCTTTTGACCCCATTTAGGATGTAATCCCTCAGCTTGAAGTTTGTGAGTGGTGCCTGCAGTAATACAAGATAGGACAAGGAGACAGCTTGACAGTGGGGATCCTATCCTGTCATGGAGTTTCTCCTGTGTTATTTTGCTTGCAGTCTCCCCATGGACTGTGATGTTGAGTATCAGACCTGTTCTTTGAAGCTGTTTGGGTGATGTTAAGCCTTTGTGACCACACTTTCTTCCCCTGTTCATCATAAGGAAAGGGTTCTGGGAGATCCTACAGTCTCCACCAGAGAAAGCTCACTCAAAGAATTGTATCCCTCCATGGATTTTTTTTTTTTTCTCCTTGAACATACCCACAGGAGAAAAAAATCTAATTCTTTCACAGAGAAAACTTTATCCTTTAATCATACTTACTGGATACAAAGATTTGTGGTCACACAGCTCTGGGAAAGGCAGGGTCCCAGGAAAAGAGGACATGGTTCTGGGAAGGCTTAGTGCATTGATGAGTAGAAAGGGTCTTGCATGAGAGAATCATCAGAAAATCCCAGTCCTTCGTGTGCTGCTTGTATGCTTTTAGCATTATTACTTTCCTCTGAAAGGTTTCTTTTAAGGACATTAACCAAATTCAGTGTTTTACTGGAGAGGCAAATTTTAAATTCTGTGTCCTCCTTCCATATCCTGTTGTATGAATGTGAGTAAACATTTTCTCAGCTTTCCAAACTGTTGCTAGGCACTGAGCAGATGCTCTCATGGTGCTTTCTGAGTCAGTTCTTGACTTTTTTTAGGGAACCACACAGAACCTGTGCAAAACCTGTTTGGTTTATCATGACTTGTACCACCATGAAAGTTATTAATTGTATTAATTCTAACCTGCCAATGAACTTACCTGCTTTTGTTTATTTAAGTTCTGCTGAAATGCATCAAAGTCTTTCCATCTTAAATAATTGGTTAGCCAATTCTGCCTTGTCTAATTAATCTTCTAGATCATTAAAGAGTATGTTCTAACAATAGCAGTGTAAGTATGCAGCCCTCTGGCTTTTCACTATTAACTATTCTCTGTTCTAATAAGGAATAATTTATTGCCATTTTTTGTTTTTTCTTATCTGGACAGTTTTAATTTAAAGCAGGGTTCTGTCTCAACTCCCAATTAGTTCACAGCCTAATTTTTTTATCTTGTACAAAACTGAAAATCCAGTCTTTCAGATAAATTTTTACTTTTATGCAGCTCTTATACAAGGAGCAATTAAAGGGTGAAAAGTAAAAATAATTGATTGTTCATTAACATCAACTTGAAATGTCATTTTTTCCTTCCTCAGCGAATTCCTCACCCCATCTTCAGCTGAATTTTTTCTGAAAAATACGCTGTTTCTGAAAATAGTATTTGCATGCCTGCTGTTAGTTTTGTTTGCCGCCATGGCATCTGGAAAGGTAATTTATACAGTCAGGTCTTTGCAAGAACTAAAACAGCATAGGGGACAGATGAAGTCGACCTCAGGAGCTAACCAGGAGCAGTATGCCCTGATGGGAATGTTGTTTGTTGACAGTAGCACTGAACAGCATGGCTTTGTTGTGACTCCTTTGTCTAGGTAATAATCTTCTCTTCTCCCAGTGCGCATGCCTGTGCAGATTTTCTTTCGCTCCTTCTAGTTTTGCCTGCCTGTGCTTTTACACTGTGAAACAGCTGGGTCCTTTAAAATTTGCAGGCCTTCTCCATAGTGCAGATCCGCATTGTGGTAGAAGTGGGACTGATAATCGCTGGGTAATGAGACAGGACCCAAACCAAAAGATAGCACACTCTATGTCTGCTTCAGAGAGCTGGGTTATGTTATCTGTTTTCTGGCTGGGGTTGTGGTTTTGTTTTTCCTTTCCTTGTCTATTTCTTTTTCCTTGAATCCAAATGCCGGAGCTGAGGAGATAAAAAGAGAAGGACAGAAAAGCCCTTTGCTCTGCAATGCTGATTGCTGAGCTGGAACTTCATGCTGGGCTGCTTCAGAAGCCATGCGTGCTTGGTGCACTTTCTGCTTCTTTGATAAACCTGAACTGTGGATCCCACAGAAACTAAATGTGTGGTGCTGTGTGCCAAAGTAGTGTAAATTTCTCCTATTTAATCCACTGTGGTTATACTAAAGATTCTATAATATAAGATGTCTTCTTTCTGGTTTCTGCAAAGAACTCTTACAAGCGCTGGTAATCGTTCTGTGAGACTACCAGGAGTAGTGTGCTGAACATGAAAAATTACTCAAGAGTGCTCTGACCCCTTAGCATGGGTGAGATAAGACTGCATTCATCACTGCTTAGCTGGTTTATATTCCTTGGCTGTGCCTGTGTAGTAGACGAGCTGTGCCTTGGGCAGTTCTTTGCTCTGAGGCCAGCTGTCACCACAGTGGTCAGTGCTCCTACCCTTTGTCCTGGTTTGAAGGACAGGTCTCTGCTAGGGAAGGCAGGAGCCTCCCTCGGAATGAAGAATGTGAACCCCTCCCCTCCGAATTATTGTAATTTTGAAATTAAGGGGGTCTCAGGCAAAGATATGGGAGTAGGAATAACAGTTTTTTACTAGGATTTATAACAGAGCAAACAAACAACAACCTTTATGGCACTAACAACAAAACAGAACCAAGAACCCGGTCCCGACCTCCTGGCCTGAAGGCACTTCCCCCCCCCCTCAGTGCAGTGATGGTCACAGCCGGCAGGGAGCACGTGCTATGGTGGTTCAGTCAGCAGGGGAAAACAAAACGGAAGAGAGGTTTTGCTTCACAAACCTCCTTGGAGCAGTCGATTCCAGTGCCCCAGCAGGATTCTTCGAAAGCAGCAAAACTGGGAGGGCAGGACGTCTCGGCAGGCGGGGGAG